>VDFB02193867.1:500099065-500117377 GCA_007258455.2 Sequoia sempervirens | reverse complement strand
TTTGGATGCTTCTTCATGTGGCCTTGTGTTCCTCTCATTTGTACTTGGATCTTCTTCACATTCGTCACCTTCTGTGATTTCTTTATAACTTTCTTCTTTACTTCTTTAATAACCTTAAACACTAGCTCACACTGGTGCAGAGATGTCAGAGTCACCACCCAAATTGCTTGGGAAAAATTAGTAGCAATTTTTTTATGATTTGTGCAAATTTCAACAGACCTTTAGAACCTCAACAAACTTTGACACATATGATGTGAATTTGCATGAATTTTGAAAGAAAAATTTGAAGATGACTAAGTGGGAAACATATCAAGAATGTAGGAGGAATATTTGACAAAGATTTGGGCTAAATTTAGCAGACACTTCTATTTGACCTACTCTATAAGGAAATATCACCATATAACATAGTGACCTATGATAAGGCATTCTGGAGAACTAATAATTACAAAGCTTATGTCCCCAACAGATTTTCCATTCTCTTGGTTGTTTTGAACAAACCAATCAGATCTTGCTCGATACCTATGAGTTTTCCAAACTCAATTCTTGAATACATGCAAGAAAATTGGCCAATGAATGAGATATAGCACCAATTGCTTTATCTCCTACACTTTGGGCTCTACAAAACCTAGGAGGATGGTCCCACAATGTATATTATACAAATCTTCTAGACAATTCATGTACACATTGCATATTCAAGCAGATACATTCTCACCGATGACTAATAAGATGAAATTCTCTAAGAAGTTGGCATTTCCTTAAATGAATTATGCATCTTAAGCTAAGAATGTAAGACAACACAAGCTACAAAAAATTAAATATAGATCAATGATTATTTAAAATATTGTTCTCAAGTCGGGTTATTGGAAACATGGGAAAGACAAAAAGGGGTTAAGATCAGTGTCATTACCTATGGGCTAGGAGTATAAGTAAATTGAAATATAAGGTATATTTAATTTTGAATACCCATGATCTCAGTGATGGGCGGGTGCATGAAGTTGGTCACACTTTTGTGGCCAAATGGGAAAAAAATTTGGAAAGACATAACACGCTCACGTTATAATGTGAGCACGTTATATGATTTTAAAAGAAGAAAAAGGTCAAATGTGTATCATTTGCTCTTTACTGTTTCTCATCTCTACCCACAGCCAAAAATCCTCACTTTTGCGCTTGCGTTTTAGGAGGAAGGATTTTTGCAAATTTCATCAAGAATAGTTGGATTTTGTTTGCAAATATGGTGCCATAATGACGAAGAGATGCATGAGGTAAGTATTGTTTGCTATTTGTTTTGAATTTTTTAGTTTGAAATTGATTTTGTTTGTTTTAGGTTAGATTTGATTATTTTTTAAAAAAATTGTAGGAAATCCTACAAATCCTCAACAAGAAGAGGAGGTAAATCCTCAACAGCAAAATCCTCAACAAAATCAACCTCAACAACAAAATCATCCTCCCCCACCATTCTCTCAATTCCCTCCTGGCACTTAAGAAAATTTGAGGAGTAAAATTGAGATGAATAGAAAACAACTTGAGGATCTTATCAATAGGTTGAGTGATCCAAATGCTTCAACCCCAGAAATAATGCTTCTAGCAAATTCATTGAAAGACATGTTGAAAAATGTAGATGCAATCACCCAAAAAATATCTGGATGGCAAGATAGGAGGTAGACAACCAGGGCATATTATGCAGACAAATTATCATATAAACAAGTAAAAGATTTAAAAATTACTAAAGGTGATTTGTGCTCTCTATTCACTGACCCTAAAACAAATCAAAATCTTACCCTCAATGCAAAGAGGTTTCTATATTCATCAAACACCACCAAGAGATTAAGAACCATTTTATGAAAGATGGTGGCAGGTCTCTTTGATTATCCAATCGCAATAATTGTGAAGTCCCCAATATTTTCTTAGGGAAACTATACAAGAGTTTGTATTGAAACCAAATCCCAAATTATTTTGATATGAGGGAGTTCCGGGGGAGAGGTGGGGGGTCAGCTTAGGATAGGCCTGGTGCACAGCCGGATCCTACGTGGCAAGGGAGACGACCTCTTGCTAGGCCGCCTCGTGAGAAAATTGTGATGCCTGCTGTTGTGAAGGAGAGTACCGACATAGAGACACATTGTAGGGTGATCAGCAACCCCGGACTGGAGTGTCATCCATCACACCAGTTCTAATGCACAAACAATCATCCGTGGGAAGTCTTCAGGTGGTGGCCTTCGAACCCATGTGTGTCAATCTTGCAGGGCAACTTGTTCGTATGACCCTACCGACACTCAGGAGGGTGCTACGCAAGATCCATATGCTACTATGTAGCCTGATCCATATGCATCTATGGGGATGGAGAGGATGGCTGACATTTTGCATGATGCATATGGCATTGACACTCAGGTAAAATTCAGCATGTTCATTGAATTTTATTTATTAAATTTCGATTGTGAAATGCAAGATTAACTAATTTAGTTTTACTATTTTAATAAAATTGCAGGGTCACAGTGTAGAGACTGGATACACCAGTCATGCACCTACTTATTTTTGCAGTACACCTATTGGTGGGGTATGTAAAGTTAGTAAATAATTATAAACTTATTATATGTGTTAATAGCATTGTTTTACAAATGGTATTTTAATATGTGATTTTGGATGTTGAATAGGGTACTATTGGAGGTTTTAAGGAAACACCTCTGAATGCTAGTAGATTTGATCAAACGTTCATGGAGGTAATATATAATTTAAAGAGAACTTAAGTAATGAATTCTAAGTTTAATAGATTTGTGTAGTTTATATTCATATTGTTGGTTACGTTGCATTACACATCATTCAAACTCAAAGCATTACTTCAAATTCGATAACTAATAATCAGAAATATATCTATTTAATACTTGTACTCAAAATTTTGTTCATTAGATCTCATACATTATAAGTCATCACATGGATTGCTATTGTAACTTTTTTGTGATTGAATAATTTGTTGTTTTATTTTTAGATGTTGGTGACAGAAACACCACCAAAGTTACGAGGGCAATGGATATTGGTATTCCTCCGCTATACAATCCTTGATGGCTCTGATAGGGGAGGTATGAGGCAAATTACTAAATTTCAATTTACATTCATTTTATAGATGAACTAGTTCTAGTGAAAAATCAAACCATTATTGATTCATAGTTTAATTCCTATTTGGATGGTTGACACAAAGCTTGAGCATGCCTCAAGCATCGATGTGAAAATATTTCCATCAAGGAGAGTGATTGTGAGATGGCCGTAAGTGATTATTTTGTTAAATATATTAATTTTTATAATGTAATTTCTATATTAATGTCTTTACTTCTTATTGTAATAGTTGAAACTTCACCGAACTAAACACTGGGAGAAGTGAGGAGCACCTCGAAAGCAAGCAGAAATAGGGTGACAAAATTATCTCCATCGGATTGCCCAGCAAAGGGAAAGAAAATTGTATTTGAACCAAAGCATGGAGAGAAATGAATTTTGAATGCACAGAGCCCTTTGTTGTATGCCTACATGACAATTTTGTACATATTTTGTGTTGGATATATTTGACATTGTATGCCTATATGGCATTCTCGTAAGCCTATATGGCTATTTTGTAACTATATTTTATACTTATATCGACATATATTGATGTATGCGTACATGGCTATTTGCTTAATACAATTTTTTTTTATCGATGGTGTCCATATTTGCAAATTATAAATTCATGGTTCAATAGATATGAGTTATGTGTATTCAAGTGTATACTTTACAACTTATGCACATATACTTTTTGAATTACGTGTGAACATCAAAAAGTGTGAAAATTTATGTGTTTGGAAGTCAAATGTAAGCCAATTTTGCAATTCTAAGTTCTTGCATACTCGATCTTATGGACTTATATTCCTTCCTAGCACATATTGTGAATATTCCTCATTTGGTGCAGAAGACAGATTACTCATTTTTGAACCACTCATAGCAAAGAGATTCACAATAAGACTTTAGCATTGGAACACTACTCCATACTTCTCTTGTCTAGACCATAAAGGATTGAAAATTGTTAATTTGATGCAATGATAGTCATGAGATGAGAATTTATATAGCCATGCATATTTTGAAACTTCGCATCTAATACTGCATCAACAAGAAATTAAGAAGTGTTGCATAAGAGTGTTAGGTTTGATAGGCCTTCTCTTCCCTAAGGGAGGAGAGCCTGCATCTTGAATTTTGAACAAAATTTTAAGAAGCAAAAATTTTACCTAAAATCTTCAAACCTAGATGACATATTTGGCTAAGTCTATCTTGAAAATTATCAATGCATTCAAACTCTAAAGGAGATTCTCCCTGAAAAGAAAACTTTACCCTTTTCCCAAGGAAAGAAATTGCAACAAGTTGCATGTGATTTATCTTATTTCTTTCTCACAGTTCCTGGTCAATCATTCATGGCTCAGGATAGTTCCATTCCAAGGCAAGGACACCCAAAAAATTACTGAGATTCTTCTATGATCTGCAAGAAAAAGGTTTTGGCTCTTTCACAATGTAAATAATTATGTAACACTGTTTTCTTGTTTCCCTTCCACACAAAAAAATGTTCACACTTTTCAGATTGATCAATGATCAATAATGGCTGATTGTAAACACTTGCCATTTTTATGTTTGAACTTTAATTTATAATTTTGTATCATGACATTTGAGTAGATCACTAATATTTTAATATTTCACTATGAAAGTGGTGGTGTATTTTTGCTATGTTATTTGATTATTAATATGGGGGTGTATTCTAAACTTGATTACTGCTATAAATATGTATATATTTATGATTTTTATATATTTTTTATTACCGAACCAAAAACGAACCCAACCCCCAAATTTTTTTTTCCTGAACTGGTGAACCGAGTTCTCAAACCTGATCCCGAACCTAAAACCGAACTGGTAACTTAGTAAAAAATAGATTTTGTAGTTTATATTCATAACGTTGATTACATTGCATTGCACATCTTTCAAATTGAAAGCATTGCTTCACATTTCATAACTAATAACTAGATGCTGATAGATGACAAAATTTCAATTACAATATAGTTTTTTTAAAAGTCAACCTAAGCAGTTATGCAATTACTTCACATTGCATAACTAATAACTAGGAGCAGCTGCCAATTGCATTTGGTTTTCATGGCATTCTATGAGACCACATTTCTTTGAGGCATTTTTTCAAATAGTTCCACTGCCTTGTCTATACTACCACATTTTTCATACATTTCTGCCAAAGCATTTTTCCAAATAGTTCAAGTGTTTCCTTGTTGCTATGGTTGAAATCCTAAAACAAGTGCTTTCAAGAAGCTATGGATGCTTGGAAAAAATATATCAAAAGCATAATAGTAAGTATCATTGACAAGTGTAGTGAACTCCGCTTGAAAAATTTCAAAAAATGTGGTCTCAATGGTGATGGAATGCCATGACAATCCACAACAATTTTCTTGTCATGGAATTCATCATGCCATTCCATCACCATGAGACCACATTTCTTTGAGGCATTTTTTCAAAGAGTTCACTGCCTTGTCTATGCTAACACATTTTTCATACATGTATATCAAAGCATTTTATCAAATAGTTCATTGCCTTGCTGCTATGGCTAAAAGCCTAAAACAGGTGCTTTCGAACAAGATATGGATGCTTAGAAAAAATCTATCATAGCATAATAGTAAGCAACAAGCTGATGCAATACAAAGATTTCCAAACCAATCAACAACTTAGGGGACTCTTGTCCCAAACTCATCTTGGAGAAGATCAAACAAAATTTCAACATTTCATCAGAAATCTACTTTTCATCCACTCAAATTCTCTTATCATTCATCATTCATCCTTCCACAAATCTAGATTCCAATTGACTCATTCAAAGCAAAAAACCATTTTAGAAAACTTTGATTCAATCAATTAGATCAACATGCATTTAAAAAACACCATTTTCAACAAGGCACTCTTCCATTCAATCAATTCATTCAATTTGTCTCAAATAGTCAATCCATCATTACAATTGGCTTTCAAACTTTTACCAAACCATCAAGCACTGTGAACATCATTATTACAACTTATACAAATCAGGAACTTGCTCTCTTTTAACTTTGTTCTGACTGAACTTACAATTTCATGTATTATTTTACACCAAGTCTCCTCACTATCCAACTGTCAAAACAACATATCTCACTTCTAAACCTTTTCCAAGACTCCATACATTCCTGACATTATCACTTAGAAAACATTATCTCAAAATCAACTCATCGATCACTGTTAGGTCAGGCTTATATTCTCTGAGCAGTCAAGGCACTACTTCTCAATGAGACATTCATGCCCTAAATCAGGTAAACCAAACACACATGTTTCAAAACCCAATATCCAAAACAATTTTAGAGACCTCTTAATGCCCATGTCCTCATATCAAAAACTTAGAATAACTTATATTGAAGAAATAAGTAGTTTTTAGTCTAAACGCTATAAAAAAGGCTACTAAAATAGGTTTGATTTTCAAATAAGACCCCTTTCAAACATTCCCAAAACACTTAAAACTTCAAAATAGTCATTAGACATAACACAAAACTCCCAATTTATCCATTTTCAGGGATTAAAAGAATCATTTTTACAGTATATTGATAAACCCTTGTTTATAGGGTGAAAAACTCAAAAATCAATGACGGTTTCCTGTATAGGCTACATGGAAACCTAAAAACCTCTGGCCAACCATTGGAACATGTCAAAATACATCTCAAAAGGAATTTGGAAAAATCTTCTAACCCATGCACTTTTTCTTTCTCCACTATCATGCTGGAAACTGTTCATTTTGACTGGAAAACTTAGAATTTCCTATGTAGGAGCAACTCCTTCAAGGTATTCTTTCTTTTTCCTCCACTCACAAACATAAAAACATAACAAATAACCTATTCCTAACCTACTCCACCAATCTACCTTCCCTACATTGATGGAGTAGTGTGGAAATTCCTTATAAGACTCAAAACTCAATGCACAGGATTTCAGACCGAGCCAAAAGAAGAATGCTCAAACAAACATTAAATTTAATGGATTCCTTCCCAAATGGATGCAAAAAAATGGTGATTCCCCAAACTACTAGAAATAATCTAAATTTGAACCCTAAACTCTTGCACAATCTATACAAGTTAAGAAACAACTCAAAAACACAGAAAATAAGCTAAAATAGGGAACTCTTTGTTAATTTAATTCTTCCAGAATACAATGATCTCTTTTCTTGGACTTTACAATGCTTTTAAAGAAGTTTACAACCATCAAATACCTCTTCATCTTCCTTGAACGACCTACGAATTTTTCTCTTCCTTGATTTTCTTGATTTTCTTGTTTTGTCTCTTCACATTCTTTATTTTTCTCTCTTTTACATATTTAGCATTTTGACAATATTACACTTTGTGATTTTTTATGCCTTGATTACATTTAATTTTGGCATTACATGGACTTAAATACATTTTTGACAAATTATCCTTTTGAAGGCATTACATGACCTAGGTGTTCCTACACCACAAGCTATGGTCTCATGGTTTTTTTTCACATCAACGTGATTTGATTCACATTTTTTCACGTGAAAATCAACTTGAACTAGATTTTGTATTATGGAACTATATTAAGTTGCCACTTCAAAAACTGATGTAACAATGATACAAAATAATGTTTGAGACAAGAAGGAATCAAACTGGCTAGTGTACTAAACAAATTATTATGATTTACGAATAATGTTGATAACTCTACTCAGTTGGCTTATTTTTTCAAAATCATACAAATTGAACCCTAGCATCAATAGAATCTGTATATCAAGCTACCACAATTCAAGTTATATCAGGCCCATATCATCAAGACACAACCTGAACAATAGGAGGAATGGTCTATTTCAACATACTACACTCAAACCCTTAAGGGATTGATCTGGTTGAACGTAGCTCAGAGCGATTCCACGTGTTTGGGTGTGAAAGAGGACCATTCCTAGTGTAAACATGCTTACTTGGATGTGTTGGAATAGTCTATTTGGTCACACGAGTTACAAAACAAAAATTGCACCACCTTGCAACTTTCCACTGCTTGCATTTGACATTTTTTCCATCAACTAAAAAATAGAAACCATGGGAAAACCACTCTGAGATAATGAAAATAGAGAGGTTATTATAGAGGGTCCTAACCTGATCCAATAGGATTAGACAAGAAGTTTATAAGCATCACGGTGTCTGAGTAACCTCATGTTGAAGTTTGCAGCCATTTTTCCCTTTGGACTTTTAAGGGATCAATCCAGTTGAACATAATTCAGAGCGATTCTGCATGTTTGGGTGTGAAAGAGGACCATGCCTAGTGTAAACATGTCAATTTGAATGTGTTGGAATAGTCTGTTTGGTCACACAAGTTGCAAAACAAAAATTACACCACCTTGCAACTTTCCACTGCTTGCATTTGAAACTTTTTGCATCAACTGAAAACTAGACACCACGGGAAAACCACTCTGAGATAACGAAAACCAAAAGAGTTTATTGTACAGGGGTCCAACACAATCTCATAGGATCAGACGAGAAGTTTATAAGCATCATGGTGTCCGAGTAACCTCATGCTAAAATTTGCAGCCATTTTTCCCTTTAGACCCTTAAGGGATCGCTCTGGTTGAACGTAGTTCATAGCGATTCCACGTTTTTGGGTGTGAAAGAGTACCATTCCTAGTGTAAAAATTCCTATTCAGACATGTTGGAATAGTCCGTTTGGTCACACGAGTTGCAAAACAAAAAATGCACCACTTTACAACTTTCCATTCCATCCATTTGACATTTTTTCCATCAACTGAAAATTGAAGACTACGAGAAAACCACTCTGAGATAACAAAAACTGAGAGAGGTTATTGTAGAGGAGCCCAACATGATCTCATAGGATTAGACAAGAAGTTTATAAGCATCATAGTCTCTGAGTAACCTCATGCTGAAATTTGCAGTCATTTTGCCCTTTAGACCCTTAAGGGATCGATCTGGTTGAACGTAGCTCAGAGTGATTCCACATGTTTGGATGTGAAAGAGTACCATGCCTAACGTAAAAATTCTTATTTAGACATGTTGGAACAATATTTTTGGTCACACGAGTTGTAAAACGAAAATTGCACCACTTTGCAACTTTCCACTACTTCCATTTGACATTTTTTCCATCAACTAAAAACTAGAGACTACGGGAAAAATGATCTAAGATAATGAAAACCGAGAGAGGTTATTGTAGAGGGGACCAACATGATCTCATAGGATTAGACGAGAAGTTTATAAGCATCACGGTGTTTGAGTAACCTCATGTTGAAGTTTGCAGCCATTTTCCCCTTTAGATCCTTAAGGGATCGATCCGGTTGAACATAGCTCAGAGTGATTCTGCGTGTTTGGGTGAAAAAGAGTACCATGCATAGCCTAAAAATTCATATTCAAACATGTTGGAATAGTCCGTTTGGTCACACGAGTTGCAGAACGAAAATTGCACCACTTTGCAACTTTTCACTACTTCCATTTGACACTTTTTCCATCAATTGAAAATTGGAGACTACGGGAAAACCACTTTGAGCTAATGAAAACCAAGAAATGTTATTGTAGAAGGGCCCAACATGATCTCATAGGATCATACGAGAAGTTTATAAGTGTCACAGTGTCCGAGTAACCTCATGCTGAAGTTTGCAACCATTTTGCCCTTTGGACCCTTAAGGGATCGATCTGGTTGAACGTATCTCAGAGTGATTTCGAGTGTTTGGGTGTGAAAGAGTACCATGCCTAGCATAAAAATTCCTATCCAGACACGTTGGAACAGTCCATTTAGTCACATGAGTTGCAGAACAAAAATTACACCACTTTGCAACTTTCCACTACTTCCATTTGACACTTTTTCTATCAGCTGAAAACTAGAGACTACGAGAAAACCACTCTGAGATAATGAAAATTGAGAGAGGTTATTGTAGAGGGGCCCAACATGATCCTATAGGATCAAACAAGAATTTTTTAAGGGTCACAGTGTCAGAGTAACCTCATGCTAAAGTGTTTAGCCATTTTCCCCCTTAGACCCTTGAGGGATCAATCTGGTTGAACGTAGCTCGGAGTGATTCCGCATGTTTGGGTGTGAAGGAGGACCATTCCTAGTGTAAAAATGCTTATTTAGATGTATTGGAATACTCTATTTGGCCACACGAGTTCCAAAATGAAAGTTGCACCACTTTGCAACTTTCCACTGCTTCCATTTGACACTTTTTCCATCAACTGAAAACTTGATACTATGGGAAAACCAATTTGAGATAACAAAAACTAAGAGAGGTTATTGTAGAGGGGCCCAACGCGATCCTATAAGTCAAACAAGAAGTTTCTAAGTGTCACGGTGTCTGAGTAACCTCATGCTAAAGTTTGCAGCCATTTTGATCTTTGGACCCTTAAGGGATTGATCTAGTTGAACGTAGCTCGAAGTGATTCCGCAAATTTGGGTACAAAATAGGACCATTCCTAGTGTAAACATGCCTATTCAATCACATTGGAATAGTCTGTTTGGTCAGACGAGTTAGAGAACGAAAGTTGCATGACTTTGCAACTTTTCACAAGGTAAAAAGACACCTAACCTTCAAATCTTGCTTCCAAACTTTTACTAGACCTTGGTACACTTTATTCATCTTTATTTTGACATTAAAAAAGATAAAAAACCTTCTTACAACACTGTTTAATCAGATTTCACAATTGCTTGCAGTAGAAGACGAAATTTGCTTATAAGTGCTAAAACACTAAATCGGGTGTAACATGCAAACCACAATGAATCTTCACAAGATAAATACATTTTAGGGTACCAATTTTGGCCATTAAAAACATATATCATTTTCAAATACACTTATTTTGGAACACATGCCTACTTTCCCAACTTCTTTGCTTCTAAAGAGATAAAAACATTAGAAAATAGAGTCTTTTGATATTTTTTCAAAAGTATGATTGCCAACAACATACAACATTCACAAGGCTATTTTGAAGGAATATTAACTGATGCAGAGCAGCGTGGAGGAATACAAATTCAGACTTAAGAACCAAGAAACCAACTCAGATTCATATATCTAATCCAACTTCCATAAGGTCAGCACTATAGTCGTCCAATTCACCACTGAACAACTAAAAGACCAATTCCTTAAAGATAATTATAAAAACATCCATTGGTCATCCAAATAATAGGAAAACGTGAATGAGAGAGATATCTAAGAATGTACAGGTCTGTATAGATGAAGGGAACTCTGAAAATATAGTAAAATCAGGAAATACAATGAAAAATCAGAAATAAAGCATTGAAAACTCTGAATCAAACATTAACCAAACTTTCTATATTGAATAATGAGCCTTGAATGGACTTAAAATAGCAATTAAAATGACTCCATACCTAAACTAGTGACCTTATGATGACCTCATTACATCATCTTGACCCTTACATTATGAATTTACATACATTTTCACATTTAGGCCATTCAAGGCTTCATTACACCAAATTGACAACATGCGAACATGAAATTGCAACCTCATATCCTACCAACCCATATTGAATTAAAACACTTCCTAATGGTCCTTGTGACCTTATTACAACATTCTTCATGGACTACAAATCAAAATTTACCACTTGAACACCTTGTGGTCCTGATTGTCCTTGGTGCTCCTGCACCATAAACACCCTACTATAACCCTACTCCACTGATCTACAAGCCTAATTCAGTGGAGTATGCTTTATTTCTTTACTTGACTCTCGAAACCTCAAATTGAAGGTTCCTAACTGAATTTCAGAAAATGTTCTCTAAGAGTGGAAAAAATTAATGAATTTTCTTCTAGATGGACTCAAAAGAAACCTAATTCTCTATATTATCTTAATCTACAAAGGACAAGGCATAAATCAATTTTTACTAGTTTAGTTATAGATACACAAAGGAAAAGAATAAAAAGAAATAGCTCATCCAAAATAGATGGAAGGAACTTACAGATAGGCATGGAAATCTCTCAACTTAGTCAGTCTTGGTCATACATCTTAACTGGGAGTTCCAAGATACCTATTGCACACAACACCTCTCATGAATAGAATTTATTGAAATTTGAGATGCTCTTATAATGTCTACATCATAGGTGGTCATGATAAGGTTAAATTCAAATGAATAACTTGAAATTTCCTCATCAAGCTTCAAATGCACTTTTGTAATGGCTTAAAATCATAATTGAGATTTTTCAAGATCATCAAAATAAGGATGTTGCATTGCTTTTCTGCTTGAGATTGTCTTGGATGGCTCATAAATCTGCATTTTATGCAAGGGGACAACAATCAATGTTTGTCTGGTTACATACAGATACACAAAGTAAAATAAGATGATAGCATTGGCATCAACCAAATTGATGTGGATACAAGTATAAATTAATAAGAACCATTGTGCATATACTTACAAATTAATCCAATGAACCATCTGGGTCTGCTTTACTCTTTATTGTGTCAAGTATTGCTTCATGGTCAAACTCACAAACCTTCCACAAGGTCTTGTTCAAAGGTCTACCCCCATATTTGCTCAAACAAAAATTGGATGCCACAACAAGGTTTGAGTAATGAAGAATCTTATGATGCGTGTCAAATTCCTCAAACAACCAATGTTTAACACTCTTATGTGGGTACCTTCTCAGCCACGTTCTAGTAACAACAACTAAGCCTGTAGGGTATTCAATGTTTTCTCCATCTATAATTGGGGCTTCCAATTTCTTTTTTCCTCAACACAATGACACAAGCAATAGTCTATACCCTCTTCATTGTCTTCATCTACAATAACTGCATAAACATGCCCTGTATTTATATGTTTGACATATCTCTTGAAATTATTCAACATTATGAATCCAGTACAAAGTAAGATAACAATATCGAATTTCAAATACTAAGCAAGTAGATATATTACCTGGTTGAACTAGATCCGATACATGGTCAAAGTCGGCTGATGATTCCATCCGTGTTAGTTCCAATGCCATCGGAGGGTGATACGTGTGAATTGGGATAAGATAACTTGTCAACCATTTGTCAACCCGCTCCCCTAACTCACAATCATTCCAATCTTGCATTGTACATGAAGAACAAAAGCATGCCATATTATGTGTATTGATACTCCATGAACCTGCATTTGAGCTAAGGAAAGAGTGTAACTCACTCGATCCTGTTAGTGTACAATAGTCCTCATATGGTGCAATGTTAGTATCATCCATCAACCAAAAAAATATATGAACTAAAGACATACCTTCATTACCTGGACCCATCAAACCATTACACCACTCGACGATTGATCTTACATCTATCAACTATGCACTGCCTTTATACTCTAACTCTTCTTGTGCTAATGCTCTTTTCATGCATGCTCCTACACTATCATGCTCCCCCTTTCCATGTCCGGCCTCACAAAAGTTCCACATATGTTGAACACGTGTAGTGAGATGCATCCTGCACAACCAGTAGAGCATGCACGCATTCTTGAACTGTGTTGCATAGTTATTTGACCATATTATATGCCAACCATATGATATGCCCCTCTGAGCCAAATGATTGTAGAACATCTAGAAGCAACCTTGCATGAACTATGGAGAATGCGTGCAATCATCACTAATATAAAAGTGATACTCCCTCAATACCTTCTTTTCGTCCTCTATACTTTTAGCTGCATGTATGAATGCTATGTGCACAAATATCGAAACCTGTGTGGAGTTGTAATACTGTGACTGCACCTCACGCTATGGCTATAGAGTGTAGTTCTCTGCAAATTCAACCACTGATACTATGCTACCTAGTGGAAAGGTGTCCTTGTATAGCTTGAATTGTGTATCCAGCCATCAGGCTCTATGGGTATGCCTTGCATACTCATACACTAGATTCTCATGAAAGATGGACATGAATTGATACACTAGAATCTTCTGAATAACCAGCTCACACCTTTTTGCTTTGGATCCATCTTTTGTAGCATATGCCACTGTTTTATACTTCCTGAACTCTACTAGTTTTTGTCCCACCTCATATGTGCTTTTCATATGTTGACATACTAGCATTCGTTGCAAGCCACCGCAATGCTCGCATGAACCATCCAAGCATGTTGTCCTATAGAATATTTGGCCATCCTCTATTTCACATAAATTTTTTGATAGGAACTCTCTTGAAGATTTTGGTGGGGCTTCTATGCCACAATCCTGCAAAACATCGTTAGTATGCAAATGTAAACATATAGAACGATAAAAATCATAATGGTTAGAGAATTCAATATGTAGTTTACAACAACAATTAGTGCGTGTGTGATTTATCTTGACATAAAAAGGTTTAAACATTTCAAAAAATATTTGAGAAATACTAATTTGAGGATAAGAATTTTGAAATTTATGAAAAAATTGGGTTTGAGTCGTATCCAAAAAATGCTTTGGATGTGGCTCATGGTTTCGACTACCGATTCTCCTTCTTATGACATCCCTTTGATTTGGAGATGGCCTTGTATTATTCTTCCAATAATATTCAATTAGTGTTCTCAATGCTTCAACAACTTTTTTATCTTTGTGTGGCAGTCTCCCCAAGAATGCCCATAATTCATTTGAATCGGTGCCCTCAATTCTTTGCGCCTTTGAATGGCTTTTGATAAAGTTTTTCTACTAATTCCCATTTGTTCACTTGTCTTTTTAATGAGGTGAGATCTCTTTGTTTGATAGCTTACCATGTAATGACACATTGGGTGACATTACTATCCTTTGAGCGTGAGGTCTTACCCACACTGTCATAAGCATCCATTAGATTCTTCACAATAGTGTTTTCACTTGATGCATTCGATGTTCTCAACCCAAGAGTCTTCATGATGTTTCTATACTTTAAACCCACATCATTTGAACAAATAGTGGACATCTTGTAGTCTCATTTAGCCTTTCAAAGAACATTTTCCAAATCTTATTAGCATATCTTCTACAAGTGCATTCTGGAATCTTACCTTCCATGTGCTGCAAAATATCCTCATCAATATTAATCAAAAATTTCTTTCTACACAAAATTCTAGGTGGTGTTCTCTTAGGCACATACATCTCAACATTAGCAATTTAATCAATATTTAATTGAGGTGGGCTAGATTGTGTACCTTCGATCGAGGGTGGAATAGAAGACATACCTTGAGGTTCATGTGGGGATGATGGCATACCTTGTTCCTCAACTCCGAGTGATGATGTACTCTCAACTTCAGATGTGGTGGATGGTGTCCAACCATACTCACTTTGTGGTAGATGGTGTCCCTCCATGTTCACTTGTGCTTAATGGTGTCCCTTCGTATTCACTTGCGGTAGAGGGTGTGTCTCCAACTACAGTATCTGCATCTCCCCTAGCACGACTCTTTCACATTCGTTCCCTTTGTGCTACCAATTTCTTTTCTCTTTTTGACAGTTGAGGTTCCTCTTCAACTGGCTTTTTTTCATCAATTTTTTCCCAATTTCTGCTTTTCACGATATTCCCTCATCCATTTTTTCTCTTTATCTTTGATGGCTTGGAGCTGATCATCTATTAGTTTTTTCCTTTTAACAGTTCATTTCTTCAACATGGCGAATAATTTTACCTGTGCAAAAAGTGCTAAGTTGTCAAATTAACTAATTGAAATCTTTGGAAGCATAACTCAATGAAATCTTTGGAAGCATACACAAAGAAAGTCAATGAAAGCTGGTTTGTATAACTATTTGACAAAATAACTCAATGATAGCTTTGGAAGCATACACAGAAACTCAATTGTTAAATCTAATAAAATTCCTCAAAGATATGTGGTTTAAAAATGTAATAGGAAAGTGTATCAAATTGTGTGATTTAAAATGTCCATTGACAACGTAAGGTTGTAACATGACAAACTGGTGCAGGAGCACCTAGGTCATGAAATTCCTTCAAAAGGATAATTTGTTCAATTTGTAATGTTCAAGTAAATATGATGAGTGAAGGTCATTAAATGATGAATTTCAATGTATTTGCACCATGAAATAGGTCACTAGGTGATATTATTGAAAAGTTGCTTTTTATAACAAAAGTTGTCAATTATTGTAAAAATGTAAAATTGCACAAAAGCAGGAAGGTGAAGAGTCTTTTTTGTGGAAGGGAAAGGATGGGTTGATGAAGATGAAGAGGCAGTTATTTCAACTGATTTAGACACCTTTAAAAAGAATTGTAAGCTCGAGAAAGGTAGATCTTGTATCCCAAAAATCCATAAAAATTAATAAAAAAACCTCTTCTTAGTTATTTTGGAAAGCTTTCTTGTTCTTGTTTTCAGGTTGCATAGTGATTCAAGCATTCTAAGATTTGATTCTTGTCAGGGAAAGATACTTCTTTCATTCTTGAAAGTTGTAGGAATTGTAATTCAAATAATCAATCTAATTTGAACTTAGTTTCCTAAGTCTCGGTCTGTGGTTTCCTTAGAATTGTTTAGAGAGTCTAAAAAGTTATTCTTAGCCATTCCACCGATGTAAGGCTAGTAGGTCAGTGGAATGAATCATATTTAGTGTCTTTTCAATGTGAAGATGTGTGTGGCAGGGGTAAATAGAAATAAGAAGTCGGGATACTGTTGCATGAACAAAATTTTGAATTTTCTCATTCAAAAAAATGGTGTTTTCAAGTAGAATTTGAGGAAACATGTAGAGGAGCTTAGAAATGATTTCAAAATAATTTTCAGACATAATGGAGCATGTTTCAATTGTTGGGCAGAGTAGTAGAGGTCTTGCAAATGTTTCATTAAAGAAACCCCCATGGTTGGTGTGTTTTCACCCTATAATCAAATGTTTACTGATTTTGTGTATTGATGGGTGTTTCACATCTTGAAACTTGTTTATTTGTGAGTTTCTACACATGGCCTAAGACTATTTTCAGGTTTGGTGGATTAGTGAGTAGTTCTATGATGACTTGCTTTGATAAATTGACCTATTTAAGGGCTTTTACCAGTAGACAGCATGTTGGTTCTACTATGTTTTGCAAAATAAGTGTATAAAATTTTATAGTATGTTGAAAAGGATCAAAATAGGCCTGAGAATTTGTATTGGGATTGTGTAAATGCATTATGATAAAAAAGGAATCACTTGATTAGATGGAATGTTGGCCTCTTAGAGATATTTGGCATTGATTGCTAAAAATAGAGAATATGTAGAAACAACGAAAGGAATGTTGTTAAGTACTTGGGAGCAGTCTCATTTGCGATGCCACAGTTGTGTCTATGCTTGGTAATGTTTTGAAGGTAGATTGTGAAAGATTTGATGATTTGGGCATTTGTTTCCAATATATGGCAATGGTTTTTGGAATGCAAAGTAGTCAGAGTGTGTCTATACTGATATATTGGAATATTACAATCAAAACATGATGAAATTGGTATCTTAAAGGTCTGGTGATAGTGTTAAACTAATGCTGCTTGTTGTTGTTACAAATGGTGTTTAAGTTAAGATAGGATGATGGATGTGTTTATTTGAGAAAAGATATCTTAAACGGCTGGGATGATGTTTGATTGCAGGTCTAAGGAACAGAGGTGTTTGATTGTTTTTGCCTTGAAGGGGTAAGTTGAGTTGATGAGTGATTGTTGTATTGTTTATGACAAGAACAAAGTTGAAAGTTGATTCTAAAAATGGTTTGCTATATGGAGATGGTGAATTGGCTACTAATAGCCTTATAACTTGAAATGAAATAAATGGATTTTGGTTGAATGAAAAGTAGTTTTGGATGAATTTGACAAAGTTTGTATAAATTGATCTTTTACTCTTATTGATTTAAAGGAAGTTCCCCTTAAAGAAATGATGTTGTTGGAGTGGTTTTATAAACTGATATTGTACTCACAAACAAACAATTTGACTTAACATGGAATAAGCTAAACAACAAAAATGAAAGCAAGCCATAATAGAATGAAAGAAAAATGTACAAAGATTTCACATACCTAAAAGAAAAGTTTCAAATAGATGAGTTCCTACCCACTATGCAGCCTTTGCTTCTTCCCTCAAACTCCTAAAAATTTGACTTCTTCAAAAAGCTTGTCTCCAAATTTCAATTGTATATCATCACTATCACTATAATTCAAACTTGAATTGATAATGTATGTCTCTCAACATGAAAAACTCGCTATTTCATGCAAAGCAAGGGATGGAACATTCAAAAGTGGGTGATGGAATCTCAAAATCATGCATGCACATTTCACTCAATCACCAAAAAGCTACTTTTTATCGGAGCATTCACAAAACCAGGAGAATATGCAAAATGTGGGCCGACATCATGGGTATATTGTAATTTTTTACCATTTTTTAGTGATAACGTGAG
>VDFB02193867.1:499987889-500098965 GCA_007258455.2 Sequoia sempervirens | reverse complement strand
CTTACTCACTCTCTCCCACCCTCTCTCCCACTCTCCCACTCTCTCCAACTCTCTCCAAACCTCTCCCATTCTCTCCCTCCCTCTCTCCCACTATATTCCTCCCTCCCTCTCCCACTCTCCCAATCTCTACCCCACTCCCTCTCCCACTCTCTCCTCAATCTCTTTCCCCACCCTCTCTCTGTGAATCTCCCACTCTCCCACCCTATCTCCCACTTTCTCCCACCTCCTCCCACCCTCCCACCTCCCACCTCCAACTCCTCTCCAACCCCTCCCCACTCTCTCCTAACCTCCTAACCCCTCTCCCCCACCCCCTCTCCCTCCCTCTCTCCCACTCATTCTCCTCCCTCCCCACCTCTCTCCCACCTCCCCCACCTCTTCTGACCCCTCTCCCCCACTCTCTTCGACCCTCTCCCACTCTCTCGATCCCTATCTCCCACTCTACCACACTCTCTCCTATTCTCTTCCTCCCTCTCTCTCCCACTCTCTCCCATGCCCTCACACCCTAAAACCTCTCCCACACTCCCCAACTCTCTCCCACTCTCTTCCACTCTCTCCTCCCTCCCTTCCACCCTAACTCCCACTCTCCCACACTCTCTCCCACTCTCTACCACCCTCTCCCACTATCCCACCCTCTCTCACACTCTCCTACCCTCTCTCACTCTCCCACCCTCCCACACTCTCTCACCCTCTCTCCCATAAGCATAAATACATATATATAGGCATACATACATGACACACCAACATACATATACATACAAAGATATGAAAAATATGGCATTTAAATAAAGGAATAAATAACGCGAGTGCATTATTTGTTGTTAGAAATGTTCCACGGAGAAGAAAAAGTGAAAACTAGTAAATAATGCGCTCATGTTATAACACAAGTGCATTATATTTTTCTTTGGGAATCCCCGAGCCTTGGCTTTGCTATTTTCCTTGGAATACCAATCCAAAGATTTAGAGGGCATTCCCAACCATTGGAGATGTGTTTTTTAAAAATTCTACAATTTTTCACATAATCGAGTTTGTACTCACCATCAAGATTGCATTTGGTTTAATATTGACGAAATCGAACACATGGGTAATGTTAAGTTCTCTCTTAGCTTTCCAACAATATTTTTTTTTCACTTTCTGACAATGTGAGGGCTTTCATCCATAATTTCTTTTGTTTGTATGTCTATTTTTTTTCAGAAAGCAGTGTTTGGTTTTTTCTTCGTTATAAACTAACCATACATTGAAATTTCAAATAAATTACATTTTTAGAAAATAGACTCCATTCTACAAATTTTTAAAAATAAAATTTAAAAAATATCTATTACTTTCAAAAATTTGTAGAGGGAGCACGACTAAAATTCTACTTTTTAGGGAGTATCCACTTAGAAAATTAGTAAAAAAATAAATATTCATTAAAAAATTATCAGAAAAATTGTGCACCAACTAGATACTGTTAGCTAACTTCTGACTGTACCAATTTTAAAAATACTAAAAAAAAGGTCACCATGCTTAGGTCGTACAAGAGTTGCTATGTTATGTTTTTCTGACAAAAACATCACCAATTTGTGTACATCCCTTTGTTGAACCCCTTAATCTAAACCATTTTCAAAATAAATTAGTAGTTTAGAAAGTAGACTCAAAGCACTTCAATCCTTGTTTTTGTTCCATCTCAAAATTTTGAGTGTAACTATCCTCAATTTCACTTCCAAGGTCAACATTTCCTGATTTTAGAAAAAAAGTGGCCACTTAAGCCCCCTTTTTGGGAACCATCTTGGTGCACTTATCCTGATATTACTTTGCAATTCACAATTCTATAACCAAACTCTAAAGAATACTTATCAGATCCAATCATCCTACACATGAATTTATGAATTGATTTAAGCATTTTAACCCATTCTATGAACCAGAGCTAAAACCAAAACATATGTCAAAGGAAGTAAATGATGACTATTAATGAAATGATCTTTGATCAGAATTTTCATTAATAATTCAAATATAGATCTAAATGGAGAGACTATAAAATTGCAAAATTTTCATTATCATTCAGGTATGCTTAGAAACCATACATTTGATGAAATCTACTATCTATACTCAAAGCATTAGACAAGGACTTAACATATTTTCTCTGTGCTCTCAATTTTCACAATTTGATTCTAGAATTCAACAAAATACCTGTACAAATGGCTCTAAATTTACTTTTATAGAATAAGGGAGCAAAAAAAAGCTTTAAGCCAGATGTACACATGTCACATTCTAATTTGACCACTACAAGCCATATTCCCTAATTCCGTTATATTTGCATTCTTCAATATAGAGGGAATACACATGAGACAAAGATTATTTACATTCATTGTAAGAAGCAACTTTGCTTTCCAAAAATCACATGTCAAAAAGAATAATCTTCTATGTTGTAGCACATCCATTCCATTGAGCAAGATGACAAAATGATGTGAAGCAAAAGCTGAATTAGCATCTTGGTGAGTATTCCACATCATTAGCAATTGATATTTACCCATGAAACATATATTTTATACATTGAAATTTCAAAGCACTTACCAATACAATACTTGACCAACTATACATGTTTCACATTCATACTTACCAACCCAATCAACCAACCAATATCCTTCCTCATTCTTCATATTCATCATTAGTTGGCCAATTGAAATCAATGATTTCATCTAACTTATTCCTATATGGGGAATACTTTATCATCACTGAATTGGATTCTTTGTCAAAATTTTCCAGAAAGATGATAATAAATGCCAACTTCCCCAAAGTGTCATTAAAGGTATTAATGTTAACCTCTTTTACAAATTTGATTCACTGGGAGTCAATAACTCCATACATCTCGTTTTTCCATACTTGCAATGGTTTCAATTCATCATTGGTGAGGTGAATATTTGGACATAGTGACAAATCTGCTATATCATAATGAGCTTTTAGTTCTCTTATTTTCTACTCCAATGGAGCTAGATATATCCCTAACACTTTTGTTCACTGAGCTCACACACAAATGTATATATGTTGGAAGTATGTTAGGTATTTATCCTCATGTTGGATAGCTCCAACTTCTATCAACTTCAATCTCTCAGCCCTTGGAATCTTGTTGTTCAAGATTGGCATATCCAACTCCTTATCTATTTGAGATAATCGAATTACTCACATCATCAAGGAATAATTGTCCTGCACACTATTTAGTTTGGCCTAGATCTGCATATTTAGATTCTCCAAGACAATATGAACAATCTTTAAGATGTTCTCATACATTGTGTCTTGTGTTTGTTCCAACAACTTCTTATATATTTCAACTTGTGCAAGAAGTTGTTCCCTTGTAGGTGTGTTAGATGAATAGGGACCTGATTTTCTTAGTTCCTCCACTAAAAGTGGCTCTTGTCCCAAATTATATGGTACTATTTCCAAGGCATGATCTTGAGGGGGAAATTGAGAAGGTTCCATTGGAGAAGATGGAAAAGTGACTTGAACAAGCCTAGCCTTTATCTCTCTGCATTTCTTCCCTTTTCTTGTACAATGCCAGCTCTATCTCTAGTACAGCTACCTTTTGTTGAGTACTATCATATTCACTAAGTAGCTCATGGTACTTGTTCTTGAAGTCATTCCTTTCAAGGATAAAGTTTTTCATAGTTTCCTTAGTAAATTTGGAAACATTAACAACCATATTAGCTGCTTCCAATGTAGGGATATCAACAACTTTTCTCACAAGTAATTTCCCACTAACATCTAATGACTCGACAAGTACTTGTTTCCTAGATCCCATGGATAATGATCAGATCGCTAGTGCATCCTAGTCCTCACTAAATGAAGACCCCCTGAGGTGCCATATCGAACTCCTCCTATGTTTGTACTAGAGGCCTTTCAACCCTTCTTATAACATCTAGGACTATAGCATCAACAATATTCCATTCTAGAAGTAATAACACACCACACTTCTTTACAAGCTCTCTGCCATCTTGGGCATTAATCTTTTGAAATTAATTCTTCATAATCCTCCTAACATTGGCCTAAATGAAACTTTTAGGTAACTTTGGATGTAGACTCCTTTCAATGACCACTTTCTCTACATATTCTGTAGCTTTGGATCTCCACTAGAAATCTCTAAACACAGATGTTTCAACAAAGGAGTTGTCTTTCATAACCTCCTTACAAGATTCACTCCTCAAGTCATCTGCACTATTTAGACCACTAATGTCCAATTTTCACAACCTAAGGGTGATTTTTCTTGAAATTGAGATAATTGATCCTATAGGAGGAGGCATTCCTTGTAGCATATCTTCATAAGTGATTTAAAGATATCATCTTCATTTGTATCAAAATATTCAACCACTCCTATTGCCTTAGTCCTCTGTTTCTTAAGAGGTGAATCCTCCAATGGAACAAGACTTCTTGGGGGTGAATCAAGATCGATTATAGGTGGAGGAACCTTCCCTAGAGGTGATGGCATTGCACTCTTATGAGAAGCTCCCTTTTATCCCCCAAAAGTGATAGGGGTTGACAAGGTTTGTTCTTCATCCATTGCTTTCTTCCTCCTGGAATAGATTCTCAGTTGCTTGGGTGGTTGGTAAGTAGGCCTTTCCTCCAATGTGGTAGTGGTCTCTTCTTCAACCACTCTTTCTTTTCCTTTTTCTGTAACCTCCTATTGCTCCCTCAATATACCAACCATATTTTCAAAATTATTCATAAAATACATGGCCTAGCCAAATTCATTAGGTATATTTGGAAAAAGATTATAATTGGGATCCTTCTTCTATTTTTCTTCTAACATCTTCTTATAAGCAAGGTATTTAGCTTTCCTCTCATCCTGCTCTTGAAAGCTAAAATTTTTCTTGATGACATCTTCATGATAATCAAAGATATGCACAAAATTACCCAGCCTCTTATCTTCTTTCAATTTGGTGATGAAGCCCTCAGGATCATGATTCCTTGGGTGCATAGTCTCCAACTTGTAAGGCACCAATAGATGTACTAATTGCTTCCATGCCCCTTTTACTAGAACATAATCAACAAACATTGTCCATTTTGGAAAGAATGAACCTTTCCTTTGTGTATCAAGTAAGTGTATTGTCTGTGAAGCTCCCAACTATCTCATGATTTCAAGAAACCCTATCCTTAATGGAACATGTCTTGGAAAGACATATGGATCTAGACTGTTTCCATATACTTTGAAAATTGTTTTATTAGGGTATAAAATCAAGTCTCCCCAATTGTGACTCAAATTCAAGTCTGGCCTTAACTCCATAGGTCTCAAGAATTCATGAATTTCTTTAGGAATTCTTGGTGGTTTATAGATCAAGGATCTCCTTATTCTTGATGCAAAAGCATTTTGGAACATCATATAATTATACTTCGGATCATCCTTGTCTAGAATTTGGGTCCAACATTGAACAGGAAAATTAATACGTTTTGCCTTCCTTTTCAGAGTTATATCTTTCTCAAAAACCTTTTTCCCTTTATGCAAGAACATATTCATTAATATTGAATACCACCAAAATTTCAGCCATTGCTTCCCTTCTTTCAACTTAACCAAACCCTTGTGGATATGTTCTGCTAGATAAGTAGAATAATCATAGGCTATGTTATAAGCTAGTTGTTGCAGATGTGTTGCCAAATAGCTATATTCTTTCTACAATGTGTCTGGTGGAGAAAAACCAATTATTTGGCACAAAGAATATATAGTTTTCCTAAAATAGCTCACAAAATAGCTTTTTGGGAAAGGCTCAAGCTCCTTCTCACCAATTTGATTTTCTTTCTATCCTTCCTCGTACCACTTACATTAGTATGCAAAGGCAACAACTTCTTCCTGATGAACACCTTGGTATTGTTGTGTTCCTTCCTGATATCATCCATATTTAGGGGAAACAAATTTGGACTCCACTCATGCAAATCAAAAACATCTTCAATTTTTTTCTTGGTTATCTTTACCATATCCCTCCCATCAAATGTCCTGACAACCCTAGAAATTGGATCATACCTTCAGGCGATGTCTTTTAGAAGATCCACATCATAGTACACATTGGGAACAACTAATTTTCCCATATCTAACCTCCAGGAATTATAGAGAGGAGCTCCAAGGTTCATGTTCCTGAACCAATGTTGAAAAAGTTTCCATCTAGTATAAGGCAACTTAGAATCCTTTATGAAGCACTACTTATCAATCACTCCCTCTTTAATAGTAGGGCCATAGAACAAGACCTTTCCTTCAAGTTTCTTATTTGTACAGGAGGGTAATAGGTCAATTACATCCTGAGAGAAAGTTTTGGATTGGGTCAAAGGGGCATCACTTTGTACTTTAGGAGCCATGAACTTTATATAGACTAGGGTTTAAACGAGAAAGACTTCAACTACTAGGCTCCTAATCTAGACCTAACACTCAATGTGAGTGCTAATTTTGAAAGGTTTCATGGGACTACGACTTTTAAAGATAGAATTAACCATAATTCCAAGAAATTAAAACAAAGCAATAAAGAACATTCATAGAAAACAAATTGAAAGCCAACCCTAATTTAGAAAACTAAAATAAACCATAAAACTATGTTTATCATACTTACAGATTTAAATCGCAATAACCCTAATGGCGGTTGGCATGAACTCTGCAAGTTGATTCTTTCAATTTTTTCGTATTGCTCCAAACACGTCTTCAAATCCCAATTGTGCAAGAACTGATCATATTCATACATTTTGATGGAAATTGAGTAGATTTATGAGTCACCTCCACAATTACTGCTTGCTCATGCAAATAAAAACAATTACAATAGGTGTACTAACAATTTTGAATGTGTACCATTGATCTTTAGCTGAGATGGCCATGTTAAATGGCTAAGATTGAGTCAATCATATTTGAATTTCATCGTTGTTCCAGCTCAGACAAATTGGCCAATAGGAATTCACCAACTAAATATTCTTTCATGTACTTGTGGGCTACACACACTAGTAGCCATAGGACATACATGGCAACCTCTTGTGGACCTCATTTCTTTTAACAAAATTTCATCTTTCCTTTGCGAGATGGCGGGGAGTGACGTCGACCAACTCTTCCCTCTTAATAATAATGTTTGATCTTAAAACTTTGAGTGTCAGGATGAAAAGTGATGGTGGGATCAGTACCCATGGTTTAAAATGTGTCAGCATCTCACATACCACACAAAAATTAAGGTACCATCATTTGGGATCCGCAAGCCAGTGTGGAATGAATCAGATTAAATCCCACAATGTAGTGATTATCAATCCTACACATGCGACAAAGTTAGTTATAAAAGAGGGCCATGACTAGGCCGATGATATTTTACCCTTGAAGACCGATGACTTAGACTTAAGTCATTTATGAGTGAAATATTAAATCTCAACCTTGGGAAAATTAAAAACTTCACAGTTGAAGGTGACTGGGTAACCTAAGCAAAGGGGCTAGTAAGGGATGCACAAAAATGGATCAAAAGGAAAATTGAACAACTGAAAACCGGGTAGGGCAAGTCAATGGAAAATTAAAACACCCAAGGTTTGTAAGTGAAGCATTTTAAAAAACAATGTTGCATAAGCAAAATGTTAAACCCTACTAGTGGGCAACCTATGACATTCTACTACTAAGCTTAAAAGGACTCGTAAATGCTAAAATTTTTAGGGACTCCATCACTGTGTAAATTGAAAAAGGCATTGTATGGACTACAATGGGCTCCCAGAGCATGGTATGCAAGGTTGGACAAATATTTTGCACATCAAAGATTTAACAATGGCTCTACAGACAATAATCTCTATTTCAAGATGGAAGGAAATAGAATGTTTATAGTAGTTATGTATGTGGATGATATCATCTTTGGAGGAAATGAAGGTATGTGCAAGAGATTTGTAGAGGAGATGCAAAAAGAGTTTGAAATATCTATGATTGGTGAGTTGAATTTCTTTCTTGGAATTCAAGTGAATCAAACTGATAAGGGGATATTCATTTCACAATCAAATTATGTTAAAGAGTTGTTGAAGAAGTTTGGAATGGATGAAGGGTATGTGCAGGATCATGATAGGCCAAAAAGTGGCGATATGATGGGTATGTATAGGGTATGTGGCTGACAACTTTTTTTTACCCAAAATTGATAAAACAAAAAGGGTTTTTAAAGGAGATTCTCAGCTTTCCGCCAATATAAATTATGCTTTACTGTGAATTTAATTAATAATTATTATTCATTTTCTATTTGAATTATGACTAAAGTCCTGATTGATAGGTTGCTTGAAAAACAACTATAGCTTTCAAACAGTATCACATTTTTTGAATCCAAAACATGCATCACATTCTATGCTTTTCATACTATAGGATTAAAAAAATAAAAAAATTCATGAAGTTTTGACCAAGTTAAGGTGGTCAGACATACAAGTTTTTATATTTTTAAAAAGTTGTAATAAAAAAATTATAATTAATTATTTACTTGGAAAAAAATTACAAAAAAATATTCATCACATCCGGACATGAGTCCTCTACTTATATCTAAAATTTATAAGAAAATATTATCATCTTATTGTGGTTAGGGTGGCCAGACAAACACCTACTTATTTTTTCCCTCAAATTTAAGTACTATTGCATTGAAATTTCAAATTTTCACCAAATAGATTTAAAAAAACAAAAAAATAACCTAGTATTTTAGAAACTACACTCAATTTTCTACAGATTCTATTCTTACATATTTTTGAAATAATATAGATAACATATTCAAATTTTTACTGCAAGTTGCCTAACTATAATTTTTCTAAATATTTTGCCACTTAAGGGCCTATTTTTTCCATGATGATCTTGCACATACCCTGAATCCAAACCGGTTTGTACCCATATGGTGACTAGATGCAAGCTAAGTAAGAATGATGAATCTCCTAAAGTTGATCAGAGCATGTAAAAAATCTATGATTGGTGGACTGTTATATCTCATTGCTACTAGACCAAATATCATGCATAGGTATGTGCAAGATCATGATGGGCCAAAAAGTGGCAATATGATGGGTATGTGTAGGGTATGTGGCTAACGACTTTTTTTACTCAAAATTGATGAAACAAAAAGGGTTTTTAAAGGAGATTCTCATCTTTCCACTGATGTAAATTATGGTTTAATTTGAATTTAATAAATAAATATTATTCATTTTCTATTTGAATTACAACTAAAGTCCTAATCGATAGGCTGATTGAAAAACATCTTTAGCTTTGAAATGATATCAATTTTTTTGAATCTAAAATATGCATCACATTCTATGCTTTTCATATTATAGGATTAAAAAAAATGAATTTCATGAAGTCTTGACCAAGTTAAGGTGGTCAGACATATGATTTTTTTATATTTTTTAAAAGTTGTAATAAAAAATTCATAATTAATTATTTACTTGGAAAAAAAATATAAAAAAATATGCAACACATTGGGACATGATTCCTCTACTTATATCTAAAATATTGTAAAAAAATATTATCATTTTATTGTGGTTAGGGTGATCAAACAAACACCTACTTCTTATTTTTCCCTGAAATTTAAGTGCTATTGCATTGAAATTTCAAATTTTCACCAAATAGATTTTTTTTAAAAATAAACCTAGTAGTTTAGAAACTACATTCAATTTGCTACAAATTATATTCTTGCATATTTTTGAAATAATATAGATAACTTATTCAAATTTTTATGTAAAGTTGTCTAACTCTGATTTTTCTGAATTTTTTGCCACTTAAGGGCCTATTTTTCCATGATGATCCTACACATACCTGCATGTAGTATGTTTGGTTGCCATATTTCAAGAACCTAAAGAAGCACATGTTACAACTGTGAAGAGGATATTCAGATATCTTAAAGGAACTCTAGATTATGGATTGTGGTATCCTAAGGATACCAATTTCACTTTGAGTGCTTTCACTGATGCAGATTGGGCTAGTTGTGTGGATGACCAAAAGAGTACAAGTGGTGGTGCATTCTTTCTTGGAGGAAGATTGGTTTCATGGCTAAGGAAGAAACAAGATTCAATTTCTTTATCCACTATAGAAGCTGAGTACATTGTTGTAGCATCTTGGTGCACACAGGTTTAGTGGATGAAGCAAACATTAAAAGACATAGGAGTGATGTGTGATGAGCCTATTCCTATATTTTATGATAATGCAAGTGCTATAAAAATTTCAAAGAATCTAGTAATGCATTCAAGGACAAATCATATATCTATCACATATCATTACTTGAGATAGAAGGTATTGGAGAATGATGTCAGATTGGAGTATGTTCCTACAAAAGATCAAATTGCAGATATATTTTATGAAGGCTCTTCTAAAGGATAGTTTTAAGTATCTTAGGGAGAAGTTGGGGGTTATTGCCCCTCCTTTGAACTAGGTGCACACGAAGGTGCACCAATCTAGTGGATCTACAAATTCTTCATTTTTCTAGACTGATGACTAGGTCTACTCCTTATGGGGAGTAGGAAGTATCATTGTTGGAGTATGAGATGTGTGGGTGCAATCCTAAGGGGCAGTGATTAAAATTTTGTTCTTTTCCATTGATGTCAAATGGGGAGAGAGAGTCATATGAAAAATAGTGAAAGAAAAAGGCAGTGAGAGAGTCATGTGAAAAAGGATAAGTTGAAAGAGGGAGGGATAAGGAGAGTGTGTATTGTGTCTTTGGTTGCTTTTCACATAATGTGTTACCATCAATGACAAAGGGGGAGATTATTGCAAGTATGAGCGAGTTTGGTGGTGTTATCATTGATGTTGTCATTGATGTCAACATAGTACAGGTTGTTGTAGAGAAAGGAATCAAGTGATTATAGGTTGTGCATGTATAGTTGAGATATTGATGAGATGTTGTGAGTACATGGAGCTATCTTTATGGAGTTGCAGGTGTGCTGATATGATGTGTTGCTAAGTGCTTTTGAGAAATAGTGAAGTTAGAGTTGTGTGTGTACAAAATATGCTCTTGTATGTGCTCCACATTTCTTCTATGTTTATCCTATTCTTGTGCAGATCTAAAGTGTTTTTTATGGACATCATTGGGTAATATATCCTAGATTATAGTTTTTGGTTTGATGAAGAGTGAAAGTTGTGTTCACCAATGCATGAATTGGTCTGGAGGAGTTGCTTGTCGATGGACTAGGAGAATTTTTTTTTCTCCAAAATTCTCTATTGATTCATTTTAGGTCTTGTGGATCTAGTAGAATTCTTGTATTAATGTTATCTATGTTTTGGAAAAGGTGTTCATGGTCTGGTTCTCCAGAAGTTGTCTTTCAAAGTTGTTGTGTGTGTCTGTATAGTCTAGATGGACTGATGGGAAATACTTTGTGTATGAAGGTTGTTGCATTTACTGTGGATGAATCTAAAGGTATCTAAGATGTGTTTTAGTGTATGGTGAAGCATTTTATGTGGTCCATATGTTATTTCCTTGTTGTGGAAGCATGTACTTCAAAGTTCATTTATGTTTTCAATAGGTTTGGTCAACCTGGTGTCTACATGTCATGCAAAGGATTAGTGTCAATTAAGGAAGCATGTGATTGATCTGAGACATTGTTTTGGGTCTTGGTTAATTCTTGGTTTGGTCTGCTCTGATTCCTTTCCACCATAGGAATGTTGAGTTTATGGCATAATTTGAATTTTTAAAATGAGGCATGTGTATTCAACCTTGGAGAAAGTTTCTAAGGTTGAAGATAGTATATATACAAGTCGAGATGTTATGAATTGTAAGAATAAGAATGCCATAAGTGTTAGAAGCAAGTGTGTGAAAGTGAATTAAGGAAGCAATAATTTAACGTGTTAGACTCCTTAAAGCAGTGAGCTGATGGTGTCTACAATTCTTTGATTAAGGTTGTAGATGTGTGTAATTTGATGTGGTGGATTTTTTTATTATCTTTTGTATCTATAGGTAGTGATCCTCCTTGTTCAACAATGAGTCCTATCTATAGGAAATGAGCCTTTTATCTGGATAGTGAGTCCTTCTTGGGAAGTGAGCCCGTTGCTAGTGAGCCTCTTTGTAATATGTTTTGCAATTACCCTATATTGTGAGTTAATCCTCATTGTGGTTTTTCCCTTTTTGGGTTTTCCATGTAAATTTGGTGTTTCTTATGTTGATATTGCTTTCTATTATTTACATTTCATGTTCATACATAATAACATATTAAAGTGGATGTGAAATTGATAATTTTTTGAGATTTGTGTTTGAGATTGGTGACAATTGATTCACCCCCCCCCTCTCAGTCGTCTTGTGCCTTTCAACATATATAACATACAATGCCTAGACATGGTCAAATTTAATGTTGATAAGGAGAGTATGCTAAATTATTGTGCATGTAAGAGATGGCCGATAAGGCTCTTTCAACAATACAACAAGCATTATCACATTCAAATAAGGACTTCCAGGCATTGAATAGGATATCCTTGCAACTAAATGGTCATCTATCAGCTTATCACCATTTTGAATGAAATCAATAATATGAAAGGAAATGCAAGCTTTGTGAATAGATTGTACTGGAAAATTAAACAAAATACTAAAGCCATCAATTTACCTCTGAATTGGGGGATTATTCCTTAGCTTTTTCCTCCTTCATAGCTAGGTCGATTCTCTTTCCTTTCTTTTTCCTCAATCCTCATTGCCATTTCCAGTCCACTGCTCCATTCCTTACAAGTAATTCATACTACCAAAATAGAAACCATGTTCTCCCTTACCTATTCTCTCCATTAAGGAGGCCATTTCACTTAATAATTATCCTTAATTTAGCCACCCACTACTGCATTTGAATATCTTAGCCTTCAATTCAAATGTAGACCACTCATCCACAATGTCTTCTTTTAGATATTATTTGAAATCAACATTTTTTTTTTTTATAAATTCGATCTCATAGTCAATTTATAAGGAATATATATGTGCATATATATATGTTTATATACATAGATATATATTTGTCACTATTTTATTTTATAACAGTATAGTGTTTAAATAACTTTTAAATAAAGAATAGAATTTTATTTTATTTGAATAATATTTTTTAAATGAAGTGGTTTTCTTCTCCTTCAAGAATTCCTTTTAATTATATACATATATGCATAACCATGCTATCACTCTCTTTTAAATTTTGAAAACATGATATCAAAATAGACAATTGAATAAGAAATAACATGTATATCATTCGACAAGATTTTTTTTTTCAATTATTGAATCATTTCAAATTAGATCAATATAATATTCTATATGAAATTTCAAATGCAGATATGATACTATTTAGTGGTGTGTACACCCATATTCCATCAAGCTTATCATTCAATTTGGCTAAATGATCCTACCTCAACCATGTTCTCGTCCACCAGAGGAGGCAAGCGTCAAAAAGGAAACCTTGGATGTTTTCAAGTTATCAACGGATTATGATATAACCTTGATGTAATTTGTATTTGTATTGACTTTGTGACCAATGATTCAAGTCAACTTGGATATTGTAATTGAGATTTGGAAATGAATATATATTTTGATTCATATTTTAATTAGACATGTGTTGCTATGATTGAAAATAGCCACTTAAGTTATGCCTTTTTAAAATTTAATATTCATAATGTCATTTGTAATTTAATATTTAAGTAGTAATTAGAATGGGTTATTACATTTGGTATGAGAGCTTAGGGTTCAGCTCTAGGCCTTTTGAGTCCACAATGATCATGACTAGGGGATATATGACCCTTTGAACAAATTTGAGCTATCATTACGATTGACCAAACCTGGATTGAATGTAGATATCATGTTGTTTAGTGGTGTGTGCACCCAAATTCCATCAAGCTTACCATTCAATTTGACTAAATGATCCTACCTCAACAATGTTCTCATCCTTCAACTTGTTTCCTACATTTGCACACACTTGGACTTCCATAGTTCATCAGTAACATTTAATCATGATAAAGTGTAAGATAGTTCATAAGATCACATACTCAAAAATACGGTTAACTTTCTTTAAAACATTTCAATATATCAAATTTATCACTCAACATATTGAATTTCCTCAATAATTCATTTTATCATATTATAATATAAATGCAATAAAAATTGGGATATGATAGTTATCTTGGGACCCATGTGGATTTAGAAGTAGTTGTAAAAGGTATCAATAAGTTCATTAAATGAATCAATTAAATTATTTGGTAATGAACAAAACCACTCTAAAGGAGTATCTTTCAAGGATCTAGGAAATAGCTTAGCCAAGAGTTTATCTTCAAAAATGAAGTCACTACATAGGGTGGTGTAAGAAGAAACATGATTAAAACAATCTCTTTTCCCACCATATTTCTCAAATCTAGGAACCTCTATACCTTGTGGCATTTTTTCTCTTAGTATCTCTAAGGATAAGGGATTAGTTTTATGTATCGTGAAGGTTGTCCATAGTTGTTTTGGTTTAAGGTGGCGATTTGTTGTTGAAGGGATGGCAAGTTTTGCAAAATTGTGTTAAGGATTGGATGATTGTTGGTATTGTGGGATAAATGTGAATAAGGTGGATTAGTATATGTTTGTGGAGGGCAAGTAATTTTTAGGTTTGTGAGGGGGGATGGTTGAGGAGATATGATATTTGAATGCACAAAGGTAGAGGGATTCCCAGTGGAAATACCTAAGGAAGTGTTGGCATTGCTAGTAGGTTGAATAGTTATGGTAACATGAGTACTAGTGTATGTAGGAAAAGAGGTGAGGATTGTGGAAGGAGGAATTGAAGTTCCACCTTATCTTTGGGTATACCCAAAATTTTGAGCACAAATAGTCAAGGGAGGGATGTTCTAATTAACAAGATGGGGTAGACTTCACATAATCTCTATTTCATGTTCAATTTCAAGCATTTTCCTCACATTATCTAAAGAAGGAATGACACTAGTATCAATTTTTTTAGTGCTAAAAAATTCTTGCAACCTTTCTATGTCTTCATCCATTCCTCTTATGTTTACCTAGAGGATATGAAAAACACCATGCATATTGTTTGTAGGAAGGGAAGTAATTGGAAATGAGGTGTGATTGCTATGATCCATACATATTTTATTATCAACACTTACTAAAAGAGTTGGAGAACCCAAGATCCATGATGAATGGTCTATCACAAGATGACATGAGTCTCGAACTATGTCTCACAATAGTATTGCTAATAGGAACACAAAGATGTAAATTCCATACAAGTTTCACCCATTCTAGAGTATGAAAAGATTAATGGAACATCATACAAGCATTTTGGGTCCCAAGGATCTTTCTTGGAGATTCACAATTAATTTCATTTTTTGAAGTATTACCTTTTATGTTTTAAGGTTGACCTACTCGCTTGATCATTCATTAGGTTTATAAACCCTTGAGGTTGATCTAGACCATTATTAGAGCTAGAGCATCATATTTAAGATCATTTTTAATTCATAGGAAGGTAGTTAGTGGGTATTTTCACCTAAGGGCTCAATCAGGGGAAATGTTTTAATTTTGGCACATGGATTAAATGAGGCTCCCATAAGGGTTGAGCTCAATGTGTAGGTGTTCGGTTTTCATTAGAAAGGTCTTCTTCTGATGCTATTTCACAAGGAAGTCTATTGGGAAACCTGCCTCAGTCAGATTTGGCATGAAAATCCTAAGGAAGAAAGTTGCTGAGACCAACCGGATGTCTTGCCGACTGGAATTATGGTTCTATTCATTTGAATTATGCCAGTCACCCAGACATTTCAGTTGCCAAGAGTTTTTTATGTATCTCTCCACTTGGAAGAAGTCACGCCAACCCTTGTGCAAGGCTAGCATCATCGAAAGAAGGGTGTCATCAGGGAGAGGTCCCACCGATAGATGGAAGTCTCAGCGAAAGGTTATGGTCTTAGTGTAACCTCTCATCGACCAAGCGAAGTCTCACCAAAACAGAATACCTTCAGTGTTATGATGGGGCTTCGAGGTAATGTCTCACCAACTCTAAGATGTCTAGTCGAAGGTTTGTGGCCTCAGCGTAAGGTCTTGCCAACCCGATGAAGTCTTGCTAAAATATTTGAGCTCGGGGAGAGTGGTTTGAGTTCACTGTGCGGTCTGGCCAAATGGTTGAAGTCTTAGCAAAGGGGGTTTGCTTTGGGGAGATGTCTCATTGACTCGATAATGTCACATCGACGTTTGTTCATGAGGGGATATCGATATGACTCTTGTCGCTCGCCATGATGTCTGACCGACTCCCTAGAGTCTCACCGAAGGATTCTCCCTTCGATGTAATGTTTTGAGCTCGATGAAAGGTTTGGTTGACAAGGAAAAGTCTTTCTAAAGGAAGTTGCACTCACTGACGGAGGGCTCAATCAGTGTAATGTCCTACCGAATGTGGATGTCTCATCGATGGTTTAAATTTTTTGGTGTGACTAATGGAATCCGCTATGACCTCTTGCTGAAAAGCGATTATCTTGCCGATGGGTATGTATGTTTCAGAAAGACTCTTGGTGATAGCTAGCATCGGGGAAAGGTGTTATGCTCGCTATGATGTCTTGCTGATAGCGATGGTCTCGATGACAATCTTGGGCAGCAGTATAACTCATGAAGATCAGCATGATGTCTAGCCGATAGCATTTGTCGCGCCGAAAAAAGATGCAGCGGTATAAATTTTGAGGGTTCACTATGATGTCGCTAGGACCTCTTGCCAAATGCGATAGTCTTGTCGACACTATGCCAATCACTGCTATAGAACATAATCACATCAGGGAGACACGACTAGTGTCTCACCGACATGCGATTATGTCTAAATGACCTTTCAGCCCTTGGGAATCCTACATGGAGCATGTTCAACCAATCAGAGTGATCTAAAGGCAAACCAGTGGTAGTTTGACCGATTATCTGCCCCTGTGAAGAAGATCAATAGAATGTGTGCAGCATGGGTCAGCAATGTGAAGCAATGGTGTTTGGATCTAACAGGGGGAGGTCGGATGTTGCTTCTTGAAGATGGCCAACTTGTAGAAAGATCTAGAGCACAGGAAAGCCGAAAGGAAGAAAAGGCCACGAGTCTCAGTGATAGATAGGATCTCTGCTGGCAAAAATAAATTGACATTAATGCCATACTTCAGAACGTTCAAAGTAGCTCTGATGGAAGTTCGAGAGTGGACACGGAGGCCAGAGGTAAATGCCATAGTTGCAAAAGATCTAGAGGCCACTCCTGAGAGTGATCCTTCACTGACATGGATAGCGGGGATACACATTGAATGCAGAAGTAACTTCATTCCAAAAGATCTGAGGAGTCGACGTGTTTAGGAGACCGACACTTTGAATTTTTTTTGTATATATGGGATGTTTGTCTCATTTTGAAAGGAGTTCTTATGCTTTTTGAAAGTTTGTGACTTTTGAAGTCCTTTCTCAGATTAGCAAACTTTTGTAACTCATTTTGGAGCATGATATATAGAATTTACCTTGGTTACCATTGAAGGTTCAATTTTCCTTCTAGTTCTTGCAAAATATTATGCATTTTCAGGTGATTGATCAAGCTACTTCATGAAATATTTGTATTTCCTTATAGCTTTGTCTCATATTATCATGCCTCTCTTTGCAAAAGTAGTATTATGTAGGTTACAAATTGTGTTTACTGAATTGCACATGAGATTTTAATTTGTAAAAAAATTGCTTTTCCTTCTTAAAAGTGTGTGCATGTCGAACCTGTTTGTGAAATACTTATGCATAATCTATAGAAACTTGTTGTGCAATCCCATATCCATCATCAATATTCAAGTGTAACCTGAGTGTCTCATTACTCTTGTCATTTTAGTGTATCACCATAGGATTTAATCTTCATTTTCATGCACTCCTTCTCCCTTTTCCTTTACAGAATCAGTAGTTTAGGTGACACCATAGGAAGCCGGCCTTCTCTAGAGGTTCATTTCAACTCTAGGTGACCCACAGCCTTGAAATGATCCCATGTTTCTCTAAAAAGCCCAGTTTTTCATATTTTTGCATAGGGTGCATTTCTAGGAGATAAAAGTTTGGCACGCCCGGTGGGACTGTTCGAATAAGAACAATTTAAAGATTACATATTACTACTAGTTTTTGATATGCAACTAGTAATTTTCAAGCCTTTCAGACTGATAACATTAGCATATCATGGCGACTGTGAGTTTGGGAAGTAGCAAAAAATCCAGTGTATTAATAAGAAATTCAACATACTGAGAGACTTGGTGTCTACCTCAATATCATTCGGCCTTTGGAGGCAGTTTGAACAACACCTGGTGACTCCGAGCTCAAATCTTCTGGTTTCACAGGCACAAGTGTTGGTATGTCTCAAAAGAATCTGTTCGTTCTGAGTTTCCAACTCTTTGAATGAAAATATGTCAAATATTCATGAAAATGCTTACTATTACCCTCCATGTCATGAGAATGTTGCTCCTACACCTTCTTATCAGTTACATCCAACCAACTACAGTGCTGGTTTTAGCCCAATTTCTCTTGTAGCAACAACTAATCAACATTTTCATCATGTTTCCTACCCTCCCACTCCAATTCAACTTTTGTTTCAGCCGATATTCAATCAAAATCACCCCCAAGAGGAGGTTTCTAATGTTAACCAATATGATTATTTATATAATCAGCCTCAAAAACATCCATACCATAACATATTGGACCTGCTCCAACAGATTGACCATACATTGTGGGATCTAAGTCAAGGTCTTCACAATATGGAGATTAATGATATTAGTAAGGTGCTTGCCTGCCTATCTAATATGTTAGTTGATATCAAGGTGTAGAAAGGTATCATTATGCAATGGTAAGAAATGGCTAAACAAGTCTACTTTTATGATCAAGAAAAAGTAGCGAAAAGAATTTAGTTCAAGGAAGGCCTTGAATAGGAAATAGATGCTAAGGAAGAACAAATGAAGCTGCTCTCTGCTCAGGTGCATAATACTCAAGCTTACTCAGATTATCAGCACCAACTAATGAAGGAGTTTCAAAAGAGGCAGCTTCAAGGGAGTTCCAAAGAAAAGACAGCTATTGCAGAAGAAGAGTAGCTCAGTGATCAAGTTAGTTCATTCACCATGGAGGAGACTAGAATTCCAAATTTATTACATCTAGCTATGGAGGAATATAGTAATCAACAACAACAAATGATTGAAAAATAGGAAGACATTGGAGAGTTGTTGATAGATGATAATCAACAAGACAATGGGGTCTTAATTTAGGAAGAAAAGCCTAAAATTAAACCTAATATTATCCTCCAAGGTGAGAGCTTTCATGTTTTTGAATATGTTGTGGTTGAAAAAGCTAATTTTGAACTTTTTGAAGAGATATGCACAAGTATAGTTGAATAGTTTTGTTCAAAGTTGGATGCTAAAGAATTAAAAGAATCAGAAGAATTTGTCACTCATGGTAAGTTGGAATAGAAGGTTCACAAGATTGAAGAAGTGATGAAAAAATAGGAAAAACCTCATGAACCTGATTTGCAAAATCATAACTGGTTGGAGGAGCTTCCATTCCATTGTACAAAAGAACTTGAGACTTCATCACCACTTGAATTGTTGGCTTCTTTTGTTGAAAAAGACAAGCCTGAATCAAAATCTAATTCTTCTAGTAATGATGAGAATTATAAGCAGCTTCCATTCTGGTCTATAAAAGAGCCTAAGGTTGATGAATTGATTGAAAGTGTGTTGGAGGAAGCCATCTCATTGTTCTCCATTGAAGGAATGAGTGTTCATTTTGGAAAGCATGAGCATACTGAGGAGGTTACTACTTTTCCATCAAGTTAGCCATAGGGGTTATACCTTTCTAGCCAGTAAGGTGATAAAATGGCAACCCATGAACAAGAGATCACCAAGAAAAGTTCAAGCTTTTCCTTTACCAGAGGCCATCCAATCAGATACCTAGCCCAGATAAAGTCTAATACAACACCGATACTCAATCATGCACTCACACATGAAGATATAATAGAAGATATTATCAAGGATGCTCTGATAGCCAAAAAATAGTATGTTCAGTTGACTTATCCTCCTTTGATTGAAAATGCATATGATCAGTTTAAGGAGGTAAGTAAACTTCTTACCCTCTTTCATGAGACAATGAATTATATATTTTAAACATTTTTCAATGTACCATCTTTATTCAGCTACCATTAAGCTTGAGAGTCATTGCATATTGAGGAGAAAGGGCAGCTATTTCAACCATCCTGTGAATAGTTTTGTTTGACCAATTTCTTACTGGTTAGTGTAGGGTAGGTTTAAATGCAATTTACATTCCCTAAGTGTTGTCCCAACATAGTAAATAGTTTTATTTCAGTTTTTCCTATTTTCAATAAATTTCCAGGGACCTATCCTATTCTATCTAGTCTTAAGTGAGTTACAACCATGTACAAAATCTCCCTAGGTCAACCTCTAAGTTTTCAAGTAACTCCATGCCCAATGGACAAGTCTAGGCTACTGGTTTTCATGTTTAGTAGGAAATCATCCAGCTGAGGTCGCCAGAAATGTTACCCAATTTTCACCTATGGGCTCAATTAGGGGAAATTATGTTATAATTTTGGCACATGGATTAAATGTGGCTCCCATAAGGGTTGAGCTCAGTGTGGAAGTGTTTAGTTTTTATTAGGAAGGTCTTCTTCTGATGCTATTTCACAAGGAAGTCTATTGGAAAGCCTACCTCAGTTAGATTTGGCATGACACTCATAAGGCAGAAAGCCGCTGAGACTAGCTGGAGTCTTGCCGATTGGAAGTATGGTTCTATTCATTTAAAATACACCAGTCACCTAGACATTTCAGTCACCAGGATTTTTTATGTATCTCTCCACTTAGAAGAATTCATCCCGACCCTTGTGCAAGGCTAGCATCACTGAAAGAAGGGTCTCATTGGGGAGAGGTCCTACCGATAGATGGAAGTCTCAGTGAAAGGTTATGGTCGCAGTGTAACCTCTCACCGATCAAGCGAGGTCTCGCCAAAATGGAATTCCTTCAATGTTATGATGGGGCTTTGGGGTAATGTCTCACCAACTCTAAGAGGTCTTGCCAAAGGTTTGTGGCCTTGGCATAAGGTCATGTTCACCCGATGAAGTCTTGCCAAAATGTTTGAGCTTAGGGAGAGTGGTTTGAGTTCGCCGTGAGGTCTGGCCAAATGGTCGAAGTCTCAGTGAAGGGGGTTTGCTACGGGGAGATGTCTCACTGACGTTTGTTCATGAGGGGATATCGATATGAATCCTGCTACTCACTATGATGTTTGGCCAACTCTCTGGAGTCTCATCGAAGGATTCTCCCTTTGGTGTAATGTTTTGAGCTTGATGAAAGGTCTGGCTGATAGGGTGAGGTCTTGCCGAAGGAAGTTGCACTCGCTCATGGAGGGCTCGGTCGGTGTAATGTGCTACCGAATGCGGATGTCTCGCTGATGGTTTTAACTTTTCAGTGTGACTAATGGAACCTGCTATGACCTCTTGTCAACAAGTGATTGTCTTGTCGATGGTTATGTATGTTTCAGAAAGACTCCTGGCGATAGCTGGCATCGGGGAAAGGTGTTATGCTAACTATGATGTCTTGCCGATAGCGATCGTCTTGACAACAATCTTGGGCAGGGGTATAACTCATGAAGATCAACATGATGTTTGGCTAATAGCGTTTGTCTCACTGACGAAAGATGCAGTGGTATAACTTTTGAGGGTTTTCTATGATGTCGATAGGACCTCTTGCCGAATGCGATAGTATTGCTGACACTATGCCAATCGTTGCTATAGAACATAATCGCATCAGGGAGACACGGCCAGTGTCTCACCGACATGCGATTCTATCTGAATGACCTTTGACCCCTTGGGAATCCTACATGGAGCATGTTCAACCAATCAGAGGGATCTAAAAGAAAACTAGTGGCAGTTTGACTGATTGACTGCCCCTGTGAAGAAGATCAACAGAATGTGTGCAGCATGGGTCGGTTCGGTGAAGCAATGGTGTTTGGATCTAATAGGGGGAGGTCGAATGCTACTTTTCAAAGATGGTCAACTTGCAGAAAGATCTTGAGTAAAGGAAAGATGAAAGGAATAAAAGTCCATGAGTCTCAGTGACAGGTAGGATCTCTACTGACAAAAGTAGATTGACATTAATGCCATACTTTAGAATGTTCAAAACAGCTTTGATGGAAGTTCAAGAGTGGACACAGAGGCTAGAAGTAAATGCCATAGTTGCAAGAGATCTAGAGGCCACTCCTGAGAGTGATCCTTCACCGACATGGACAATGGGGACACACATTGAATGTAGAAGTAACTTCATTCCAAAAGATTTGAGGGGCCAACATGTTCAGGAGACTCACACTTTGAATTTTTTTTGTATATATGGCATTTTTGCCTCATTTTGAAAGGAGTTCTTCTTATGCTTTTCGAAAGTTTGTGAATTTTGCAGTCCTTTCTCAGATTAGCAAACTTTTGTAACTCATTTTGAAGCATGATATATAGAATTTACCTTGGTTACCATTGATGGTTCAATTTTCCTTCTGGTTCTTACAAAATATTGTGCATTTTCAGGTGATTGATCAAGCTACTTCGTGAAATTTTTTTATTTCCTTATAGCTTTGTCTCATATTAGCATGCCTCTCTTTGGAAAAGTAGTATTATGCGGGTTACAAATTGTGTTTACTGAATTGTACATGAGCTTTTAATTTGTAAAAAAATGCTTTTCCTTCTTAAAAGTGTGTGCATGTCAAACCTGTTTGTGAAATACTTATGCATAATCTACAAAAATTTGTTGTGTAGTCCCATATCCATCATCAGTATTCAAGTGTAACTTGAGTGTCTCATTACTCTTGTCATTTTGGTGTATCACCATAGGATTTAATCTTCATTTTCATGCACTCCTTCTCCCTTTTCCTTTATAGAATCAGTAGTTTAGATGACACCATAGGAAGCCGACCTTCTCTGGAGGTTCATTTCAACTCTAGGTGACCCACAGCCTTGAAATGATCCCATGTTTCTCTAGAAAGCTCAAATTTTCATAACTTTACATAGGGTGCATTTGTAGGAGATAACAAGAATCATATTTAAGATCTTTTTTAATTCATAGGAAGATAGTTAGTGGGTATGTGCAAGATCATCATGGAAAAATAGGCCCTTAAGTGGCAAAAAATTAGAAAAATCAGAGTTAGGCAACTTGACATAAAAATTTGAATAATTTATCTATATTATTTCAAAAATATGTAAGAATAGAATCTGTAGAAAATTGAATGTAGTTTCTAAACTACTAAGTTTATTTAAAAAAATAAATCTATTTGGTGAAAATTTGAGATTTCAATGCAGTAGTACTTCAATTTTAGGGAAAAAATAAGACACCTCACCTTAGAATCACAATAAAATGATAATATCTTTTATAATATTTTAGATGTAAGTAGAGGACTCATGTCCTGATGTGATGCATATTTTTTGGTATTTTTTTCCAAGTAAATAATTAGTTATGAATTTTTTATTACAACATTTAAAAAATATAAAAATTGTATGTCGACCACCTTAACTTGGTTAAAACTTCATGAAATTCAATTTTCTTTTAAATCCTATAGTATGTGAAGCATGTTTCAGATTCAAAAATTTGATACTGTTTGAAAGCTATAGATTTTTCTCAATCAGCCTATCAATCAGGAATTTAGTCATAATTCAAATAGAAAATGAATAAAAATTATTTGTTAAATTCAAAGTAAAGCATAATTTATATTGGTGGAAAGCTGAGAATCTCCTTTAAAAACCCTTTTTCATTTCATGAATTTTGGGTAAAAAAAAAGTCATCAGCTACATACCCTACACATACCCATCATATCACCACTTTTTGGTCCATCATGATCCTACACATACCCTAGTTTAGGATTTCATGATTACAATTAAATTTTTTTGCATTACCTCATTGTGGTATTATAATATGACATGTGGCTAGTTGTAATGTTGAATTCCCTTGTGGTAGGCTAGTGAGCCTTGGATATTCACCCATGGGGAATATGATGCATGTAAGATTGTGAATTCAATAATAACTTACAGTTGTAGAATAATTCTTGTGTTATTCTCATTGTGTCGACTCTAAGCTGCATGGTTAGGTAATTATTTTTGGACCCTCCATTCGTGACTACACAATGTCAACCTATGGATCACTTGGAATGTGTAAACCAAAAAAATATTTGACCCAATCATCAACCTTGATGCCAAGTGTTGAGTGACCTTTGAGGTGACATGGAAAGTCTTCCAACCTCAAAAGGTATGTACATGAGGTTTACCAAACAACTTGGCAACCTTTAAAGGTCTAAAGGGTTGCGCATTCAATGAGACAATATGTTGTCTAACCTCATCAACCTAAGTACACTTAAGTATAAAGAATAGATAAATTATTCACTCTAACACATTATACTTCCTATATTTTCTTTCCAAACCCATTGGATGAAGAAGTAAATAAGGATTATTTTTTTGGTTTTCCAAGCATAACCATAGTAGATTAGGAGACGATCCTTATTGCCTTCTTTTTTCTAACATAGAAAACACATATTTACCAATTACATACCACTTTTTTAGAGATTATCAATTGTTAGGATCTTATAGTGACAAAAAATTACCAAAATAGTCTAATTTTTAAGATTTTTTATATTTTCATAGATTCATCCAATTATGATGAGCATGCCACATAGGAATAATTAAATTGTAGCCAAACTTAATATAGTAGTTACCATCCTTCGATTCCTTTCATAAAAACTTATCTAAAATATGTATTATATAAAATCTATGATTGGAAACAATTTTGATACTTAGTTTTTCAACAAAAATATTGAATGTAGGATCATACTAGTTAGGATCAATTTTCCACAAGGGATGATTAGAAGCAACAATCTAATAGTCCTTAAAAAGGATTCCTAGTCTTCTAGTCTGATCTTTTTGAATTGTAGAGAAAATGGGGTGGAAATAGAAAAGAACATCAAATATCAAAGGGTCTTTCTATAATATAATCATATCACCTTTGCTAGTCTGCCAAGTCAATCCCATTCCCTATAAATCTCTCACTTTTAAGAAGATTATTCCTAATTTTAGATCCTCTCAAAAGGTCATGAGTTTGAATAAAGGAGAACCCATCCTTACCATTGAGATATTTGAACTTCATGATGTTAGACATTTGGAGTGTTGTTTGATATGCCAAAAAACTAAATTTAGTTAAGAGATCCATATTGATAAGTCTTTTTTTTTCTTATATTTAACTCTCATTCTATTTGTGAGAATAAACAATATCCCTATACATAAGAATCTTTTTCTAATTTTCTCTTTTCTTTCTTCCATAAATTTAGGGATACTAAAAAGAGAATATATACACAAAAGTACTCTTAAGAGAATTTTTTAGAAGTTGGAGCTTATTGGTGTTATTGAGGAGAATGCCTTTCCAAGTATCTAGCTTAAGTTGAACCCTTTCAATTAAATTATTGTAGATAGATTAATTCACTTTCCCTAGGGTTAAAGACATTCCTAGGTAAGAGGATGGAAGTTATTGGATGTTTGAATTAAGGGTTTTTCAACTCTACTTTGTAACCATATATTGATAATATTTCATTTATGGTTTTTGTTCATGATTAACATGTTGGGAATACAAAGAGGATGATGTACACTAATGAGATCACATCTTCCTCATTTATTTATGACATTGATATATCTTTTGATAATACCTCACTTATATGTCATGATAGAACTATGTCCATAGATTCATGCACTTTAATTAAATTACCTTCTTTTAAACATGTTGATAATTTTGTGATCATCATTTATATGAATATCATGTTAACCCTATTAATATGTATGGTTGTGCTTCTTATAGTGACACCCTTACATGAAAATACCATAGCCTTTAGTGTCAGTTCATTAGCTCCTCATGTAGATGTGACTGATACTTTATTATCTTCTCCTACATTACATGATGGCATTGTGATTCTTAGTGAAGAGTTCTTATGTGATGATTATGATGGTAGTACAAATAATTTGGTACATGTTACATCTTTCTTACTTGCTAATTGTGTGTATTTACATGATGATAGTGTATCTATTAATGAGTTTATACTTTATTTGACTAGTAGAATATTGCAATTGTTTGATTTAGCTTATTTCATTTATACTTTTTTCTATGGTATTTTCATTATTCATATATATATATATATTATTTAAACCTAGTGTTCATCATGATAGTATAGATATAATGACACCCTCTAATGATCTAGATCTATGATGCTTCCTTGCCTACTATTTAAATTCAACACATGCACATTTTGGTCCTAAATTTTATTTGAACATCTCTTTTAGTTGAAATAAGCCTAATTTCTATGATTACACTCAATTAAAAAAAATATCACATAGTTGGATACACACATTAAAAAATTCCTAGATATGAAAATATTCCATTACAAAAACCTAATTTACCCCATAATATACATAATATTTGTGATCCTCGATAATTAAAAAAGACTGTTTTATAGTATTAAAATATCTATGTAAGCATATGAGTGTTCTTTAGTAGTTTATAATTCATTTCATTAAAATTTTAGAATTTATTTGTTTAGGTTATTTGGTATTTCATTAAAATGTCCAATTACAGTCAAAGGATAGATGTTATAATTATGTCCCATGAAACCATTCACTCAATGGATAAAAGTAATTAGGAAGGTATACTATTTTTGTTGGATATTTTTAAAGAATATGTTAAGGTCTCTTGGAGATTCCTCTTGAGAGTGCTTCAATAGTGTGGATTCCATGGGAGAATTCTCAATTTGATTAATTTTTTTCTTTTCTCTGACCTTCTTTGTTCTAATAAATGGGTCTCCTCAAGGTCACTTTACAAGGTATAGGGGAATCAAGAAAGGAGACCCATTGCCACCCTATTTGTTTATCCTATTGGCTGAAGGTTTGGGAAGGAACATAGCAGAAAGCATCAATAAAACTTATGAACAAGTCAAATGAATATTTGTAAAGGGCAAGGATATGCACAAAGCACATCAAATAAGGGGAAGCAATAATATGATAACGTAAAAAATCATAAGAAAACACATCCTCATCCATAATGTAAAATATTATAATAATAAACAAAAAAAAAAAATCATATATCATTAAAAAATTAAAACATTTAAATAAAAAATATATACATATATAAAGAAAAATGATCTATAAGAAACCATGATGATAGATTATTTGTAAATTTTTTATATCAAATTAAATGAGTTTATTTGTATATATATGCTGAAACTGTAATCAAACTATGGTAAACATATGCAACAAAGATGGATCCCAAATCTTGGCTAAATCTGAAACGAAAATCTATAAAATTAGAATATGTATTAAGAAAATGTACCTCTGCTTAATCTTGGGAGGGAAGTCCACTCCACGAGCTTCAAGCAAAAGTTAAAAGAGGAATCCAATCAAGCCAGAGATAATGAAGTACCTGGAAACACATATAAAACACTGACTCGTTGTGAAAAGACAAATTTATTTTAAATTTGTAGTTTAATAACGTGTTCATTGCGCAATTTTCTATTTTCAATTTGTAATATAATATCTACAGTTCATTTTCAATTTGCAATTTAATATCGTATTCATTTGCAATTTGCAATATAATATGTACAGTTCATTTGCTGTTTACGATATCGTATCTAATGTTCGTTTTCCATTTGCAATCAGCGAAATTTTCAATATTCAGTTTGTAATATAATATATTCTGTTCATTTGCAATTGCATCATGATGAAATCCCACGTGATACTTCTGCATTTGACTATTCCAAATCTTGCACAGCCCCAAGCCTGCAAAGAAAGTGGAAACTTACTAGTTAAACTAATTATTAAAGAAATTAAATGCTAAAAACTATTCAAATATAGTGGGGAAGAATATATCATAAATCAGTTAATCCTCAGGTATTTAATGTTTATCTTTTAATAGAAGGGTTTAAATAATTCGTATGTTGATTATTTGTTAGTTTATTACAGATTAAAGATGGATAGGGTCTTAGATATGAATAATCAAGTATTGATTATAATATATTAATTAAAATATGGTTTTAAGTCTATGCTTTAAAATTAAAATAATGTTGTCTTTGGTTCTTGTTTTTGATTAAAAAAGTAGGGAAAGGGCCCTTGAACTCAAACAAGTAAAAAATCAGGTCTTACGGCCAACAATACAACAACAACACCAAAATAACGGACTGACACCAAACGAAACAACAAAAGTTCAACTAGCCAAGAAACACACATCACCAAGAGAGCATTATAAGTCCAGATAAAATGACCAAAAAACAATAAATAGGATTAAACCAAGGGGCACACAGACCCAACTAAGACCAGGGCTCGTAAGCCATAAACATAAGATATTGAAAACCCAAACTAGTTTAAGGGATTGCAAATTTAGTCCCATTTTATCTTCAACTATTCTAGCTCATTGCTCAATGTATCCAATTCATTTGTTGCTTTGTCCTCTGGTTGCATCTCCTCTTCCTGAGGGGGGGTTCTTCCTCCTCTATCCTTTCCTGACTTTATCCATGCTCTTTACCGTTCCAAATATCACCCTCCTCATAATCCCCATTGTGATTGAGATTAGCCCATTAAATGCTTTATCCATCCTGTTGTAATGTCGTAAAATTGCACTCCTTGCAATTTCACATACATTCTTTTTTTTGCTTTAGTGTCTACTCCCCTAGCATTTGTGTAGGCTCATTATAGCCCTTGCATCAATAGTTTCCCATTTTTGTCATTTTGTAGTGTGATGTGTCTGGACACTAGCGTGTTGCGCTAGTATCCTATGAAATTTCAATGTTCAAATAGTTGTTTCCATGCATGTTTGCCACTTTTCAGCTACTTTTTTTAGTGGTAACAGCCTATTATGCCTTGTAATAGCTTGGGAAGCTTCTTTTCTTTCTTCTCCTCTCCTTAAATGTTATCTTTCTAATTCATTTGGGGGCTCTTTTCGATCTTCTCTCTTTTCCCTCTTTCCTCTCATGCTTGCACATATCAGTTGCTTGTTACAGCAGCTTCAAGATCTCTCAAGCTCTTATAGCACCCTCTACAACACTCTTGGCTCTTGTAGCTCTCTTTGTTTCCCTCTTTCGCTTCCTAAGCCTTACATGTGATATTTATCTTGTGCCTTGCACCTTTGAGCATCTTGGGATTTCACACATCCCCTATCTATTGCATCTCCATTTCCTGATATGGGTTCTCCTCCTCGAGTGGGGATTTCTTTTATCACTCCTTTGTTCATTTTACTCTATCTATTTGGCTATCCGTGTAGATGGAAACACCAAAATAGGGGTTTGACTGCGGAAAACCCCTATACAACCCTAACACTTTCTCTAGATCTTATGCATACTAGTTTTGAAGATATTCATATGTTGGAGGATTCATTACTTGGGTTACTATGAGAATTTTCTATCTCTTATTCTCTTACTTTATCATTTATACTTCACTCTATTTTAGTGCTATTATATTATGTAATTTTCTTGAACTCTATAAGTTCTTAGCAATCTTATTGTTAGTAGTCTCTCTATGTTTTCTATGACATTCTCAATTTTCTATCTGTATGAGATGTCAGTGCACCTCCGGGACTCCAACATGCCTTGTTGCCCTCCTTATTCTATGCTGCCATCCTTTGGCTAAGAGCCTGTCAGTTTTTCCATAAAATCTTCATGGCCTACTCTTTTCGATTCTAGAACTCACACATTGTTCCTTGAGGTAGTTTAGGATAGTTCACCCTTGGGAATCTCTTGAGAATGAAAAGACTCATGAGTAGGGAATCCCCCTTCTCTACATTTTGGTGAAACTGATATGAACCACAATATTTTTCAAAAAACTAAAAATTTATTTACCCCAATTTGGTGGGGTCATAACTTTTGACTCGGTGCTCAAAAGTTAGAACCATTTACACCATTCAAAAGGTCTCCAAGAAAACTAATTCTACCCTTAAAATATTGTGCCTTCGATAGTCAAATTTTAGGGGTTGGTCCGCAAGTTTCAACCCCAAATAAAAAAAATAAAAAAAATTGGATTTTTTATTTTTCTTAGTTTTGTCACCCCTAAACTTCTCTAGATCACTTGGCTTGTTTATTCATTGTTAATTAAATTTAGCTTAATATTTTCAAAATGAATTTAATATCTTCTTTTATGAATTCTGTATCTAATTATATTCAAAATGTTAACAATGTTCCATTTCATGCATGTGATAGTGACTTGGCTTTTCTCATGTCACTTTGTATCTTTGATCCTTCTCATGAGATTCCTCTTGCTTTGAAGGATATCTTGTTGCAAGAAGATGAAGGCATTGATACATTTCTTAACATTACTCTACCTTGTCTTCATTCCAATGCACTCTTTGCTAGAGATGATGCATTAGTGAATGATGAACTTACTTCCACATCTAATCAGGTCCTCGGATCAATGTTGAGAATATTTCTTCAAATAATTGTTCCAATTGTGATGATTTTGTAAACATAATTTATTTCTCTTCTACCCCTTAAAGGCCCAAGAGATCGTCCATTTATCTGACTTTAGCTAGTCCTTCTCCTAAAAGGATTTGTTCTATTGATGGTGTCCCATTTGATAGCAATTCTCTTGATCTTTTTATGGCTCCCTCTTATAGAGTGGTAGCCCATACTTATGAGAATAGAATGAATAAACAGCCAAGCCTTCTTCAAGCTCCTAAACCTACAACTAAAGCATCTAGTGATTATGATCTTGTTGAGCAATTCCAAGTTACTCTAGCTAAGATCTCACTATGGGACTTGCTTCAATCTACTCTAGTTTATGAAGGTATGCTTCAGGAAGCCTTGCAAAAGATCCTCTTGCATTCTTCTACTAGGACGAAAGATGCCAATACATTGATGATTCATATTCATGTGGATTCATTGAATATTACATTCTATCTGCAGGAACTCCCACCTCTAGAAGTATAGAAGCAAGCAGACCCTCTAATGGTCATAGTTAATATTAATAAAATTGGTATTAGATGTACTCTCATTGACGTTGATTCGACACTCAATGTATGCAACATTGATCTATTTCCTAAGATTAATAGTGATTCATCTTCTCTTAATGCTTCTTCTTTTAACATTCACGGGTTCAATAATGTTAGTCGTGTTGGTTATTTTTTTAAGAACCAAATTGATCTTTAGAAATACCTGTGTTTTTCCATTTCCAATGCTTAGTACTCCAAGGGGATTGGCCAATGAACAAGTAAAAGCTATGAGACTTCTACTCTTACACTTTGGGCTTTGATAAACTTGGGAGGGTGATCCCAAAATGTATACTCAAGAATTTTTATGACTACTACTTAGATACATGGTCAATAACAGATAATTTTCATAAATTTACTCAACAACATAACATATCAAAAAAAATTCCAGCTCATTTATTGATATCCTACACTTAGAGCATGAGAAGATGAAACTCGACACAAAACAACTACAATAGTATTCATTTGAAAGTTTATAAAATAAGGTGATTATCTAATGAATCAACTCGGGAACTGAATTATGAATACTTCACACGAACCAATGTCTTATTTCAAGCACAAAATCAATATCAATCTATGCAACTAGACAACATTTTATCAATAGCAACCTACAATCTCAAGGAACACTTCTTTCCAACATTCCCCTATTACATTCATGATCATCACTACTTACAAATATCCTAGCACCTAATTATTATGAGTTAACAATCTCATCCAAGCATTAACATTAATTCATTGAACTAATAAGTAGGAATGAAATTGAACATCTATTAAGAAAAAATAGAGACAAACAAAAGGAATCCTAGATTGGTATCACTATGTATTGTATGTACTATATTGTTATCAAAATTACACACATAATAAAAAACTCTGAACTTAAGACAAAACTCTAAAACATGCTTGATATTCCTTTTACAATTCACAGTGTTGAATGTAAAACAATGAACCCCTACTTTCTAGCCCTGAATTCCTTCTTATAGAAATGAAGGAGCAAATCAAGCCTCGGGCTAGAACATACATATGTCAATATCCTATTGGACCACTTATAATAAAGTTTCCCCTATTAAGTTGCATTGCATTCCCAAGAGGTGGGAAACATGTGGGGAAATGAAAGTGGTCTTCATTCATTATAGGAGATCAGGCCAATTGTAATGCCTAAAATTCGGACATAACTTTACACATAAAACTAATATTTTTTTTTTTAAAGAAAAGAACTTTTGATGGTAAATAGCAAGTAAGTTTACTTCATAAAATATATAGTACAAATAAAATAAAATAAAATAAAATTACTAACTTGATAAAATAAATCTTAGTAATAAAATTAACCAATAAAATTACCCAATCCTAACTAAACATTAGTAAGGAAAAATTTACCAAGTAAAATAATCAACTTCATAAAATAAATCTTGACAACTAAATTTACCAAACATAATACCCAATTCATTAAGTAAATATGGTAACTAAAATTACCAAATAAAATAGACAATTCCAAATTTACCAAATAAAATTACCCAATCCTAAACAAAACATTAGTAAGGAAAATTTACCAAGTAAAATAATCAACTTCATAAAATAAATCTTGACAACTAAATTTACGAAACATAATACCCAATTCATTAAGTAAATATGGTAACTAAAATTACCAAATAAAATAGACAATTCCTTAAATAAGTATTGATAATTAAATTTACCAAATAAAATTACCCAATCCTAAACTAAACATTAGTAAGGAAAATTTACCAAGTAAAATAATCAACTTCATAAAATAAATCTTGACAACTAAATTTACCAAACATAATACCCAATTCATTAAGTAAATATGGTAACTAAAATTACCAAATAAAATAGACAATTCCTTAAATAAATATTGATAATTAAATTTACCAAATAAAATTACTCAATCCTAAACTAAACATTAGTAAGGAAAATTTACCAAGTAAAATTATCAACTTATAAAGTAAATATTAAAAATGAAAATTTGATAGAGGTCAACCTTTAACTTATATTATGTTTATTTATTTTTATTTTTTTAATATTATTATTTTTTTACCATTAAAATTTTAATATCAATATGATCACTAACTCATATGCCAAAAATGGTAGTTATATTGTTATTAAAGCCATAGGTATATTAATTCAATCTATTCCTATTTGTTAGTTATTTTACTAGCAGTAGTCTTTATTGATGGTAAAACTATATCCTTATTTAATTAACATCTCACCTCTTAACAAACCAGGTAAGTATTAATATTATCTAATTTTATAATGTATATTTTTGTGGGACCTTCAATATCATTAACAATACTATAATGCTACTAAAACATTATAATCATTATATATATATATATATATATATATATATATATATATATATATATATATATATACTAAGAAAAGTAATATTAGTAACATTTTAAGTATCAAAATTTACTATTCTTTTGACAAGATTATTTTGATATAATTGATGAATAAATATATCATTTACCAATCTGTAATAAGACCCATGACTTACCTTACTTATTTGCTTTAACAACAACAAAAAAAAATTTAAATAACACCCTAAAATATAACTTTCACGATTTACAATTTATTTATTTTTCTTTTTAAACCATTAGAGTGGTTGCAGAAAAAAAACAAATCACCGCAATTCTTTATTTTTATTTTATTTTGAAAAAGAACTATCTCACATTTAGTAGTTTTAACTTAGACTGGATACTTACTGTTTGGATAAAGTTTATGCTGTAATAATGCAGCCGTAAAGATTACATATGAATTTTTTATTTTATTTTATTGTTTATCGTTCCAGCAAAGAGACATGAACAGTGATAAGAAAATAAATATATTAACACTCATAATTCGAGGTAAACCGTATGACAGAAACTAGGGTATTCCTATGGGTGAACACTGAATGATTACATCGAACTACTATCATTATGATTATAATTATTATTTTTCAAAATAGAGTTGTTGATGTTGTTAGGGTCTTTGTTAGTGGTCCCATAGGAAGATGTACAACTATTAAATTCTCTAGAAGAGTTTTATCTAGACTCCTCTTTTTAAATCTGATCACTAGACAGTGTACTACACTGGAGATTTATTTAACTATTCTCTTTTTTTTTTGCTTGCTCCTATTACATGTCGCTGTTGGTCAAGGTTTGAGAACTTGGCGAGTGGGAACATACTCTATACAGGATGATAAAAAGATGTAGAAGCTACTTTTCGCACCCCCATAAGTGACTCTATACGACTGATGGAAAGGAAAGATGGTGGAAGAAAAGTTAGAGAGACAATGACTATTATTCAATTGTACGAAGAAGAGAAATCTTCACTCCATGAGAATTTGCAGTATCATATGAAATTTTAGTTCACTGGATCATTTATTCATCTGAAGTTTTTCTCTCAGTAGTGTCTTTGGAAGGGGGATGTCTCGTTTCCACTCTTGAAGCACCATTATTTTTAGACATATTTCTACTATATCCCTCCCACGATGTGCATGCTTAATGCAAGTTTCAAACCTACATAGATTGCAGCTAGTGGAGGTCAGAATCTTCTTCAACACTGAGCTATGTAAGGGTAGAGACCTCACCATATCCTTAGCATCTGTCTTCAGCTTTGCCCTTTTTTTTTTTTATGTTTTTCTTGTTTTTTGTTTTTTGTTTTTATGCAGGTATGTTATAATGTTGGTTGACTTAGGCCCATACCTTGGCTCCAACTCGTGGTCCATGGAGCTTCCCTTTTGATTGTGGCCCATTGGCATGGCTTAAATCTCTACTTGCTGGCTACAACAACAAATTTTCTGTATCTTCTCGTATACACTTACGATTATGCTTTTCTTTTGGAACCAGTTTTGCAAGGTTTTATAAAATACTTATACAATCAGAGGAGGAATGTATGTATATATAACTATATTTGTTATTAGCTGTTCACTTTTATCCTCAGGTCTGACAAACACAGAACTTCCCAAACACTGGTTCTCTATTCACATAACTTTATAAAAGTATGACTTTATAACTTTCTATACTTGAGCAGCAAAATATATAACTACTTAATTGCATTTCTACGACACAGTGAGGAATAGAGTCTGGATGAATAGGTGCTCATTTGACTATCATGTTATTTTACTATATTTACACACAAAGTACTCATTTAAAACTTAATCTATTTTTATTACCACATAAATGAAATACACATATTATTTACAACCCAATGGAAAACTCTTCTTACTCCAACCCATGACAAGCTACCGGCCAGACTTCTACTCGGAAACATAATAAAAGTATTTCCAATGGATATACTCAGAAACAGTACCAAGAATGCATCGGCTAGTATATCAGTGGTTATTGCTGCTCTATTTCTATTATTTCTTATTTCCAATGATAAGTATCAAGTCCTAACCCTACCCTTACTACAAGGTCATAGTTTTTTTTCAAAAGAGACATGAAATCTCATTTAAACAAAATAGTAACATTCATCTCCAAGTTCAATGGGGATATCCAAAGATGATATAGTGAATAAAATAACACTCATCAAAGGAGAATATCAACTGTAAGGCTTGCTCGATTTAAAACTCAATGAAGACATTCAATAATACAAGTGAAACATCTCTAAGAAAATCTTTCCTATACAATCTTGTGGTCTTTCTTTGAGGCATTCCGATGGAAAAGAAATAACCCAATCTTGCTCTATTATGGTGCTATGAGATATCCAAATAACTATTACTTTAAAAAAAAATTTAAGAACCTCACTAAGTGTTTTAACAGTAATAAAATTACAATAGGAGGTCTTGTCTCCACCCTACCATTTTGGCATCATGAAGCCTCAAGGGCTCTAGCCAACCCCCGAGCAAGAAATACATTATACACCATTGTAATCAATGGTGAGAGCTTAGTGCTATAAAAAGCTTGCTCATTATACAACACATCACTCTAATATATCCCTTAAACAATCTTACTTGTGATTCAATGCATAGATCAAGCTATCTCTACCAATACTAAGAATAAGAAATGGATAGTCAATGACTTATCTCTCTACAAGCTGATTTCCTTGATCTCCTATTCTTTCATCCAATTCCCTCCTTTTCTTCACTTCACAAGTTCTCCAAAAGGAGAAGTGGGCAATGCCCAAATCTTCCATCTTCTTGAGGTATATAGGAATCCTCCAAACCTACACTCTTTCCCACAAGTGCTCACACATGTGTGAGTCTTGTGCCAATTCGAAGAACTTTTGGGGAGTGGGAGGTTGAGAGTGACAAGTCACTCTTCCCAAGCCCCAACACTTTTTGAATTCGTCACATTCATGAATGTGGACTTTTGAGGGGTCTTTTCACACTCCAAGGACAAGTTCACATGTCAAAAAGGTTCCAAACCCATGGGTATAGGTCCTAGGGGTCTATTCTTGTTCAAAAACTAAGGAAATTGACTCAATAATCTCTTTTCAAAACCTACACAAGAATCCATACGAATTTTGATCCTAACCAAGGGTTCCAACCCAAACCAAACTCACATCACATGTCCTATAATTAGATTCTACTCAAACATAATCACCCAATCAATAATAAAACCTCTAACCCTTCTAAGTCAAATAGGGCTACACTTAGAACTTCCCAAAGATGTATTTGATTTGATTCCAATATTTATCCATCATCCTATTTGCATATTTTATTCCTACACATTACCAAGGTCAGCATGATTAGATCATATATCTCTTCATATTACTAGCTAATCCAATTCACATAATTTTCACTCATGAACTATTTACTCATTAATACATCAAATGAACCTAATGATTCAATTTTTATTATAATAAAAGGAAATACACACTTACTCCAATACAAGAATATAGTTAATGAAATATTCACTCCATCATTTTGTTTACCACCTTAGTAATTCATTTTAAACTCTTATAACATTAAGGATGAACCATTTACTAAAATTTAATATGCCAAATAACCCAACACTTTCAAGTTATATCCAACAATTCACATGTGTATCTATCATAATTAAATCAATGTTAATGCCCATGAATCCTAAAAAGATTTGTATTATTCATTTCATCATAATTATCATCTAACTCTTGTTCGATTGAAATAAAATTGGGGATACGAAATGGGGTCTTACGTTCATATTAGCATAAGCAAGATTATTATCAAATAATCACACTATTTGTCATCCATAATACATCTTACCATCGATTTAGGATCACATAAAACATACTAGAGCTTTACTAATCACATGCAAGGTGGGGCCTTACATCCCCCTCACCTTAAATTTCTCACCATAGAACATTTGACCAATATACTCACAATGTAATAAATACTAGTAAGTATCTATGTAATTAACATTTATTTATTTTATTAACAATTACACCAACATGTATCCAAAACAATAACATCCTTATCCACCCTTCAAGGTTCCCTTTTTTCATCATAAACATCACTCATGATGTTTTCAAACATACTTTCTTTCCAATATCAATTCATGTCTCTAGAATAATGATATTCCCAATTTTGTTTGTCACTTTCTTTCTCAAATAGCAGTCAATTCTTTTCACATGTTATTTAATTACAAATTTATCCATACATCACAATAATTACATAATTCACATTACAAGGTTCAATGGGGTTTACAAGGATGGATATTCTTGGATGCCATAATCATTAAGAAAGATGGTCTTGAGTCCCTTCTCTAAGGACTCCTCCATATTGATAAGAACAATCATAGAACGAGAGGAAGAATGGATTAATGACCATCCCATATGGGTCCCATTTACAACCCCTTTTCAAATAATTCATAATTCCCTAGTGCATCTACTTCCCTATACAACCTGCCAGGGAACCCACCGGGATATGGTAGTTTTACATATGTCACATTACACCACACTTGCCAACAACTTGCAAATAATGAGGAAGCCTCAAACTGAGTAACTTAAAGTCATAAACCAATGTTCCAATAAAACAACAATTTATAAAATCAAGAGAAAAGCCAAATAAAGATCAATTGTAGCTATGTTCCAAACATTCCAATCTTAATTCAAAAATGAAATTAAACAAGTCCTTGAGGCAATTCAGACTATAACAACCTTCAAATGGCTAAATAGCCTAGTAAAATAAATGCAAAATTTCACATTGTTGGCCCATAATAAAATAAAACATAAATCAAGAATTACCAATAATTCATATTTCAACAATAAAATATGCACATTACGAGCACCATGTGACTTGATAAGCCACCTAAGGGGAGGAGGGGAATGGTGGTTCTCTAACCACATAAATATAATCACATGCAATATCTGGTGGTCCCTGACCACAAAAAATATGAATAACTGGTGGTCCCTGACCACAAAAACTGCATCATTGGTGGTCCCTGACCACATAAATATAATTGGTGGTCTCTGACCACATAAATATGAATCACTAGTGGTCCCCGACCACATAAATATGAGTACTAGTGGTCCATAAAATTCCATCCTTTACCCATGGGTTATAAACATCAAGGAATAGGTTTGCACTATGAACCAACAAATGTGGCTCTCATATGTGGGGGAGTAGGCCACGGTCAACGTCCATGGGAGGATTACAATGACTCAACATAGATCCTTTATCGGGATTAGGGACAATGCCCTAAGCTCATAATTTCCCGATGGGAGAACATGTGCCTTTCGACCCCTGTTTACACTAGCTGGCATCACACTCCCATAAGGGGGGAACCAAACACTAGGGGTACACATTTAACATAAAAATAAAACTAACACAAAGGAATACATCAAATTTCATTTAATAGACACACTTACATACATAACACATTTATTTGAACTCACAACTAGCTAGCTTACATAAAAGCCATCACAAAGGGTACATATAGGGGATCATACTAGATGTCCACCACCCTTATCCCAAGTTAGATACCCCATATCTCATACTTGGGCACAACACATTTACTGGTTTTCACTTCACATGCCATAACACAATACACTTTACAAAATTCACCATAGAACAATAACAATGCACTTACACATTCTAGTTTTCTTTAAGCAATATTCACTTTTCATCTCAATTTTGGAAATGTCGACTCACTTTACATAGGCATAAGAAATAAGTAGAAGTGTGCACTTGTAGCTTAATCATATCACCCAATATTCCTAGAACTTAACAATGCATGGTTCACCACACTATTAACACAAATGTCAATACACCCATACACACTTTATTTCCTTACACAATTTTCAATAAATTGGCATATAATCCACAATTGTAATCTAGGTAATACTCAATTTTCCTACAATTGACAATACATGGTACATTGAACACTTCCCATCTTACTGACATCTCATTTATGGTCAAGATTTTTTTTTTTTATATATATCATGGATCCAACTATATTTGTTATGTTCACTGACATATCAATATGGGTAATTCCATAATCATGCTAAGGAAGATTTCTCACTTAATAGGGAATATAGTCAATCATTTTCATTCAAAACATTGAAATATGAGAAAAGAAAACACACATGATGCATAAAACACATGATAACTCATGGAATAGTAATTCTCACAACCCATTAATATGTTTTACAATTCTTGCATTTCGCTATCTAAATCTGAGCTATTTATTCACATGTTGTAATCATCATTGTTACAATCAAAATCCCATTTAACCTCATAAAAATGCATAATGGGTAGAAGTCTTAAAATTTCTATCTACCTTTGAGCTTTCTCCTTTGCATTCAGGTGTAAATAATTTTACCTTGAAGAGTAAGTATGGTCAATGGTATAGAATTCTCATTATTTGAAAGTTTTACAAGTCTACTTTAGTGTCTCGTATCTATATAGTTTAACTTCCCACACTGTGACTCATGCATAATTCATTACTCAATTTATAAATTCCACAATTGATTATTCAATTTTTGTGACATGTACACAATCTTCAAGATCAACACATAATTGAATATGTTATTACTTCTTGTATGACACCCATCCTTTTTTATTTTAGCACCAATCAAGTCTTTAGTTCTTAACTCACTTATAATGAAGGTAGTAATAGCATATGTTCTAGATAACCTTTTTTTTTTAATTCCAAATTCACATTTTGATAAAGTCTCCTCACAAATATTTTGTTTAATTATTATAAGGGATGGTTTAAACATCACATCTATTGATGAGGCTCAACAATCATATCTTAATTGTATCCTTCTATGAATTCACATTTGACTTGAATCATAGAAAACACGTTGTTTCATCTACTATTTAATATAGCACAAGCATTTGGGAGTTGTTATAGTTCCATTAAGTTTACTAGGTCATTGTTTACTTGCAAAGGTGCTTAAATAACTTTATTTAATTCAGGGTGAGATATGGTTTTGACCACTTTCCTAGAAATTGCATTTGCTATACAATGCAAGACTTTGATCATTAGTGGATGTCATCATAAGTGATTTTATTTTATTTTATTTTTACCTACCAATTACAAGGGGATTCATTCGTTGCTTCATAAGAGCATGAATTATCTCCTCATACACTATGTGTAAATTAATATTTTTGAGTAATAAGAAGGGCCTAGGCATACCATAGTTAAAGGCATACAAGGTAGTATTTCATGAGTACCTTGAATCTAATATCAAGTCATGAACAAGTCCACATACTTAGGTCCAACAAGATCTACTCCTTAAAGGTTTAATTTTAATCTTAGGCAATATTTTAAATCCAAAAGATATGGGGTATTGAAATTGGCACATAATACGAAGTCAAGATGTTTTCTATTGTTTTCACTCTTGTTGTCATTTTGATCTAATAAATTTAAGGTTTTAGAGATCTAATATTATTCAACTACACCATTTAACATATGAATCCCCTTTTTAGGTCCATATAGCTCCTTCCTTTATCTAGTGATAAGTCTTCAAAAGTACAATTTTTATCCTTTATTTATACTAAGGTTTCTATAAGAAAATGTGTTGCCCCCAAGACAACCATGTTTTTAAGAATTTGTATTATTATTGTATTTAAAAATTATAGTCTTAAGTAAGAAGCCAACAAAATAATGTTTCTTTAATAGTACATCATTGTATAACACTATTTACGTTCTTTATCGAGAGACTATGCTTCAAATACTTGACTATACCTTTTTAAGGTTTAAGAAATTTTAATGACAAAAGACTAGATTACCAAAAGACTAGATTAACGTCATAACACTTGTTAGCTAGACTAAGAACTCCACTTTCTTTACTTAAATCAAGAGAACCTTTTTTTTTTCTAATTAATTCTTAAAGATAAATGCTTTCAATTAAACATTTATTTGAACCATGGATTTTGTTCAATCTTTGACAATTGGGTACACCACAACTCTAACTTGGTCAGATATTGACTTATATATTCTCTCTTTCTAGAAGAGGTGATTTCTCTAAAATTTTGCTATCAACATGATAGTGTAATGCACACCCAAGGAGGTTTGCACAATTATACATGCAAACACAATGTTTAATGCTCAATTTATCCCCAGAGTTCCCTAGAGTTGCAACCTAGGGCTCTGATACCAAAGTGTAATGCCTAAAATTTGGACATAACTTTACACACAAAACTAATATTTTTTTTTAAAGAAAAGAACTTTTGATGGTAAATAGCAAGTAAGTTTACTTTATATAAAAAAATAAAATAAAAAAATTACTAACTTGATAAAACAAATCTTAGTAATTAAATTAACCAATAAAATTACCCAATCCTAACTAAACATTAGTAAGGAAAAATTTACCAAGTAAACTAATCAACTTCATAAAATAAATCTTGACAACTAAATTTACCAAACATAATACCCAATTCATTAAGTAAATATGGTAACTAAAATTACCAAATAAAATAGACAATTCCTTAAATAAATATTGATAATTAAATTTACCAAATAAAATTACCCAATCCTAAACTAAACATTAGTAAGGAAAATTTACCAAGTAAAATAATCAACTTCATAAAATAAATCTTGACAACTAAATTTACGAAACATAATACCCAATTCATTAAGTAAATATGGTAACTAAAACTACCAAATAAAATAGACAATTCCTTAAATAAGTATTGATAATTAAATTTACCAAATAAAATTACCCAATCCTAAACTAAACATTAGTAAGGAAAATTTGCCAAGTAAAATAATCAACTTCATAAAATAAATCTTGACAACTAAATTTACCAAACATAATATCCAATTCATTAAGTAAATATGGTAACTAAAATTACCAAATAAAATAGACAATTCCTTAAATAAATATTGATAATTAAATTTACCAAATAAAATTACTCAATCCTAAACTAAACATTAGTAAGCAAAATTTACCAAGTAAAATTATCAACTTATAAAGTAAATATTAAAAATGAAAATTTGATAGAGGTCAACCTTTAACTTATATTATGTTTATTTATTTTTATTTTTTTAATATTATTATTTTTTTACCATTAAAATTTTAATATCAATATGATCACTAACTCATATGCCAAAAATGGTAGTTATATTGTTATTAAAGCCATAGGTATATTGATTCAATCTATTCCTATTTGTTAGTTATTTTACTAGCAGTAGTCTTTATTAATGGTAAAACTATATCCTTATTTAATTAACATCTCACCTCTTAACAAACCAGATAAGTATTAATATTATCTAATTTTACAATGTATATTTTTGCCAGACCTTCAATATCATTAACAATATTGTAATGCTACTAAAACATTATAATTATATATATATATATATATAGCAATATTAATACTAAGAAAAGTAATATTAGTAACATTTTAAGTATCAAATTTTACTATTCTTTTGACAAGATTATTTTGATATAATTGATGAATAAATATATCATTCATTTTAAAAGATATTTTACATTTGAAATGCTAACATGACCACTGATATTTGCTACTATTATTTCTAGATATCATAAAACATTCTACACCTTATTCTCACTGGTTGTAATAATAATAATTATTATTATTATTTCAACTATTAATATTATTATCTATTTATCAATATGTAATAAGACCCATGACTTACCTTACTTCTTTGCTTTAACAACAACAAAAAAAATATTTAAATAACACCCTAAAATATAACTCTCATGATTTACAATTTATTTATTTTTCTTTTTAAACCATTAGAGTGGTTGCAGAAAAAACAAATCACAGCAATTCTTTATTTTTATTTTATTTGAAAAAGAACTATCTCACATTTAGTAGTTTTAACTTACACTGGATACTTACTGTTTGGATAAAGTTTACGCTGTAATAATGCAGCCATAAAGATTACATATGAATTTTTTATTTTATTTTATTGTTTATCGTTCCAGCAAAGAGACATGAACAGTGATAAGAAAATAAATATATTAACACTCATAATTCGAGGTAAATCGTATGATAGAAACTAGGGTATTCCTATGGGTAAACACTGAATGATTACATCGAACTACTATCATTATGATTATAATTATTATTTTTCAAAATAGAGTTGCTGATGTTGTCAGTGTTATGTTCTCTTTGATAGGTCTTTGTTAGCGGTCCCATAGGAAGATGTACAACTATTAAATGCTCCAAAAGAGTTTTATCTAGACTCCTCTTTTTAAATCTGATCACTAGACAATGTACTACACTAGAGATTTATTTAACTATTCTCTTTTTTTTTTGCTTGCTCCTATTACATGTCGTTGTTGGTCAAGGTTTGAGAACTTGGCGAGTGGGAACATACTCTATACAGGATGATAAAAAGATGTAGAAGCTACTTTTCGCACCCCCATAAGTGACTCTGTACGACTGATGGAAAGGAAAGATGGTGGCAGAAAAGTTAGAGAGACAATGACTATTATTCAATTGTACAAAGAAGAGAAATCTTCACTCCATGAGGATTTGCAGTATCATATGAAATTTTAGTTCACTGGATCATTTATTCATCTGAATTTTTTCTCTCAGTAGCATCTTTGGAAGGGGCATGTCTCATTTCCACTCTTGAAGCACCATTTTTTTTAGACATATTTCTACTATATCCCTCCCACGATGTGCATGCTTAATGCAAGTTTCAAACCTACATAGATTGCAGCTAGTGGAGGGCAGAATCTTCTTCAACACTGAGCTATGTAAGGGTAGAGACCTCACCATATCCTTAGCGTCTGTCTTTAGCTTCGCCCTTTTTGTTTTTATGTTTTTCTTGTCTTTTCTTCTTTTTATTTTTTTATTTTTTTACAGGTATGTTATAATGTTGGTTGACTTAGGCCCATACCTTGGCTCCAACTCGTGGTCCATGGAGCTGCCCTTTTGATTGTGACCCATTGACATGGCTTAAATCTCTACTTGCTGGCTGCAACGACAAATTTTCTGTATCTTCTCGTATACACTTACGATTATGCTTTTCTTTTGGAACCAGTTTTGCAAGGTTTTATAAAATACTTATACGATCAGAGGAGGAATGTATGTATATATAAATATATTTGTTATTAGCTGTTCACTTTTATCCTCATGTCTGACAAGCACATAACTTCCCAAACACTGGTTCTCTATTCACATAACTTTATAAAAGTATGACTTTATAACTTTCTATACTTGAGCAGCAAAATATATAACTACTTAATTGCATTTCTACGACACAGTGAGGAATAGAGTCTGGATGAATAGGTGCTCATTTGACTATCATGTTATTTTACTATATTTACACACAAAGTACTCATTTAAAACTTAATCTATTTTATTACCACATAAATGAAATACACATATTATTTACAACCCAATGGAAAACACTTCTTACTCCAACCCATGATGAGCTACCGGCCAGACTTCTACTCAGAAACATAATAAAAGTATTTCCAATGGATATACTCAGAAACAATACCAAGAATGCATTAGCTAGTATATCAAGTGGTTATTGTTGCTCTATTTCTATTATTTCTTATTTCCAATGATAAGTATCAAGTCCTAACCCTACCCTTACTACAAGATCATAGTGTTTTTTCAAAAGAGACATGAAATCTCATTTAAACGAAATAGTAACATTCATCTCCAAGTTCAATGGGGATATCCAAGGATGATATAGTGAATAAAATAACACTTGTCAAAGGAGAATATCAACTGTAAGGCTTGCTCGATTTAAAACTCAATGAAGACATTCAATAATACAAGTGAAACATCTCTAAGAAAATATTTCCTATACAATCTTGTGGTCTTTCTTTGAGGCATTCTGATGGAAAAGAAATAACCCAATCTTGCTCTATTATGGTGCTATGAGTTATTCAAATTACTATTACTTCAAAAAAAAATTTAAGAACCTCACTAAGTGTTTTAACAGTAATAAAATTACAATAGGAGGTCTTGCTCTCCACCCTACCATTTTGGCATCATGAAGCCTCAAGGGCTCTAGCCAACCCCCGAGCAAGAAATACATTATACACCATTGTAATCAATGGTGAGAGCTTAGTGCTATAAAAATCTTGCTCATTATACATCACATCACTTTAATATATCCCTTAAACAATCTTACTTGTGATTCAATGCATAGATCAAGCTATCTCTACCAATACTAAGAATAAGAAATGGATAGTCAATGACTTATCTCTCTACAAGCTGATTTCCTTGATCTCCTATTCTTTCATCCAATTCCCTCATTTTCTTCACTTCACAAGTTCTCCAAAAGGAGAAGTGGGCAATTCCCAAATCTTCCATCTTCTTGAGGTATATAGGAATCCTCCAAACCTACACTCTTTCCCACAAGTGCTCACACATGTGTGAGTCTTGTGCCAATTCCAAGAACTTTTGGGGAGTGGGAGGCTAAGAGTGACAAGTCACTCTTCCCAAGCCCCAACACTTTTTGAATTCGTCACATTCATGAATGTGGACTTTTGAGGGGTCTTTTCACACTCCAAGGACAAGTTCACATGTCAAAAAGGTTCCAAACCCATAGGTATAGGTTCTAGGGGTCTATTCTTGTTCAAAAACCAAGGAAATTGACTCAATAATCCCTTTTCAAAACCTACACAAGAATTCATACGAATTTTGATCCTAACCAAGGGTCCCAACCCCAACCAAACTCACATCACATGTCCTATAATTAGATTCTACTCAAACATAATCACCCAATCAATAATAAAACCTCTAACCCTTCTAAGTCAAATAGGGCTACACTTAGAACTTCCCAAAGATGTATTTGATTTGATTCCAATATTTATCCATCATCCTATTTGCATATTTGATTCCTACACATTACCAAGGTCAGCATGATTAGATCATATATCTCTTCATATTACTAGCTAATCCAATTCACATAATTTTCACTCATGAACTATTTACTCATTAATACATCAAATGAACCTAATGATTCAATTTTCATTATAATCAAAGGAAATACACACTTACTCCAATACAAGAATATAGTCAATGAAATAGTCACTCCATCATTTTTTTTACCACCTTAGTAATTCATTTTAAACTCTTATAACATTAAGGATGAACCATTTACTAAAATTTAATATGCCAAATAACCCAACACTTTCAAGTTATATCCAACAATTCACATGTGCATCTATCATAATTAAATCAAGGTTAATGCCCATGAATCCTAAAAAGATTTGTATTATTCATTTAATCATAATTATCATCTAACTCTTGTTCGATTGAAATAAAATTGGGGATACGAAATGGGGTCTTACGTTCATGGTAGCATAAGCAAGATTATTATCAAATAATCACACTATTTGTCATCCATAATACATCTTACCATCTATTTAGGATCACATAAAACATACTAGTGCTTTACTAATCACATGCAAGGTGGGCCTTACACCAATCTTCAAAAAGGTATTGTCTAATAGTTACCTCAAAATTTGTGCCCACGCATATAAAGTGAAAGAAGGAAATCATGAAAAAAACATAAAAGAAAAGACAAAAGATATGTCCTTGTCCGCAGCCTTGTCATTAATTCAACTTGAATAAGATGCACTATATTTTGCATACTTTATCAAATTCCTAATTTGTACTAAATCTCTAGGCTATGCAGTGCAATTCTCACTTATCCCTTATTCTTCATGGTTGTCGACTTCAAAATTTCAAATTACCACCCCGCCATTTCATATCAATCCATGACTCCTTCCAAGTATCTGCCTTTCCATGCTAGGAATTCACCTTCAGTGGGCCAAATGAAATTCGTGACTTCATCATCCCTTTCTCTATAAGGTGCGTACTTGGTGACAATTTGGTTAGCTTCCTTATGAAATTCCAATAGGACGGTCTCAGTATGAGCTAACATATACATATTTATCTTCAATGTGTCCATATCAAATTTTTGACAAATTAACATTGCTTGATCTGAAATAACTTTATTTTTTTCATTTCTTAATTCCTGTAAAGTTTTGATGCTATCATCTGTTAGAAACCAAGATCTTAAATGCAAACTACAAAATCCTTCCATAGAAGAGAAAATTAGAAAAAGCAAGAGATTTGCAAGAAGATATGCAAAATAATATTATTTAGGAATTCATAATTACATGAGATGATTTGCTTTATAAATGCAAAGTATGCATAATCCTAATCTTATCTTGTGCAACAAGATAACTCAACAAGATAAGGATGAGAATAATTAGCCTAGGAATTAAATATTACCTAAGTAAAGTTATGCAAGTGTAATTAAATATTAATTACACTAACCCCCCCCATAAGTGCAACTTAGGGAGATTGAAAAGGTATGCACCTAAAACTAAGATGAATGCAAGAAAGCATGAATGGGTCCCTACAACAAGGCCTAATCAAGTGCCCATGCACAAATGTAATAAAGAAGTAGAGAAGGAAAACCCAGTGTGACAAAACCCCCCTATAATGAGATGACTGTTGCGAAGAAGCACTGGAAGAACACTTTGGAGTAACACTGGAACCGCAATCCGACAGGAAAGGAAATATACTTCTATCTACTATTGAAACCAAATGAGAATCACTGATTGACTCAAGGAATCATGATAAAGCAACAACAGACCTGATGCCATGGAACACTGGAAAACTCACAAACTGGAACAACCCTGGAATCTGTGAAGCAACAGTAGATGAAATGATAACAAAATCTGGAAACTGTGTATCTCAATGCTGATGCCAAACTGAGACTAAAAATATTCCATAGGAACAAGTACCATAAAGACTCTGGAACATTAACCATAAAAACATGGCCCTGAAACTGAGAAGGATATGAACCAATGCAGATCAAGAAACATAAACTCTCAATCTAAAGTGTGAATCGATGTGAGTCTGATATGTGTCAAGCTAAGACAAGATGTGGCCAAAAGAAACTAGGAAACTAGATATAACCCATGCAAGCTATCATCAAATCAAGACAGAGATGGAGATCAAAGTGAAAACTACACTCTAATCAAAATTATTATGCAAGAAACCCCCCTGATGGAACTTTATTATGCAATAACCCAACGATTGTAAAATGAGAGAATGCTTAACATGCATAAAAAGAAAATAAAAATAGACCTTAGATTTGTGTAGAGGACTAAACTAACTTTCCAATGCTGCAAGAATGATGAAAAAATGGTCACTGGGTTAGAAGATATGCCCTCTGAAGAAAAAAAATTCATTTGAGTTCAAGGACCTGTAAAATAAATCTGGAGAAAAATAAGACGAAGCCACCTTTGCCACTAGATTGGCATCGAAATCAGAATTTCCAATGGTATCTCATTTCTGAAAAAGGGACACCGTACACAAAAGCTACACCCGATTTTGTAAAAGTACTCCAGAAAGGCCAATCTAGCCTGCAGGCTGCCCTAGGGGCTAAAAAAAATAAGCCCTTGGTCTTGTGCGCGACCAGGGGCTTGAGAGTAGGTGTTGGGGATGAAACCCCTGGTCATACATATGACCATGTAGGATGTAGAAGGGCCGGCCAAGGGCTGGGCGCATAGCGCCCGGTCCCCCATAGGATCGGCGGCTTGCTGGTGGGAGCCCGTGTAATGCCCATTTCATGCACTAGGGCAGAAACACGACTATATTTTATTTTTTTTAAAATGAAGCACTATACTTTTAAAACTATGTTAAAAGAGCACACATTATATGCAATAAATTACTTTGTTTGTATGACGTCTCTGCACCATAATTATGGTTTTTTTTTTTTTCATCTATTTAAAGTCAAAATCTATTATAATTAGAGATGATTACCTCGATATAGGTTCATATTCATTCTAACATTGATACTAATGCCTAAGCCAACATAAATTGCCATCCACTTTTAATTAGGGTTAGACTAGAGTGGATATTATTGAAGACATATATCCAAATAATATATTCATCTAATTATAACTAATATGCTAATGTTACTATTAAGGTCCAAATTGATGATTTCATTAGAACTTTAGATTTTTATTGATTTTAGTATTTAAGGACATTATTATTAATAGTCCATAGAGATACCTTGGATCTCCATTATTGCATTAATATAAATAGAACATTAATCTTAGTACCCTTATAGTTTCAAATCTATACTTATATTATTGACAATATTACACTTAAATTTCATTGATTCTCTAGATAGAGAGAGATGAAAATTATTATTAATGTTTCATTTTAAGACGATATCAATATTAAAACTCTCTTATTCCCAAATCATAATAGTTTAATATTTAAATATGAATAAATAAATAACTATTTATATAAATACATCATTATGATTATTCTTATCATTAAATAAATACATGTATAGTCTAGGTTTCCTACTATATTCATTTGTTTATTTTAAAAATATAAATAATTGAACTTCTTCTTTTTTCATTTTTTTTTTCTTTAAATACAGAAATCTTACTCTACATTTCTTAACTAGAAGAAGAAAAGAAAAGCACATTTATAAGGAGAAAGAAAAAGCTCATACATGTGATCATTGAAATTAAAGAGAGTTTAAGTCTCTTCTTTTACGAATTTATTTACTTATATGTATATCTTCAGAACTGAACTTTAAAAAAAAAAAAAAAAACCAGAATTTGCGTGGAAGTGTGGGGATAGAACATTATAAGGAAGACGTCAAATGTACAAATGGTAAACAAAGTTTATTTTAATTTTTTAGATGGATGCGTTTCATATTTATTTAACGTTATTTAGGGATCATAATAATCGTATCTCCACTAACTATTATATTTTCTTTCCTTTCAGAGAGGCTCAACCCACTAAGTATTTACCAGCAATAAACAAGGTAGTTATCTTTAACTGCTCATGAAACTGAGACAGACTCGTATATGTGCTTGGGGAAACTTATGGCTTTCACCAAATCACAACAGAATGGGGTTCGCGTCAAGAATTAAGCAACTAATAAGTTAATCAGTTTCTGACTTAAACTATATTTTGATTTCGCCGTTCACAGTGGTGGTCTCCTACGCAGTCCTTCTGACAGTGACCCATTCCGATGGCGGAAGAGAGAGTTACATATGGAAGACCATGAGCATTGGAATGGATTTTGATTGCGCCCAGAACACAAGGCTATTTTTTTTTTTTTTTACTCTGATTTATTCTCCTTGTTTCCCACGTAGGCTGCCATAGGAGAAGTCTATGACTGGTGAAGGAAAATAAAGATAAGTTATAATCCCGCTGTAAATGGTTGGCGACTTAACCAAGGTACTGAAATTTTCCATATTCATAGTATCGTATTATTCAACAGTAAAAGGCGTTGGGCAGGTAAAATCTTGGTGAATACTAGCAACAACATTACCATTTAGACGGAGGTTACTAAAACAAGAAAAAGAGAAATTACGGATTCTGGTCAAGATTAAAACACATCATATATCACGTATCCTACATAGCCGTTTTCAGAAGCCAGCCTACTCAGCAGATCGATGCAAATAAATATCGATTTGTGAACCATTCGTTACATACGATAATGACTATGATCTATAATTTCTGCAGGTCGACTCTATGCTACCGGTGAACGTAGGCTCGGTTCCCCATTGAACATTAACTCACCTTTAATACATGATTGACGTCGCACTTCATGTTTGGAAGGGTGCGCAGTTGGCAGGACTGAAATGATATGTCAAACAAGAGACTTCCTAGAGAGGTATTCCTTTTTAGTCACTTTTCTCAGCAAGGTACTGAAGACTCCAGTGAAATGCAAGTGACGGATCACCAAGCAGATTATCCATTTATTAGTAACAATTACAATGGCTGTTGATGGAGGGAAGATGAGCCATGCTCGTGGAAGGTTCAATGCATATATCGTATTTTCATAGCAGTCTTATTTTTTTGAAACTAGACATTAGAGTAAGCATTTGAATAAAATCTACAAGCTGAAGTTGTTGGGGTTGGCATGCGAGGCAGAGAGACCGGTCGTTTCTTTATTTTCCCCTATTCCTTTCTTCTTCTCTCTTTTTTTTTTTGCCATGGTAACTACCCTGCGTACCTATGCATGATCTTTGTCGGGATCTAAGTGTGTAGAAAAAAGGGCGAGGAAGGAAATTTAGAGGTTAGGCTGCACTCCATGACAGAGCTTGTGGCATACTGCAATGGGTCACACCCCTTCCCTGTGTTCCTTTATTTATTTATTTATTTCTTTGTTTGTTTGTTTTATTCATTTCTATATTTATATTCCCCACAAAAGAGAGTGAGTTGTATTATTGATGTTAATGTCGACTATTGAGCTAACCAGAAATTCTCATCCGGTAAGTTCTCTGTAGTAGTAGTTTCTTTCGGAGGATTCATAGTCTAAAACAGTAAGGGTGCTTTAGATATTCAATCTTTCCCTTTTATATCTTAGGTTCAAGTCTGATGTTTTTCCATAATTTCTCAATTATCTTTGAGCACAAATTAGTACAATAGTTCTTTTAGGATGTACACCCTTTTCTTTACACCAACAGAAAACACCATAACTGTTATTCAAATAGGAGCATGAATTTTAGTAGCACAAAGAGGTGTGAGACCTTCCAATAAAACTAAGTTATTTGTTTCCCCCTTCCCTTGAGATATTGATTGTCATTCAGCAATATCTGAGTGAAATGGTTAGATTAACTTGGTAATGAAATAGAACAACCTAGAGTCTTATTTACATCCTCCTTTGCATAAGAATCTTGAATACAATAGATTTATGGATATCTATCCTTTGTTTTCAACAAAACGGAGTTCTATGTATGCTTTCTTTACATTATCTTAAAAGGAGCTTGGAGTTTTGATAGCTTCATACAAATCAATCAGCAACTTTCTTTTGTTTTTCCAAAGAAAATTTTGTAAAGATTACACAGAACAAGAATAAGACTTTCTTTCTTTCTTAAAATAGAAACACACACTTCATAATATCAAAATAGAGTATTTTATTAGGCTTCCCAAGAAATATGAATACTATGTCCTTCAAAGAAATAATGTAAATATACTTTTAACTCATTCAAATACAAACTATGTTTAAGGCCTATACTTTATACATTTGCATTCTCTTAGAGAAATACAACAACAGCTTTCACTTAAACTTTCCACTTTTTTTGAAATGCTTGTAAAACCTTAGAATAACACAGTGTGTTATTTTGAAAAAGAATGATCCCATAGCATATCATCCTTCCTTTTTGCATTAGATACCAATTGCATACTTAGAGTTCCTATATTACAAAATCAATACTTAAAAATACAATTTAACCATTTGTCAGGAGTAAAACTTGCAATATTACAAATATCATTGAAAAGAGTGAAGAGCATAATGATCCACATGACAAGGAGCATAGGCTTGCTCTTTTCATTTAACAGATACACTAACCTCCAATAGACAGTACATAAGAATGAAATTACAACACACAAATAACTAATGCTTGCTCTCCACCCTACCGTAATGGCGTCATGGAGCCTCATGGGCTCTAGCCATACCCCCGAGCAAGAGATACATTATACACCATCATAATTCAATGGTGAGAGCTTAGTGCTATAATAAGCTTGCTCCTTATACAACACATTATTCTAATATAACCTTAAACAATCTTACTTATAATTCAATGCATAGATCAACTATCTCTACCAATACTAAGAATAAGAAATGGAGAAATGACTTATCTCTCTACTAGCTGCTTTCCTTTGAGCTCCTATTCTTCCATCCTTGACCCTCTCCTTCTTTTCTTCACTTCACAAGTTCTCCAAAAGGAGAAGTGGGCAATGCCCAAATCTTCCATCTTCTTGAGATATATAGGAATCCTCCAAACCTACACTCCTTCCCACAAGTTCTCACACATGTGTGAGTCTTGTGCCAATTCCAAGAACTTTTTGGGAGTGGGGAGTTGTGAGTGACAAGTCACTTTTTTCCAAGCCCCAACACTTTTGAATTCGTCACATTCATGCATGTGGACTTTTGAGGGGTCTTTTCACACTCCAAGGACAAGTTCACATGTCAAGAAGGTTCCAAACCCATAGGTATAGGTCCTAGGGTCTATTCTTGTTCAAAAACCAAGGAAATTGACCAACAACCCTCTTTAAAGTCCCACTTAAGGTTCTATCCGAGTTTCACACTTGGATAAGGGTTCATAAACCTTAACCCCAACTTATATCTCACATGACACAATTAAATAACCTTTCAACCCAGAAGAATAAACATAGTAACTATTTTCCCTCGGCTCTAAAATAAGGAAATCAAGTACATAAGCACAAAATGGTGTCTTTCAATTTGTTCTCATTGGTTTTGTGTTCTCGTATTAGCACCTCTTTTCTTTCCTACAAATTACCAATGAAATCATAAGCAACAATCATATATCACATTAATTTGGTAACTAAAATAAGATTTAATTGTGCAACCATTTCATTAAAATTCCAATTCACATTCATAGTTTACAAGTGCCTAGTACTTCCATGAAAATGATAATAAAACATTTCAGAATGAAATAGAAGCACATTTTCATGAAATCACACTATGCATTGCCTGAAATATATCTAAGCATCTATAAGTATATAACAAAATTAAGATTGTATTATTCACATGCAAAGCGGGGTCTTACAGCCCGCGGGGGCTGAGCATGACCCGACGGTGCTTGGGCGGTGGACACCAGTGGTGGTGGTGGGCCGGTGGCCACCCGATGGTAGAGTTAATTTATATGGGGAGCATTGGCATAGTTTCCAAAACACGTGTTTTTTTTCAAAAATCATGCCTCAATTTACGTGTTGGGGAGGTTGTACGGCCTCCCTGGCAAATTTTTTTGCCTTCTGGACCAACTTCTCCAAAATCAATGAAATGAAAGGCGATCTTAGGATTTTTAGAAGCTGGGAACGTGATGGTGACCTCCATTTGTGCCCAAAATGCTTCAAAAATTTGGCTACCTCTAGAGCTTGCAAAAAATTTCGCAGCTTGAAACCCTCATAGATATGGAAAATGATGACCAAAATCTGCAAAACAAAAGCCAATCTTGACTTTTTTCAACACTCTGAATCCAAGGTGAAGCCCGATCTTATCCTAAATGCCTTATAGATGAACTCAAGGCATGATACCCTCGAGGAATCCCGAATGAACTCTGAAATGATTTTCTCAAAAATCTGAGAAGGGATTGCAAATCAAGGCTCTGATACCATGTTAGAAACCAAGATCTGAAATGCAAACCAGAAAAGCCTTCCACTGAAGAGAAAATAAAAAAAAGAAAGAGGTTTGCAAGAAGATATGCAAAATAATATTATTTAGGAATTCATAATTATATGAGATGATTTTCTTTATAAAAGAAAAGTATGCATAACCCTAATCTTATCTTGAGCAACAAGATAGCTCAACAAGATAAGGATGAGAATAATTAACATAGGAATTAAATATTACCTAAGTAAAGTTATGCAAGTGTAATTAAACATTAATTAACTAACATCATCATCCCTAAGAATGGATGGAAGAAGACCTTGATGTGATTCATGGGAGGATTTTACCAACTCTTTTATTTTGTTCTCCAATGGTTCAATATTTCCCCTATATCCTTCAATTTTTCCTACATGAACCATAGTAGGTTTAAACTTTTCAATTGGATTGGCATCCTATTTAAATCCAATTGACATCAATACCAATTCCTTCTTCCTAGGTATCTAGATTTTCATGTGTGGAATGGCTCTTCTCTGCTAATGTCAAAATTCCTGATAGTAGCCACCATGGATGAATAACTATAGTGAATACTATTCAGCCTATTATTCACTATTTTGTTGAAATTTTTGAAAGCTATAGAGACAATCTTCATGTTTCTCTTGAAAATATCCTCATTATGATTATCACATTTCTCTTTATATTCATTTAATTTCCTAAGAAAGTCTTCCCTATTGATATCTTCTTTAGCCCATGGCCCTTCTGATGTATCAGGTTCTACTATTGAAATTGGCACACTTCCCATGTTGTATGGAAAAATTTCCCAATAAGAACTTACTTCAGCAGTAAAATCTAGGGGTACAACTTCTTGTGAAGTGGTGGGGGAGTCAACATTATTATGCTTAGGCTTTTTAGGTTGCAAACCCTACAACTTATTTTGGAATAATGCAACTTTTGTCTGCCACTGCATAGTATACTGCTCTAGCCTTCCATATTTTACTAGAAAATGATTGTAATCTATCCAGAGCTTATCCTTTTTTGTAGTCATAGATTCTATAGTTGCCCTTGTAAATTGTGCAACATAAGCTAACATATTAGTTGCCTCTAGAGTTGACATCTCTAATACTCTCTATATTATCAGTCCTCCACTGTAGTCAAGTGCAGGCTCAATAATATTAGGCTTTCTTGAGCTGAGAGCTAGGGACCATATAGCCAAGGATTCCCATTCCTCACTAAAATTAGACCCTTGTAGTACAAGTTCAACTTCTTCTTCTATATCATAGAGATTCCTATCACATTTCTTTATTCTCTCGAGAGCTATGGTAGAAGCTAAGTCCCATTCTAGTAGCAAAAAAATACCACTATTCCTTACCAACTCTTGACCCTCTTTTGCATTCATCTTTTGGAATCTAGCTCTCATTTCATTTAAAACCTTCTTTTATGGATAATGGCATTTGACAATTCTAGATGTAGGATTCTTTCTATTGCCAATTTTTTTACATATTCATCTCTTTTTGCTCTGTATGCAAACTCCATAAAAGTTTGAGACTTTATAAATGAGTCATCATCTAAGAACTTTGCACATGCTTCAACCTACATATCATCTCTGCCATTGAGTCCAGTAAGATCAACTTTCCTCAATTTCATACACAACTGATGTGTTTCCCTTACTACTAGTGTAGTGGGCACTCCTTGCATTTCCTTCTCTGATACCCAAATATCATCATCAAACCCTTCATCAACATAGTCCACCATACTAGTCACTTCAACCTTCTTTGTTTTCAATGGTGGCTCCCTTGGTGGTAATTCACTAGGTGGTGGAGCATCAATGTACAAAATTTTAGGCTCTGTTGGCCTTGGAGGAGATGGTAGTAGTACTTGTGGCATATGAGAAGGAGGCTTATATTCTTCTTATTGAGAAGGATCAGAAGTTGCATCAACTTTATTTTCCTTACCTTTTCTCCTTACAAAGAACTTTATCCTTGGTTCATTAGGGGCTTGAGCTTTAGGGGTATGTGCAAGATCATCATGGAAAAAATAGGCCCTTAAGTGGAAAAAGATTCAGAAAAATAAAAGTTAGGAAACTTGACGCAAAAGTTTGAATAAGTTATCTATATTATTTTAAAAATATTTAAGAATAGAATCTGTAGAAAATTGAATGTAGTTTCTAAACTACTAGGTTTATTTTTATTTTTTAAAATCTATTTGGTGAAAATTTGAGATTTCAATGCAATAGTACTTAAATTTCAGGGAAAAATAAGAAGTAGGTATCTGTCTGACCACCCTAACCACAATAAATAGATAAAAAAATTTATAAGATTTGAGACATAAGTAGAGAACTCATGTTTGGATATGATGCATTTTTTTTAGTAATTTTTTTCCAAGTAAATAATTAATTATGAATTTTTTATTACAAATTTTTAAAAAATATAAAAACTTGTATGTCTGACCACCTTAACTTGGTCGAAACTTCATGAAATTTAATTTTTCCTTTCTTAATCCTATAGTATGAGAAGCATAGAATGTGATGCATGTTTTGGATTCAAAAAAATGATGTTGTTTGAAAGCTATAGATGTTTTCAATCAGCCTATCAATTAGGACTTTAAGTGTAATTCAAATAGAAAATGAATAATAATTATTTATTAAATTCAAAGTAAAGCATAATTTATATTGGTGGAAATCTAAGAATCTCCTTTAAAAACCCCTTTCATTTCATCAATTTTTGGTAAAAAAATTGTTAGCCACATACCCTACAAATACCCATCATATCGCCACTTTTTGGCCCATCATGATCCTACACATACCCTTTGATTTTTCTCCCATAGCAAGGATTTCTCCTCCACTTTTTTCTTCTACAATTGGGTCTTTCCCTTTATCCCTACTTATCACCCATTTAGTTTCAACATGGCCCACTAATTAGTCAAAATTCCTTGATACATGCTCCACCTTTTGTATTACATTTTTAGTTTCTATGAGAACCTTGAAGTTGGGTTCTCCCTACTTTATCTTTCTTTGCATCTTATTGAAGTAAATTCATCTTGATCTTCATTTTTCCTACTCCAAAAGGTTGAAAACATTTCTTATTACATCCTCTAGATATTGGAAAAAGTGTATAAATTTGGAGCTCTTGTTTCTTTCTTTCAACCAAGCCATTAAACTTTCAAGGTCATATCTAACCCTCTCAACTGAACTCTGCATGCGGTAGGTTTTGATTATATCAATAATATTATTCCAACTTCCCTTGGTCATTACAAAATTAGAAAAAAACAAGTGTACACAATAAATAATGTTCCTTTTCCTTGATTCAATAAGTGTCCATTTTCAACACTTCCCAATTGCTACATCATCTCTAGGAAACCAATTCTCTCTAGCACAAACCTTGGAAGCAAGTGAGGTGCTACCATGGAGCCATATACTCTTAAGATAGTGTCATCAGGCTATGGGATAACATCTCCCCAATTATGATCAACTCCAAGCTCAAGCCTTCTCTCCAAATGATGTGCTTTTGAAAATATAGAGGTCCAATAATATAGAGGGCCAATAATATCCCACTCGCATTATCTTTAAAGAATTGGAATTGAGTACACTTTTTCACCAAATGATGTTCTTTTGAAAATATAGAGGGCCAATAATATCCCACTCCTATTATCTTTAAAGAAATAGTCTTGGTGGGGAAATGTCCACCCTCAGGACTGTAATGGAATTCATTGAGAACTCTTTCCGCCTACAACTTGTCTAAACATTGGAGCAGGACACCATCATAATTTTTCTTGAATAATACACCTTCAATTAATACATACCTATTTCCTTGTAATTAGTAGTATCACCTTTAATGGGATGGAAGGCTAGTCAAGTAGTGCCCCTTTTTCATATACTATGTTTGATTAGCCACCTAAGATTCGTTGGAGTCGAATTGGTTCAAGTAGACCTGATCAATCTCCTTTTCAACTTCGAAACTTGATTCCTGTGCAATGTATTCACACAAACCTCTCCCCCAAACTAGCTTGGTTGGTCTAATTTCCACACCATACTCTAGGATCTTGGTGATCTAATTGTCCCTCTTTTGTTTTTATCTCACCTTCTATGGTATACTCCCTCACACTGGGATGTGTAATGAGGATAGTGATCTTATTGGTTAACACCAAGTGTCAAAATTTCTTTAAGCTTTTAACAATGGAAAAATCCTACTTTTCTACAAAATTTTACCTAGTCTCATAGCCTTTAAAGGTCCTTGACTGGAATGCAATAGGATGCTCTCCATTATCTTCCTCACACTTCTGAGTGAGAACTAAACCTATGGTATGTTGGAAACTATACACATAGAGTAGAAAGTATTTGGAAAAGTTGGGTTTAGCCAATACTAGAGCAATGGAGATGGCTATCTTTATCTGCTTAAAAGATTATTTTCCTTCGAGGGTTCATTTGAAAATTAGTTTCTTCTCAAGCATTAGAGTGATTTGTCTTGCAATGCCTGTGAAATCTTATATGACCTTGCTGACAAAATTGATCTTCCCTAGAAAAGATTGCAGTCCCTTCTAATTTACTGGTAGGGGTAATTCCATTATAGATCTCACCCTTTTGGGATCTATTGCTATTCCCTCCTCTGAAACTACAAAACTAAGTAGCTTACCTTGTGGTACTCCCAAAACACATTTTTTAGGATTCAAAGAAATCCCAAACTATTGAAATTTCTGGAAGACCTTCTCTAGATGATTGAAGTGATCATCTTTTGACTTTGGAAAGACCGGTAAGTCATCCAGATATATTAAGATAATCAAGTTGATCAATCCCTTGAAATAATATCCATTTCTCATTGAAAAGTTGCACTAGCATTTGAAAGTATGAACAATATTTTTGAGTATGTGAATGTACTCCACTTAGTGATAAACATTGTCCTATGTTGGTCAGTTTCCTTTACATATATTTGGTTATAGCCCAAGGAACCATTGAGTAATGAAAACATATCTGATCTAGCTACAATTTGCAAGATTTTCTCCATCAAAGGAAAGGGGTAGTGCTCTTTTAGAGAGGCTTTATTCAAATCTTGGAAATCAACACAAAGCCTAGTATAGCCATTATTTTTCTAAATCAGTACTAGATTTTAAACCCAGGTGGAATGCTTAATCGGTTATATGATCTTTGAATCGACCAATTTCATGAGCTCTTGTGCCATCAATGCTTCGACCTTTGGATTGATTGGCCTTCATTTTTTTCAAATGGGTTTAGATCCCTCCATCAAGTCAATGGTATGCTGAATTATTCCTAGTTCATACCCTCTAAGATCATCATAAGTCAAGGAAATGGATCCATCATATTTGAAACATAGATCCTTCAATCTCTTCTTGTCCTTGTGGGGAACTTCCCTTCTGAACTTCAACTTTTTGCTACTTCTGACATCAAGATCTTCATAGTCCCTTACATCTGCAGTGAACCTCTGCTTGTTGTTTCTTACATCTTCACAATCAAAAATATTTTCATGGAAAATTAATCCCCAAGGAAGCTTGTTTCCTTCTAACTGGATAATCTATTCTTCTAGAAATTTTTCTCCTGGTTGTGAATAGTCTAAAAATACTCTTAATTTGTGTATAAAGGTAGCAATCTGAATGTCATCATTGAAAACATGGTAGTTTTGATCATTGTTAGGGATTATGGGTTAGATGATCACTTGTATGGTATTTTGCTTGGTTGAATCAGAAGCAGCTTCAAATTACAAACCAATAGTGACCATCTGAACAGTAACATTATTTTGAGATTGGGGAATAACTTGTATATTGAAGGCTTCAAATCTCTCAATTAGGTCCCAAATTCAATGTTTGTAAGACTTCATTCTTGTGTTCTTCAGAATCGCTTTCCCATGGACCTAGCTCACCACTAACTCTAAATCTATGAAAGCTTGTATTCTCTTTACTCCTATGCATTCTATAAGGGTCAAACCATGGACCAAGGCCTCATGTTTTGTGTCATTATTTGAGCATGAGAACTAAAAATGGTAAGCTTTGAGGGTTTTCGATTCTATTGGAGACACTAGTTGGACACCCACCCCAGAGCTAGCTTTACATTTGGCTCCATCAAAATGTAAGGTCCATAGATGATTATCACTCAGATCATCATATTCCTCCCGATCCTTCATCAATTTTGGAAGGACTTGATAATCATCAAAAATCACATAGGTTCCTATCCCTATTGCATGAAAGTTGTCAAATGGGTCGGAGTCAATGAATTGGTTGATTAGCACCTCTTCTTTGGGAGTCTGACCACTTGTGTCTTCTTCATCTTCCAACATCTCTACAAAATATCTCTCTTGCTAAGAGACAAAGGTATGTGCCACTTCAAAGCATATGACTGCACTTTCTGCTATGTGTTCAGGGTTCAAATATTCAAACAAAATCTTGATCTTTTCCCTGTGCTTGGTTCTCAATATGAAATGGGACCAGTAAAACATTAAGTATCCGCCAAGCTTCATAGTGAAATATCTTGAAAGACACATTCTAAAGATTGGGGGAATGTTTATCACTACTTTTTTTTTGTGACTATTTGGCTTGGACATGAGAAGAGGGTTAGAGATAGATCTTTAATCTGACCAACAGTTAGAACCTTCTTCCTTTCTAATTGCATGATTCCTTTCTCAAGGGGCTCATACTTAAGTTTCAGGGCATCAACCACTTGTTTTGGAATGACCATTGTGCTAGCCCCTAAATCAATCATTTTCTTATACAAAATATTATCCCCCATAATAAGTGTTAAAAAGAATGGTGTGGGATTTGGCTTGCTTACCACTTTCTCTTTTGTATTGCCCACATCATTTGCATAAGTTGTTTTCTTCAGAGCTTGAGGGTTTGACGCAGATCCTTTGTCTCTACTTCAACCACACAATGGAGTTGCATTTGTCTATGGTATTTGTTCTTCTTTCTATAATGCTTCCTAAAGCAATGTATTTTGTTTAGGAATAGATATGATGTCCCGTAGAGATACATTAGTAGGCACCTTTCTCAATTGCTCCACCACATTGAGCATTCTAATTGGTTGGGTCTTGGGCTTATATGGTGGTATTTCTCAAACTTTCAAAAGAAAATATTCTATCATGAATGGGCTTAGTATTTTTTTCATCTCCTTCTCTAGGAATGGGAGATTGTGCAGCTAAGGAGTAGGTCAGACAATGGGAAACAAAGCTTTCTTTTCTTCCAATGGTGGTTGTCATGGCTATGGATGTGGAAAAGCTTGTTGCACGTATTCTCCTATGAGCCTTATTTTGTATCTTGTGTTTTGATCTGATTGTACTTGTGGGGCACTAGCCATCAAAGCTTCATTCACAAACACCACATCTTCTTCTTCCATCCATGAAAATATCGCTTGGTCAAGCACAATATCTAGCTCTTGCTCCAAGGACATTCCTTGCATTTTTGCTTTGAAATGAGCATTTTCCATCTCAGAGGACTCATATTTGTCTACATTCAGGAGTGTACCCTTTCTTCTTTGTTCTGCTATCTTCTGTTGCATATTCCCCCTTGGACAATTTTGGGGCATAAGACTATCACTACATGGGAAGCACTATACATTCTCATCTTCCACCAAATTGTTCTAGCCTGGAATTAACTCTTTACTTGAGCTATCTTTGACCATCTGTAGTGGTGTGGTGATCAAATCTATCTAGTTCACATATGTCGTCTATTGACCTCCTCCTCTGGGGGATCCTTGATATGTATTTTGTTGATAAGATGACTTTCCTCCACCATAGGATTGTGTGGTCTACTTTAGAGGTGTTTCTTGTTGTCCTTTGATAATAACCAACTCATTAGAAAAAAGTTTGCATGAGGCTCTTCATGTCACTGATATCCACTGCAATAGAGGAAGAGCCTAATGTGCTTGTCTAGGCGGTGTGGTACACATACATAGATTGCAATGTAGCCAATGTCAGTTGTGTAGCAGGAGGGCTTGGGAAAACTTCTCCCTGAGGACCACCAGATATTTATACAAATACAGGCATTAAAGGTTGTGGCAGAAGCTTCCCAGTATTGATTAGATTATTTTTGGTGCACACAGCCAACTCATATATGCCAGGTAAGATATCCCCTCCCATGGAGGTTATCATTACTATGATTTTTGATTTGAGAACCTTCAGGTAGAACATAAATTCCATCACAGTTGGGGGTTAGACAATTATAGGGATCCTTTGCCAGGTTTCTGGAACCTGGTGTCAAAATCACTCATGGCCTCTTGTGGAGATATCTTGATGGTTATTAATTAATAACATTTTGTTTCCACAGTCCATGATCATTAATAATCAAGATTTCTGGATAAAACTGTGTGCGATTTTTTCAATCAACGTTTCGGATCATACTCCATGATCCATCATCAGGATGATTAGCAGATAGAGAGAGATTTAGTTGTTGATGGTTATTAGTTGTTGTAGCAATGAATAACAATCTCCTATCTCTAAGAAGTGTTTGAATAACCTTTCTTTGAGCTGATCCGAAGAGATTGATACCAATCTTGGGCCTTTCATTTGAAAGAGGCAACTAATAGCTTCAAAGTGATGTTTTCCTCTAGTATGTTATGTACCCTACATACCTATGCAATATCTTTAAGGTGTTCGGAGGGGGTTTTTAAATATTCTCTAAATTTTTTTGAAATAGCCTAGATGGTGTTAGCGGGTATGGAAGGCCATACATCTGGGAACATAGGTGGTTGTAGCGGACTACCACTATCCCAAGTTATGAAATTTCTAGGAGTAGGGGCATACACATGAACCATATAGAAAAGATTCCTATGAATTAGGTATATAGGTATTATGATTTGGAAGGTTGATCCTTTGGGTGGAGTACATAAGGCTCTAGATATTAGCCTCTTACTTCTCACTATATTGCTCCTTCCAAGTGATATAGAACCTGTAAGTCTTTTTCTCCTATGTATCGAGGTAGGTAACTGGGAGTATTGGAAATGGCCTCTTGAAGATGATCTTGTTTGGATTCTAAGCATGAAACTTCTAGTTTCTTTCCTTACCCTCATTTAAGAAATATTTCTAACGGGTATGTGTAGGATCATTATGGAAAAAATAGGCCCTTAAGTGACAAAAAATTCAGAAAAATTAGAGTTAGGCAACTTGATGTAAAAATTTGAATAAGTTATCTATATTATTTCAAAAATATGTAAGAATAGAATCTGTAGATAATTGAATGTAGTTTCTAAACTACTAGGTTTGTTTAAAAAATTAAAAAATCTATTTGGTGAAATTTGAAATTTCAATGCAATAGTACTTAAATTTCAAGGAAAAATAAGTAGGTGTCTGTCTGACCACCCTAACCACAATAAAATGATAATCATGTTTTTATAATATTTTAGATATAAGTAGAGGACTCATGTCCCAATGTGATGCATATATTTTTGTAATTTTTTTCCAAGTAAATAATTAATTATGAATTTTTTATTGCAAATTTTAAAAAATATAAAAAACTCGTATGTCTGACCACCTTAAATAAGTCAAAAATTCATGAAATTAATTTTTCTTTTTTTAATCCTATAGTATGAAAAGCATAGAATGTGACACATGTTTTTTATTCAAAAAATGTGATACCATTTGAAAGCTATAGATGTTTTTCAATCGGCCTATCAATTAGGACTTTAGTCATAATTCAAATAGAAAATAAATAATAATTACTTATTAAATTCAAAGTAAAGCATAATTTATATTGATGGAAAGCTGAGAATATCCTTTAAAAACGCTTTTCATTTCATCAATTTATGGTAAAAAAATAGTCGCCAGCCACATACCCATCATATTGACTTTTTGGCCCATCATGATCCTGCACATACCCTAACTTTTAATTAGGCATTCAGAGAACTTCAGGTCCCACCGGGCATGCCGAAAAAAGAACTGTTGATCATCAAAACTTGTGCCTTTTTGATAGTCTTATGGGAAATTCAGTGAGTGGGGGACTATTTTGTGCCTCACTGAATACCTTCGAGATTTTTATAGAAAGTCCACTCTTCTTTGGGTTTTAGAGAAAATGGTAGAAGGAAATTTAAACATAAAAGATAAAAATGGTGATGCACCAAAGCTTTTACAACATTTCAAACCCAATCTTTCCTATGTGTGATATAATTAGACACAAAATTCCACAACCCTTCATTGTTGGAAAGAGAATGAACAATAAAGGATAACAACAAGCATAGTGCAGACTTTCAAATCTTTCTGCAGGAAATGTTCATTAAGGTCCAATCAAACATAAAGATTTCCAAGGTTACCAAAAAACCATTCAGAAATTACATAAAATCTCTCTCCTAATACAACACAATATAGCAAAACAACAGCCCTTCAGAAAAATAGAGAAGTCCACTAACATAATCTAGTTTTCACAAGTTATTGTTCTACCATATAAGCCTACAACATGGAAATCAACAACTTAAACTACTTGAATTTAGCTTGATTGACATAGTGTTGTATTCAGAATGAAAGCATAAATAAGGAAAACTTGATAAAGGCCATACATGCACAGTCTCAAAGATTTCTTCATAATTATTTGTGCTTAAATATCAAATGAAATTTAAAATAGAGGTTAGATGCCAATCCATTAATAGTTTGAGCATAAATAATTTAACATGCTAGAGAAAAGTAGATCTACAACTCTACTTCTCAAAATAGTTCTTAAAACCTAAGAAAACTAAAGAAACTTTTCCTTAGTAAAGGAAATTGAAACTTGGAACCAACTCTTTCCTTCTGTCGCCACCTCTCATTTATAGTTGCATAAAGAAGAAAATGTTGGTGTAATTAATATTTAATTACACTTGCATAGCTTTACTTAGGTAATATTTTAATTCCTAGGTTAATTATTCTCATCCTTATCTTGTTGATCTATCTTGTTGCTCAAGATAAGATTAGGGTTATGCATACTTTCTTTTATAAAGAAAATCATCTCATGTAATTATGAATTTTTGAATAATAGTATTTGCACATCTTTTTGCAATAGCTTTGCTTTTTCTGATTTTCTCTTCTGTGGAAGGTTTTATGGTTTGCATGTCTGATCTTGGTTTCTAACTTGGTATCAGAGCCTTGATTTGTAGCCTCTTCTCATATTTTTTGAGAAAATCATTACAAAGTCATATGGGGTTCCTCAAGGGTATCATGGCTTGATTATATTCATGAAGCATCTTGGATTAGATCAGAGTTTTCCATTAGATTCAGAGTGTTGAAAAAAGTTAGGATTGGCTTTTATTTTATAGATTTTGGTTATCATTTGCCAGATCTATGAGGGTTTCAAGCTCAAAGATTTTCTGCAAGCTCTTGGAGTAGCTAATTTTTTGGGGCACTTAGGGCACAAACGAAGGTCACCATCGCATTCCTAGTGGCCAAAAACCCTAAGATCACCTTTCGTTTCATTGATTTTGGAGAAAGTTGTTTCTAAGGAAAAAAAAAATTCCAAAGAGGCTGTACGGCCTCCCCAACATGCACTTCGATGTGAACCTTTCAAAATTTCTCAACTTTTAAAAAAATATTTTTCTTGCAAAAAAAATAGATTAGCTTTTTCTGAAAATCAAAAATAAAAAAAATTACAAAATCAAAAAAGTTTTTTGGTTTTTTCTTAAAAAAGAAAATCAAAGGCAGTACTTGTGCCTACGTAGTGTGGTACTCCTGCGCAGGTAGGCTGTACTATTGTACCTGCATGGGACCCTTCATTTAAATTAGCCAGCCTTAAAAAATATTAGGCGGCCATTCAAAGTAGCGGCAACCTGTAAATCGGCGAATAAAATATTTTAGATTCTATAGAATATTTTGGCTGACTTCCAAAATCTTGGTGCATCCATCGAGGCAAGGAATATTCCTTGTCAGATCAAGTATATTGCCGATGGCTGTCAAATTTTTTGTAGGGGACATTTTTTTGTTGTGACAGCTAGATGGCTATCAAATTTAATCTCGTGAAGTGTTGACATGAGCATGACATCATCATCCATACAACCCTCTTTGCCCCCTCCTAGCCCTAATTTTCCTTCAAGGAGCAGATTTTTCTTTTTGGCATAACTTGGGCATATGGTATCGAAATCTGGAAAATGAGATATTGCCGGAAAGATGGTTATGAGCAAATCCTATGGTGTAGTTTATTTTTTAGTATTTTTCTATTTAGCTATATTTATTGCTGTTTGAAGTCAGATGTTCATTTATGTCTTTTGAGCTCATAACTTTTTGCCACAATCTCTGATTTTCACCATCTTTGTGGCGTTGGAAAGGTATTGAGGAGCTCTATGTTGTTGTCCATGCACTTTTTTTTGTATTTGTCTCAGGTTGATCAAAGATTCAAGTTGCTCAAGATAATATTAGGGTTATGCATACTTTCTTTTATAAAGAAAATCATCTCATGTAATTATGAATTCCTGAATAATATTATTTGCACATCTTTTTGCAATAGCTTTTCTTTTTTTGATTTTCTCTTTTGTGGAAGGTTTTTGGTTTGCATGTCTAATCTTGGTTTCTAACTAAAAACACCTCCACAACATGGAAGTAATTACTTCTAGGTGTTGGCATTTGATAGCACATGATTTGATTGTAGATATTTAGTTAGGTCACAACAATATTTTATCATCAATTCTCAATTTCCGCATTAATGATTTTTGGATATTTAGTAGAGATAGTTATCTAAAAATGATCAAATCTTAGAAAAAAGCCTAGAAAAAGTCTAGTTTACCAGTCACGTAACCCAGTGGTATTGAATCAAAGCTTCCATCTCGAAAACCAAAAAGGGCCAGCAAGTTGTGACAAACTCCCAGAAAAGATTGCTTAATAAAATCACAAACTACTTGCAGTGAAGAGATGATGTGTCAAAAAGGTGGAAACTTTCAAACTCATGAATATTGTTGCTTGAGAAATTCCTTGACGAGTTGACATGTGTCCTGACTCTCTCCCAAAAGGAAGGGAAAAAATGAAAGTTGTGCAACCACTACATGGTGCATTGCACACCTTTCCGAAAAATTTACTCTATCATGGACACATCCGAAGCCAAAAACATATACAAGCCAAAAATAAAAAATGATCAAGAAAAAATGCTTCACACTATCTTCATCTTGACATAATATTTCCATATCATGGGGACATTCATTAGGAGTTGATTGAGCATGATTAGGTTCTAATCCATTAGGATCATGACCAAACGTACAACTTGATACATCTATCAAAGACATCAAGGACATATATATATTACCCATACACATTTCCATGATGGAGGAATGAATTCAAATTGAAAGGAGAGACCAAATTTTTTAGATTTTAATTTTAATTTTTTTTTTATTATACTATGCAAAAACCTAAAAATGATGTCTTTTAATTCCAATTTTGTATGTTTGAAATGCACTTGAATTGATCAATTAACCTTAATGTGAATGATTGCAGAAAATAAAAATATTTGGAAATTAAAACAAGAACCTAAATACAGAAATAGAGAATGCAGACAAATGGTTTCTAATGCCTAGAAACTTAGAAATAAGCCCAATTAGGGACTCATTCACCTATGGAAAAATGGGTCTTCTATAAGGGCTTTGAAAAATTAAATTATAGATTTCTAAGTTGATGTTTATGCTTTGAGATTCTAGTTGCAAATAGGTAGTTATAGTTTCAGATTTCTAGAAAATTAGATCTCAATTCAAGTGTAAAATGATGTTAAATGACAACCAAAAAGACCTAATTCGAGATGCAATTTTGATTCAATTTTCTAATTTAAGTGAGTAATCATGCAATTTTATGTAAGCACTCTACAAAATTAATGAGATTTTTTTTTGTATTTTTCATATTTTAAAGAATGCAAAATGCAAACCTAAAACCCTAGATGAGATTGAATCTAATGCAAGTTAACAACCCTAAATGAGATGAAAATTAATGCATTGCAATGCAAAGTAATGCAAATCATAGATCTAGGGTTTGAATGGACTCCAATTTTAGAAAGTTTATAGTGTTAGAATATCAAGTTCACAAAAAGAGTTGGAAGTGGTTTTAGGGGTGGACTCAAGAGATGAATCAATTAGCAGTGAAGAGGATGAAGATGAAAATTGTGAAGAGTAGGAAGAGGTAAAGGATTCCAAGGAAGATTAAGAGAAGATGTAGAAAAAATGGACAAGGGCCAAGATGAGAAGACCTAGAGAAGACCCAAATTAACTCTCTATGGGATAAATTCAATAGGTTGGACAACTCTTTCAATAGATTGATTTCTATTACCCATGGTATAATGAATTGTGTAATCTTGAAGAGAATATCTAGTCTATCTATGGTCAGGAAAATGAAACGAAGAATGTAATCAATCTAAGAAGAAGACATGCCTATGGAGGACAATGTTGGAGAAGGAGAGGACCACTAGAGTAATGAAAGGGACCTACTAAAAATGTAATGGGACCTCATGAAATGGAAAAGGGATTAGTTTCTTTATGTTTTTTCTTTGTCTTGGGGCCTGCATGCTTGTTCTTTGAAGGACCTACATGTCATCTTGTTATATTTTGGTTTTTATTTCTAGTGTTTTTCTCTAGACTATTTCATTTATTTTGATGCTCGTTGGGTGGCCTATTGGCATGGTTATGTTTTGAACTATTGGTCAGGTGGCCTATTTTATGGTTGTTGTTCTATGTGGGTTTGAATTGCAAGCTATGAGGCATGTTTCTTATTAGATTTTGTATGGGACTAGGGCCCTAACCCTACTTTTTAAATAAAAAACAACACAAAATTAATTATATTATAAATTATATGGAAAAAAATGGATCAATATTTGAACACTAAATTTTTTAAAATATCCTTCACATTTAATGGGAAAATAAAAAGTATTTATTGTGATCACCTTTTATATTTGTGTTAGGATAAACTATTAATATGGAATACTTCAATACTTATACATTTCTACCACAATAGTTGTATACATAAGAACAATATTTTTTTCATTATAATAACAATACTTGTTCAAATGAGTGTCTTATTTTATTAAATGAGCATTTTTTTTTATAAATGGTCCACACTTATAGTGGATAGTTATGATATTTTATTTGAGACAAAAAAAATATTTTCTCACTTTTTAATGAATGTATTTATTTTTTTTTATATAACATTCATAGGTTCTCATGTGTGCAAGTATGGGCCCATCTTGACAAAAATTTGATTATTTTTTGATTTACATGTGGACTATATATTTATAATATATAGTATAAATATGTGGTAAGACTGATTATTATAAGAACAAGTGCTATTATAATAACAATTGGACCCTCTACAACTACTGGCCCCTCTCCCCTAATGGCAACATTGTTCAAGGAATAAGGTGAAAAGTATTTGTGAGACAAAAAAAACACGACATGTAGGAAATGATGAAACCAAATAAGCAATGTCAAATCATTTATTTTTCTCAATCATTTTTTATTAAATGTGCACATATTTTCCTGAGCCAACACCACCTGTGATAATTTGTTGTATCATTTGATCCACCATAAATTTAACATGTAAAACATAAAGAAATTGTGTTGTAATTAAATTTTTATAAAAATGTAGACCTAATTGGTCCACTTCTCTCATGTTTCTCATCCACTAAGCAAATCACACTGTAGAAATCACTTTTGTCCATAACGAAAATTGCAGAGCTCTTTCAAATATTTTAAACTTATATTAAAAATATATTGTTGGGATAATAATTGAGGCATAAACTAGGGCGCAATTCTACTACTTATCAAGCAAAGGAAAATGGAACTATGACACATGGTTGACTACAACCAACCAAAATTAGCACATCACGTCACTTATTTTTGATGGTCTATGCTTTATCCAATGGTTTTATTTATTAATGGCATGGCTAAAGATCTATTATCTTACAAATATGAATTTTAAAAAATCAATTACATTGTAATATTCACATTTATATAATATTGCCGAAATTTGTTAAACATCGACATATTTAAGATCATCATTAATCTAACTTAGATTCTATGGCATTGGGATAAAGTTTGAGATGTAATGTATGGTGTGATTATAACATTTGTTACATTTAGATAAATAGAAATATGGCACACAACAAGTATAATAATGTAGTTTGTTTATGTAAGCTTATTCAATTGAATAAATACTCGATGATTTGAATTTGATTTGTCCAAGATCTATAATGACACAACATTGTTCAAGGAATAAAGTGAAAAATATTTGAGAGGAATAAAACATGACATATAATAGGCAATGATGTATCCAAATAAGCAATGTGAAATCATTTATTTTTCTCAATCATTGTTTTATTTAATGCGCACATCTTTTCCTGGGCTATGATTTGATCCACCAAAACATAAAGAAATCGTGGTGTAATTATATTTTTATAAAAATGTAGACCCCAATGGGTCCCCCCTTCTTCTCTCATGTTTCTTATCCGCCAAACATATCACACTCTAGAAATCATTTCTGCCCGTAACGGAAAAAGTAACCCAACCTTAAGTTTGTAACGGAAATCTTTTCAATCAATTTTCTCGTATATTACATTATCAGAAATATTGTACAAATTTACGAGTTTCTCTCTCCAAGATCACCTTAACCACTTGATTCATTATTTGGATTTTCTTTTTTAAATTGTAATAATTATTATATATTAATTTGTTATTTTTTAATCATTTTGATTCTATAGTTTAACTTTTATTAATTAAATATATATTTATTGTGTTTTGGTTTTTATATATAAAATGATTATATAATTGTTCATAGTGGTTGTCATATCTTTATTATGCACATAAAATTGAACAATCATATTGTGATTATGTAAAATATCAAACACAACCCATGCATTAGAAAATAAATAATATAACTATAAAATGACTTTCAAATAAATAAATAAATAATTCAAATATTCAAAAGTATATAAAAATAATAATTTTACTTTGGAACTATTTAAGAATTATTTTATTCTTGCTTATTAAAGAGTTGTTTAGAGTTTTAGTTTTCTTTTAATATAAGTCAATTGTGCTCTAGTTTTCATGCACATGATGATGACAAGATGTTCCATCATTCTCAACATAGAGCACTTGTTGACATAAAAAGGATGCTCCATGTGAATTGCCATGTTTTTTGGTTGTGTGATTTTAATGAAAATATTATATAAAAGTATAAAAGTATAGGTCACATTGGATTACACTTTAAAATTAAACAAGCAAATTTGATAAACAAAAGAAGAACATGGTCCCAAAAGTAGAAACAACTAATGAAATAACATGAACAAAACTCCTCAAAAGAAACAATTTCCTTGAGTTCACAAATAAATATTAAAAAATTAAATAGTATGAGTAATTCTAGTGTTGGACAAGTTAACCCACCATCTTCTCAAAAAAATGTTAACATCGTGGATGAGCTTTGAATTAATGATTGATAATTACTCATTTTTTTAATCAACCTATTAATTTATTCATACAATTCTTAATGAGGATATGGCAAGAAATATCAATATTGAAGTTTCCTTAATCTAGAGGGGCCTACTCACATTGTTGAGATGATGTAGGAGATTGATAAGGTGGTACCAACCACCCAGCCTATTAGCTAGGGTAGTGAAGGTGGTAGAGTTTAGCTATAAGACTACTAGGTAATGAATAGTGACAAATATGAAGTGGCACATTTTCACTTGTTATGAAATTTATGTTTAGAGGAATTGGAGCAACTACACCCTTAGTCTCTGTGGGTTGAACTAAGTTGAGCTATCAATGAAGGAAGAATGCTAGCCATATTGAAAGAGGAAATTCCTTAATAATAATTTTATAAATAATAATTAAATTGTACCCTAGGAAGAGTTTTAGATATTTGATGTGCTATTCTAATTCTTGTATAGATATAAATTATTTTTGAAACACCTTGCTCTTAATTAGTCTAGAGATATATAGCTTTCAATAAGATTTTTTAGTCTTTGTAAAATTCTTAGAAACCCTCAAAATTCTTTGAGCATTCCATAAAACTCACTTTTTTTTTTCTTTTTCTAGTCTCAGAATTGACACACAACTATAAAAGAGTTCCAAAACCCAATTCCCCTACACATTCAAAAATTTGATACTTTTCAATTATGTACACAGTCCATGTGTTCCTACAAAAGAATCTAAAAGCGAGTAACTACTTGGATTCTAATAGAAATACAAATTTTCTACATTATCATGCAACTTTTGTGAAATTTTCCTCCAACTCCATGCCTCGCTATATAAGGTGGACATTTAGATTCATCCCTAAATTATAAAATTTTACAATAAAATATGAACTCCAACAATATCATCCTTGTTTGAAACTTTAAAACTCTAATTATTTGCTAAAAGTATCCAAATCTCAACCTCTCTATAAACTAGTGGAAATTTTTCTTGTCCTTATAGTCCTACTCAATTATGCTCAAACTCTAGAGTTCTTCCCACCATTCATAATTATACATTTACTCTTGTAATACAATTCTATATATCTATTTTCTTATCAAAACCCTACATGACTTTCTAAGAAGACTTCAATTTTTCTTTATAGTACAACTATCTAAAGGATTTTAAAACTCAACAACATTACAATCTATAAAGGAAATTCAAAATATTTCATTTCATCAAGAAGAGATTTATATGGGTTTTTTAGTATTAAATGTCAATTACATATATTTTCTTAAAAGTATGCAATACTCCAATTTATTTTGTTGTGGGACACTAGAGTTATAGCTACCTAAAGAAAACTTTATAGAATGAATGTAGAAGTATCTTGAAATGAGAATAGGTATTTAAGGATTTTGTTGGTCTAAGAGGAGTTCAAGCATTATGAAGACTAATAAAGACTATTACAACTTCAAGTTGGATGCATGGAACTAGTTTCAAAAATTTGTAACAGTGTTATTAAAAATAAATATGTTTAAACTAGGTTCTTAATAGGGTAGTTTTACCTTTCTCTCAATTAAAAAATATGACAATGCACTTTAAACATGATTCAAGACTCTATGTTGTATTTCTTATCATATTATTTATTGGAGAGGATTATCTCACAAGAGCATGTCCCACATTTTTATTTAATTATATTGTTTATTCTTCATCCTATTATTAAAATGTACACCCGAATAGGCCTACTCCTTCCAAGATTTCTAGCTACCAAAAAGATCACTTTGTAGAAACATTTTTGTACATAATGGAATAGCTATTTGGTATATCTAGAATGGTTGTCACTATTTGTGAATTTTGCTTCAAAGGCTTGGATTGCTTCAATGTTCATCCAAGGTGTATGCATAGTAAAGTATCATCATTTTTAATCTCTATCATACAACTAATCAAATTACTTCCAGGGGAATACCATCTAAAATTATAAGTGAAAATATGAACAAGAGAAGAGTTTGTATTTAAAAATTAAGAAATTACCATAAAAAATGAACAAAATACTGATTTAAAAATATCAACTAAATTTAAGCAAGAAAATAATCCATAAACCTATAGTTAAAAATAATGAATATAATAAGTAAAATTATTTGAAAACCAAGAGAAAAAACATAAGTGTCTGCATTGTCAAAAGTATATCTCTAGTAATTTAATATTGAAAAAAGAAAAAAATACCCATATTTTAGGGGAAAAGTGTTACAAGAGATACAAATTCTACTAAAAGAATACATATTTCAATACCAAATTTATCTATGAAATCATATAGGAGTAGAAAGAAAAATAGAGAACTAGTGCATACTAGTGCATCAACCAAATTACTAATAATAAATACATATAAAAATGGATTTTCTTGGAAAGATTAAAAGAGTATAAGCCCCTATTTTTTCAAATTTATAGTTCATAAAGTGTATAGAACTATTTTCTCAATTGTGATTGGTTCTCACATTTGAGGATTAATCATTTCCCATTTTTAAAGTATGATAAGGTTGAAAGGAAATTTGCATCCATATAAGACTATTTTGGCATAACCTCAAGAGATAAAATCAAGTAGACAAGTATTCAAAATCCACATGGAATAAAATGTATAAATATATCATCAAGATGACACAAGGTATAGCCTACGAAAACCATCAAGAGGGAAAAACACATACCCTTGTATTATCTTATGAATAAAGAGTACAATACAACTATAGAGTCACCACCAATATCTCTAAAGATTCAAGTTATCTACATGAACCCCATTTGAACATGAAAATTAGAATCATATAATCACATATACTTACAATGATAGAAAATGTATCCCTTTACATTTTCTCACTTGTTTGGTCCCTCCTAATTAATTTGCACTTAATTGTTCCCTAATTTAGTGTTGTAAAATGTATTTATTTGTAGTTTAACACTTATTTCAGGCTCCTTTAATAAATTGTGCTTAATTTTTCCTTAATTTTCCCCTTAATTCATTTACCGAGTTTATTTAATTAGATATTTTGAAGAGGAAACCTACTATTCATTAATCCCTTAACATAACACTTCTCATTGAGTAATGTGTGTCCTAGCTTTATAGACCTAAGACACATTTTCCCATGGGAGAATGGGTCCTCCATAGACCTTAGGACCTAAATTTAAATTATGTTTTTGTAAGTATTTTAGCATATTCAAATCTGTGATTCAATGTTGGGTTGTGATATTTGAATTTTTGGAAATGGAGGATACATATCTATAAATACAAGGTTATTTCATCATTTCAAATCCTAGAAAATAAATTCAAGAACCTAGAAAGTTTATGAGATTTTAAGAGAAATTAAAGGCATTCAAGAGAAGATTTATCAAATTTTTATTGCAGCATTCAAGATCCAATTGTCATTTCAAATTCTTCTTGCATCACACATATTTTTGGAGCTAATATGGTGATGTAGGTTTCATAATCGAATCAAGCATTCAAAGCACTATTTCAAGTAAGATTCAAAGTTCAAGATCCACATCCATTAAAGCCATTTCATGGAATTTTTTGATTTAGGGTTTGTTGAGTGGTAACATAGCTTTTTTCATTCTTCATTCCCTCTTGCATGTTTCATTTCATTTCAAGGTTTGATTACCAAAATGGGGTTTGAACAAGGCAAACCCCTATTCACCAAAAACAAAAAAAAATCCCCTTCATGTTGTGTTTGTAGATCTAGGTGGAAGAAAGCTTGAAGATCTCTTGAAAAACAAATTTGAAGAAGTTGAAAAAGTTGCAAATGTTTTCATTGAAGTTTTCATCTCATAGAAACTCATTTGCAGAGTTTATTTTTTACATTCCTACACTACCACTTGGACAAATTGGAAGATTTAGATCTATAGCAGAGGCTCTCGATAGTTGTAGAAAATCCCTAACAATGGAATGATTCGCCCCTAGATGAATGAGTCCCAGTCAATGTTTGAAAACTAACTTTTGGCAAATGGGACATTAAGATCTACCCTTCTATGATCTGTAATTTGATTGTAGGTTATGTCAGTATTGAGCTTAATCTTGCTATTTCAAGTGTTAAGTTATATTTTGGTTTTGGTTTACTATTTTTAGTTTCTCTCTCCAAAGTGTTGTTTGACCTTGACCTCCATCATTCATTCATAAGGAAATTTGTAGATTAACACCTTGAGTTGACTCACCTAAGTTTTGTAAGTCAATTCTTTATGTGGATCTCATTTCCTAATGAAATAGAAGAATATAGGTCCATCATAACCCCATTCTATATTAATGCACCCTATTTTTATTCCTTTCTGAATACTGATCAATGCTTCCTCTACTCACATGTGTAACATATAAGAGACACTCAAAATAATAAACTATCCAACCTAAACAACTACTCATGTGTTTGACTAAAGAGACCTCAATACATTTAAATTATTTTAATAATGAAACAGAATATTTGAAGACACCAAGAATCTACTTACTACCTTCTTAATCCCACTATCTACACATCTCAACTAATCTTACTAGCACTATCACTTTTTCATCCATTGTAATTTTAGTTCTTCCATTGTATATCACTACCACATTATGAATTATTTCTTCCTTTGATGATAGGATTATTGATGTTGGCTATCTTCTTTGTCTTATCCTTAAGATCTACCCTTCTATGATCTGTAATTTGATTGTAGGTTATGTCAGTATTGAGCTTAATCTTGCTATTTCAAGTGTTAAGTTATATTTTGGTTTTGGTTTACTATTTTTAGTTTCTCTCTCCAAAGTGTTGTTTGACCTTGACCTCCATCATTCATTCATAAGGAAATTTGTAGATTAACACCTTGAGTTGACTCACCTAAGTTTTGTAAGTCAATTCTTTATGTGGATCTCATTTCCTAATGAAATAGAAGAATATAGGTCCATCATAACCCCATTCTATATTAATGCACCCTATTTTTATTCCTTTCTGAATACTGATCAATGCTTCCTCTACTCACATGTGTAACATATAAGAGACACTCAAAATAATAAACTATCCAACCTAAACAACTACTCATGTGTTTGACTAAAGAGACCTCAATACATTTAAATTATTTTAATAATGAAACAGAATATTTGAAGACACCAAGAATCTACTTACTACCTTCTTAATCCCACTATCTACACATCTCAACTAATCTTACTAGCACTATCACTTTTTCATCCATTGTAATTTTAGTTCTTCCATTGTATATCACTACCACATTATGAATTATTTCTTCCTTTGATGATAGGATTATTGATGTTGGCTATCTTCTTTGTCTTATCCTTAAGATCTACCCTTCTATGATCTGTAATTTGATTGTAGGTTATGTCAGTATTGAGCTTAATCTTGCTATTTCAAGTGTTAAGTTATATTTTGGTTTTGGTTTACTATTTTTAGTTTCTCTCTCCAAAGTGTTGTTTGACCTTGACCTCCATCATTCATTCATAAGGAAATTTGTAGATTAACACCTTGAGTTGACTCACCTAAGTTTTGTAAGTCAATTCTTTATGTGGATCTCATTTCCTAATGAAATAGAAGAATATAGGTCCATCATAACCCCATTCTATATTAATGCACCCTATTTTTATTCCTTTCTGAATACTGATCAATGCTTCCTCTACTCACATGTGTAACATATAAGAGACACTCAAAATAATAAACTATCCAACCTAAACAACTACTCATGTGTTTGACTAAAGAGACCTCAATACATTTAAATTATTTTAATAATGAAACAGAATATTTGAAGACACCAAGAATCTACTTACTACCTTCTTAATCCCACTATCTACACATCTCAACTAATCTTACTAGCACTATCACTTTTTCATCCATTGTAATTTTAGTTCTTCCATTGTATATCACTACCACATTATGAATTATTTCTTCCTTTGATGATAGGATTATTGATGTTGGCTATCTTCTTTGTCTTGTCCTTCAAATTCCACTATTAATCACTATCATATCTTTTCACTATCTTGTGACTAGCTTCTTCATATGAATGCTCCCCAATTATCTTCATGACTAACATTTATGAAATATAACTATTTATTTCACCAACGATAGAGATAAATTTTCTTTCACGTTTTATCAAGACCTTCGATTTAATATTAAGATATTATTCAAGTGATGGATACACCTACATTTCAAGATGAAAAAGGATTTGTTGTTTTTGCAAGTATAGGAGGATGTGGCATGTAAGTCTTATATTTTTTCATTTATCATAATGTGTCTCTATCATCTACTCATTTTCATTGCTCCTTACAAACCTATCATTGTCCCCTTCCTTAGGATGCCCTCTTCTTCAATATATTCTATAAACAACATTATTATTTGGGTATGTGCAGGATCATCATGGAAAAAATAGGCCCTTAAGTGGCAAAAAATTCAGAAAAATCAGAGTTAGACAACTCGATGTAATAATTTGAATAAGTTATCTATATTATTTCAAAAATATATAAGAATAGAATCTATAGAAAATTGAATGTAGTTTCTAAACTACTAGGTTTATTTTAAAATAAAATCTATTTGGTGAAAATTTGAAATTTCAATGCAGTAGTACTTAAATTTTAGGGAAAAAATAAGAAGTAGGCATCTGTCTGACCACCCTAACCACAATAAAATGATAATATTTTTTAATAAGATTTTAGACATAAGTAGAGGACTTATGTCTGGATGTGATGCATATTTTTTTGTAATTTTTTTCTAAGTAAATAATTAATTATGAATTTTTTATTACAACTTTTAAAAAATATAAAAACTCGTATGTCTAACCACCTTAACTTGGTCAAAACTTCATGAAACTCAAATTTTTTTTTTTTAATCCTATAGTATGCAAAGTATAGAATGTGATGAATGTTTTACATTCAAAAAATTTGATACCGTTTGAAAGCTATATATTTTTTTCAATCAACCTATTAATCAACACTTTAGTCGTAATTCAAATAGAAAATGAATAATAATTATTTATTAAATTCAAAGTAAAGTATAATTTATATTGGTGGAAATTTGAGAATATCCTTTAAGAACCCTTATCATTTCATCAATTTTGGGTAAGAAAAAAGTCGTCAACCACATACCCTACAAATACCCATCATATTGCCATTTTTTGGCCCATCATGATCCTGCACATACCCATTTGTATTGTATAGGTACTCTATTCATAAAAGTATGCATACTTGATGTGACTACCATTATAGGAAGTGATTTTTAGTGGCTAATATTTTCCAATTGGCTAATAGTTTGAGCTATAACATGACTTGAATTGCCACATTTTTACAAAATTTTATTATAGTCTTATTTAAATTTCCAAAGAATTTATTTTATTAAATTTTTTGACTCAAAATTTTTCCATAATATTCAATACTTGATTAGATTATAATCGCCTAAATTTTATAAATCATAGTAGAGATCTATATTAAGTTACCAATAGTATATCATAATTATTAGTTGTTTTAGGGCCATATTTATAATATTTAGTTTCCATCATTGATATAAAAATTAATCTAATGGCCCTTGTTGTATTCTAAGAGGTAAAATATATCCGGGGTATGTAATTCTCATGGGGCCCACAATTTTAGGCCCCATGAGGATTACAGATCGTGAGTACATTTTACCTCACAAAATACAATGAGGGTATTTAGATCAATAATCCAAAAGAAATTTTGGGCCCATGAGCAGTATAAATTGTGGGTACATTCCACTTTGCAAAATATAATTACATTAGTTAGATTATATTTTAAAACAATGGTGACAAGTAAATATGATAGTCTACCCCTTAAACCCATCAATAATTTTCATCCTTTGGACCTTACTTTCCCATAAGAATTAGTTTTTTAGATTAGATAAACTTTCCATCACAATTAATATATTTTCCTATTATTTTTCAATATTCACCAAAATTTTATACAAAACTTAGTGATGTAAAATAAATTTCCAATAAAATTAATATTTTGTTTCAAAAAAAGAGAAAGATTCACCACTACAAATTAATATTTTTTTCTTAAAATAATGATAGATTTTCCAGAAATTTAAATCTTTTTTGGAGGGGGGTTTCTTAAAGTTATCACTAATTATAGACTTGTCTTTGTTATGATACACATGTTACATTCATGGGCTCTAGATTATATTTTTGTATGTGGGTCTTGCACCCTACAATTTTTCTTATCATATTGTAATCTATCAATTGTCAATTGTATTACCTCTTTCCATAAGATTTACCATATTCTCTTTCCTTATAATCTAACTATGTATTGCTATGTCTACTATTGGATTAGGATTGAAAGGTTTAAAAATTTTCCTCTGCTTGCTTCTTATAGCATTGTAAATTGTCTCCCTTGACAATTTCTTACTAGATTTTTTTCACCTGTTATGTTCTTGGATATAATTATACACCTCATTTCCTAAATAATGCATTCCATGGACCATTGTACATTTATCAAAAAATAAAATGTGAAGGAAGAAGTATGCATTTAATATTTTCTCCAACACTTTGGATCCCCAAAAAGGAGGGATCTAATCTAGGGTGCCCTACACCCTAGACCTCTTGATTTGGATACAAATTTAAATATGTTAATGTTGGTAATTTTATCATTTAAAATTAAAATCCTAATTATCAACTATAAAGATTTTATTTTGGGAAAGTATAAGAATTGCATATAAATACATAGTATTTTTAAAAAATTAATTAACAAGAAATTATGGAGAAAATATATTCAAGAAAATGCTTCAAAAATTAGTTAAAGAGTAGTCAAGAGTAGAATTTGCAGAATATTGCACCATTTCATCATTCAAGCATCATGCCAACTTTTATGTAAGTTTCTTCATGTTTATGTATGAATTTATTTTTTTAGTACTAATACTTGTAGGTGTTCAAATCAAATCAATTCAAGTTGTAATCAATCCTTGACGGTGATGAGCATTACTTCATTCTATCAAGGAGATTAGATCTTAGTGGTGAGCTACAACAAATTGTCAATTTTATAGTTGTCATTTAGAATCTATATGTCATAAACTCTTTATCTTTTATTTTTTCTTATGCCTTCCTTTTGGGGATGACACAAGGTGTAGAGACATTTCAGTCTCTTCCATGTTGACCCAAAAATATTTTCTTTGTTTTCACTTTGTATATGTCATTCTTCCTATTCAGCGAGTATTTGGAGAATGATGACATTTCCAAGCTCTATAATATCATTGTAGCAAAGACATACACAAACCCCAAATTCATGGATCTCTTATGTGTGATTTTGGGATTTCATTTTTGGGGCAACCCCTTCCTTTTTCATGATGTGGTTTCATTTGGAAGATATGACTTGGCATAGGGATTTCCAAATAAGCTCTCATGTCTTCTTTACTATTGGAATTTATCATATTCTACTTTAAATTAATTGCTCATAGCATGGTGTTTAGTAATTTCTTTAAAGTGGGGGCATACATTGGCATTGTCATTTTGGAGATCTTGGACTATTCCTTATGTTGCATTTTGAGGTCTTTTTACTTCTTGCGATGCATCTTCTTCTTGGTGGTGTCATTGGGTTTGATGTCCTCTGAGAGCAAGAACTTTCTTGGCATATGAATTTCCTCTTAGTGGTTATCCTATGTGTTGCATTCCCTAAGTTGTGAATCTTTTACCCTATACTTTTCCTCTCTTAGAGATGTTAGGCACAATGTTCCCTAAGATGAGACCTTACATGAACTAAAAAAACCACCTTTGAACATGTATTATTCTATTTTAATTTTGTTCATAATTGTTTAGAATAAAAAACTTGCTTACCTTATGAAGCTCAAAGTTACAATGCTCTTCATGGCCACCAAGCATAATGCACTTTTCTTGCCTATGGTGCCTTGTGTGTTCATAAGTGTTTAGCATATCACAACTTGCTAAGCCTTATGGAGCTCAAAGTTCTTATTATGTGGTGTCTTATTAAGCTTTTCAGAGGTATAAGTTTGGTATGGTATGGGAGCCTAATAATATTCTCTCATTTCCCACCCTTGGGGGCTCACCTAGTGGACAATGGAGTTTCACTAGCTCGTGTGTGTGTGCGTACATTATTGTTTGCATAGTGGATAGCAAGTTCCACTTGTAAACAATTTTCTCTTTTTTTTTCTCTTGTTTTTAGTCTTAAACATTGTATGATTCAGTATCTTGTGATTGGTGCATACATATATATGTTTAACATAGGCATGTGTCTCCTTGTGCCTTTATTGGTTTTTCTATGAGATCTTAGATCTTGAAGGCCTGATCATCCTCCTTGACCGTTGTCATATTATCTTTCCAATAAATGTACAATTAGACCTCTTTGGATTTTCTAATTTAGTGTGAGTTTGATGCAAGGTCATCCTCTCACTAAAGTGGGGGGTAAATGTACTATTAAAAAATGTAACCCTTTACATTTTCTCACTTGTTTGGGCCCTCCTTTTGTAAATTAGACTTAATAATTCCTTAAATTAGTATTGTTAAATGTACCCTATTATATTTATTCATTTATTTTGGCCCTCTTAATTAAAATGGGCTTAATTATGTCTTCATTGTCCCTTTAATTCATTTTAAAAGGATAAATAATTATATTTTTAGAAGGGGAAACCTGACAATAATTAATGTCTAAACATAACACTTTACATTGAGAAATGTGTGTGGTTCTCCCTAATCCTTAGGACCTAAATTTAAATTATCTTTTTGATGGTATTTTAAAGATTTCATAGCTATAATTCAATGTCATCTTGTGATATTTTAATTTCAGGAAATTAAGGATACATACTTATAAATACAAGGTTATTTCACTAAGTTTCACCTAGAAGTTTGAAGTGAGAAAAAGTATAGAAAATTTTATAATCAAAGGAATTCAAGAGAAAATGTATCAATGTTTTATTGCAACATTGAAGATCGATTTATTATGTCAAAGTCTTCTTGCACCAAGCATGTTTTCGGAGCTAACATTGTGATGTAGGTTTCATGATCAAGTCAAGCATTCAAAGTATCATTTAAAGCATTATTCAAGTGTCAAGATCAACATCCAATTCAACCATCTCATGTAAGTTTTTGAACTCATAAGATCTTCATTATCAAGGTTTCATACAAGGGTTTGTTGAGTGGTAATATAATTTTGTACATTATTCATTCCCTCTTTCATGTTTGATTTCAATTCAACATTTGATTACCAAAAGGGGGTTTGACCAAGGTGGTGGAACCACTAATTTTTTTTTGGTCCACTAATATTAGATAATTATATGGTTGTCTCTCTAGTTTTTTTATGTTTTATGTCATAGTGTTGTGTTTTGCATGCATCCTAGGGTTTTGTCTAGGCCCTAAACCCTAAAATAATCGTAAGAATTGTCAATAATTTTCAATACGTTATAATTGCAATATGTGTCATGATCAAGTCAAGAATTTGAAGTATCATTTCACAAATTGTTCAAGTTTCAAGATCCACATCCAATTCAACTATCTCATGCAAGTTTTAGACCTCCTAAGACCTTGATTATCAAGGTTTCATACAAGGGTTTGTTGAGTGGTAACATAGATTTGTACATTATTCATTCCAGGTATGTGTAGGATCATCATGGAAAAAAAAGGCCCTTAAGTGGCAAAAAATTCAAAAAAATTAGAGTTAGGAAATTTGATGTAAAAATTTGAATAATTTATCTATATTATTTCAAAAATATCTAAGAATAGAATATGTATAAAATTGAATGTAGTTTCTAAAATACTAGTTTTTTTTAAATCTATTTGGTGAAAATTTGAAATTTCAATGAGTACTTAAATTTTAGGGAAAAAATAAGAAGTAGGATGTCTAACCACCCTAACCACAGATAAAATGATAATTATTTTTTATAAGATTTTAGATATAAGTAGAGAACTCATGTACCAATGTGATGCATATTTTTTTGTAATTTTTTTTCTAAGTAAATAATTAATTATGAATTTTTTATTACAAATTTTAAAAAATATAAAAAATTGTATGTCTAATCACCTTAACTTGGTCAAAACTTCATGAAATTCAATTTTTCTTTTTTTAATCCTTTAGTATGTGAAGTATAGAATGTGACACATGTTTTAGATTTAAAAAACGTGATATAGCTTGAAAGCTATAGATGTTTTTTAATCAGCCTATCAATCATGACTTTAGTCGTAATTCAAATAGAAAATAAATAATAATTATTTATTAAATTAAAAGTAAAACATAATTTATATTGGTAGAAAGTTGAGAATCTTCTTTAAAAACTATTTTCATTTCATCAAATTTGGATTAAAAAAGGCTGTAGGCCACATACCCTACACATACCCATCATGTTGCCACTTTTTGTCCCATCATGATTCTGCACATACCCTTCCCTCTTTCATGTTTCATTTCAATTCAAGGTTTGATTACCAAAAGTGGGTTTGACCTATATGAAATTTAACTAATGCAAGAATTAGAAACCCTAGATGCAATTTAACTAATGTAAATCGTAATGCAAATTTAATGCAAGCTAGATCTAGCATGATGATGCACTCCAAATCAGACTTAAGATGTTCCAAGTGCATGTTCACCAAAATCAAACAATAGAAAATAGGAGGGGGGTTATCTTTGAGGAGATAGTGTTCCTACTTCATACTCATGTTTCACTCAAGGAAACCATAGAGATCTCAATCCAAGGTGGAAAGGGGAAAGAGATTTCTGATAGGGATGTCCTAGGGTATGATCAAAGGCTAAAAAGAGGTTCACCACCAAGCCAGGGCTTGGAAGTACTAGTAGTATGCAAGATCTAATTATGAAACCTAATTTTATGGAAAAAATCAACAAATGATTGAGAAATGAATGAAAAAAAATAGGAAATTGAGAAATTAGAATGGTGCACCTAGAAACTTGAATGTACCTATAAAAAGCTCTAAAATCCAAAAAATGTGGACTTTAGGGCACACTGGGACTCATATGCTAGGATGGGCATATCAACCAAAGTCTAGGGTTTTTGGACTTGATTAATTAAAAAAATTAACATCACTTTTCTCCAACTAACATCCAAGGATGTCCTAGGAATCCTAATTGGATTAACTATCAACCTCACAAGGTGAGTCAATTCTTAATTAGGAGGACCGAGGAGTGTGATTTTTCAAATTTTAGGGGTTCACCACCAAGAAAATGATTGGAAAAGGCAAATGAACATTGAAATCACAAAACCTAATTATTGAAGATAAATGAGAGATGCAAATAATCAAAATATGCAATAAGGAGTTAGGAGGTAAGTACCTAGGAGGTCTAGAGATGTTGTGAGGATTCCAGAAATCCAAAGAAATTGTATAAATGTGCTAGGGAGGACTAAGATTCCTTTACTGTTGTCTTAGTCCCACTACTATTCTTTGGGGCAGATGCAAAATCTTTGGATGTCAGAACCGGACCTAGAAGAATTTCTAAAAAATGACCTCATGAGGACTAAGATACCTTTACTATTGTCTTAGTCCCATTTTGAATTTTTGAAATATCTAAATGTGGTCTTGAGGCTTGATGTCTACACTTTCTCCTTCTCTAATCTCAGGGTCTAAATACTTGTGATTTGACTTGAAGGTGAGTTTACATGAAGATGACAACTTTGTAATGCAACTTTGCAATTTTGCAACTTTACACTTCAAATGATCTCCAATTCTTCAACCTAAACCTGCAAACACAAACATGCAAGAGGGGAAAAACTTGTTGATTGTTAGTAAATAGGGGTTTGTCTTGGTCAAACCCCCTATAGCTAATTAAACCAAATGATGAAATGAAGCATGCAATATGAAATATATAAATAATATCACCTTGGATGATGTCTTGTGAAGAAAATTTGTAGTCTACCATGTATTGGCCATGAAGAATGTAGACCTAGGAACCTTGAATATGATGTGAACAATGGTTGAAAATAGATCTCCAATGCTACATCAAAAATCTTTGCTCAACAACATGAATGGATGCATTAAACCCTTGACATGATGATTGAATCTTTATGATGGCTTCAAATGGTTGATGAATTGCTCTTGAATGCATAAAATTTCCTTAAGAATGAATACTTGAATTCTTGTTATGGAAAATGAGTGGAGGAACCTTGTATTTATACCTATTCATGCTTAATATCCTAAAATTACACCACACCAAGCCAACATATGAATTCATTAATTAAATGAGGCTAAATCCCACCAAAATTTGAAATTGGATCCTAAAAAATAAGCCATGGATGACTAAGATGCCTTAGGTGGTGTCTTAGTCCCAAGGCTCAAATCTTGGTGCACATACTCCAAAAGGGACCTTTTCACGTACATTCAAAATCAAGGTCCCAAGACCCATAGAGGACAAATACGCCCTAGTCAGCATTTTATTCGTAGTTCACAAATTAGGGACGCAAAAATAATCATTAAATGATAATTTATCTTTTGATGTTTTTCGAGATTAGCCAAAAAAAGATATAATTCATAGGGCTTGTGGATGCAAAATGGGACCAATTAAGACATAAAGAAGCATAAATAAAGCAAGGCAAGCCAGCAAGTGTGAAAATTCAAGCGTATGCATTTTGCTACACTAAATTTAGCCCCCACTTTAGTGAGTGGATGAACTTGCTTCAAATTCACATTAATGTAGCCAACCACACAAACAAGAGGGGTTTAAATGGAAAAATTCTAGTAAGATAGGATGACAATAATAAAGAGGGATGATCAAGCCACCAAGATCAAGATCCTATGAGAAACCCACATAGGTACAAAGGAATACACTTATGGATAATTTATGAAGCCATAATCAAATTGCAAACATACACCATCAAAGACAAAAATAATGAAAAAGGAAAAAGGAAAAGGAAAAATGCAATGGATCAAGCTTCAATTGGCCATCTAATGTGGTGGACTAGGTCTAGGCTGGTTGTCCAAATTTTTTTTACAAGTGGAACACATTGTCCACTATGCAAATAAAATGCACACTCACAAGGGCTAGTGGAGCTAGGTGAGCCCCGAGAGGTCCATATCAACATCATACCCCCATGAATATGATAAGGAAAAAAGAAAAATGTCCACTCACAAGGGCTAGTGAAGCTAGTTGTTCACTAGGTGAGCCTTAGGGGACCATATCAAATCCATACCTCCATGACTTTAATAAGGTAAAAAATGCAACAAGAAAGAGGGATGTTCAAAGGGATTTTACTTCATTCATGTGAGGTCTCTTATTAGTGAACATCGTGCTTAATGTCTCCAAGAGACGATAAATACAAGGTCTCATCTTGCAGAACATTGTACTTAATGTTTCCAAGAGAGGACAAGTGCAAAACGTCTCATCTTGTTTCCAAGAAAGGAAAATGAAATATCACACTCTCAGAGGAAATTAAACCCAATGACACTACCAACGAAAGCATGCATCGCAAGAAATAAGAAAATCACACAATCAAACATGATTTTCGATGTATTCCCCCACTTTAAAGTGATTACTAACACCATTGTTGTGAGTAATTTCTTTAAAGTAGAAGAAGACATGAGAGCTTATTCAAAATTCCCTATGTCAATTCATATGTTTCTAATAAGCTATGCCATGCAATAAAATGAAAGGGTTTCCCCCACAAATACAATGCTAAAAATAACTCAGTACGTCACATACAACCCAACTTAAGGAATGTCGTCCACATCCCAAGCTTGCTCTTACATATACATGAAAGGCAATCAAATAGCCAAAAGAGGCAATGACAAGTGACATACAAGGACAAGGCTACCTAACTCCTTACCCCCACTTAGTGTGGGACAAGGATGAGCTGAATTGATTGAGGAGAAGCATGCTGGATTTCAAATTAGTATCGATTAGAGGAATTAGGTTCTCCCACATAAGGAAGAGTTCCAAACTCCTTAAGATGTTGTATCTCATCTAGGTGGATCTCCAAAACCTAAAAATTGAAGTGTTCTAGTTTCTCTCGGAAGTGATGCCATGACAGAGAGCTTCAAGAACTGAATCCTGTGGTCAATAGGGAGTTAGAGGCCATCAAAAAGGAAAAATGTTGATTGTCTCAAAGTTGATAGAAATTAGTGTCAAATCAAAGGGCTTGAAAAAATGAACCCAACAATGTTCGTTTTGTCAAAATCTGAGATTGTACATATGAGATATCATTGGTCAAAGACTGGTAAGCTTACGGGCCAGGTACAGAAAAAGGGTCAAAATTTGACATCATCAAAGTTGGTACCATCATGAAGATCTCATCAATAGCTTTTCAATGACATTTGTTTCATCAAAAATGGAGCACATACACGGAAGATATCGTTAGTCAATGTTGTAGTTGACTAGGTTGACTAGGGTATGGATGATGAAATCATCATAATGTCAACAGCTGACAGAGTGGATGGGGTCATCATACGTGGACCAATTAGGTCTTGACACGTGGTGGTTGTACAGTGATGTGGTAGTATAGTCATCAAATGATGTCAGCATGTTTGGCGAATGAGGTGTTGACATGTGTCATCTGTACAGGTGATGTGGTATCTGAGTCAACGCTGATGTGGCATTCATAAGATAGCTAGCAGCTGGCAGGGCATCTGACTGGATGGCATCAACCAATCAATAGTTGACACGTGGCACAATGAGGATGTGCCACATGCCTCCATCATCCTCTCTCCTTCACGTGATTAGTTGTGTTTGCCATAAATATATGGCCAGGGGTTGAACCCTCGACCTCTCCAACATTAACCATCAGCACATCCATTGTGCCACACATAGGGACTTTACTATTAATAGTGCAATGGCTTCTTTTGTTTTAATACTATTTGGAAATGGTTTATAAAAATTGGATGGCGGGACTTGAACTCACAACTATCAGGTTGCTAAAATGGCATGCCACCGTTGTGCTATGCAACATATTTGTAGGGTATCTATGTCATATTGATTTTTTTGTATGTTAAGCACGAATTCCTTAACTAAATAACTATATATTTATTTAGTTAGGAAATAAAACAAACCCCCTAATAACCATAGCCTAAGAAGTGATAAAATAAGGGCTTAAAACAAAATTTTAATAATTTTGAAGGGTTCTTTTATTTAAAAGGGGGAATATTTTTGTTTAAATATATATAAAGTGGGGTATTTTGTAATCTTTGGTGGTTTTGGCCTAAATGGAAAACTCCCATGTATAAAAGGGGATCTAGGAGGCCTTTGAAAATCATCACTTCCAGAGTTAATCCAAATTTTCCTCTAATTCTTTCTCTCTTCCTCCTTGCTTGTAAGCATAATTTATGTGGGATAATTTTGAGAGTTGAATTTGAGGAATATTGTTCGGTGTCTGTAGTAGGTTCTTTCATGGTAGAATCAGTGTTTTCACTCTTGGTAAATCATTCTTAGCTTTGAGAGATTTTGTGAGATGATTTGAGTGAGATACTCTTTAGGACTTTCTGGATAGGCTATAGTTCTTTGTAAATTAGTGTTGCAAGAGGCTCCTTTGGAGATTGTACTACTAATTCAGAGTATTCTAATAGATTGGTCACTCAATTGAGCTACACACAAAGATGTAGTCCATTCGGATGAACTTTGTAATCAAATTTGTGTCTTCTTCTCTCTCTTTGCTCAGTGTTATCATTCTCTCTATATATTGTTCCTATTACTCCATTGGTTAATGTCTTTTCACCTTTGTGCATAATCACTTAGAAACATTTGTCATAGATCCCTTCCACATTTCAGATCAAGTGGTAAAAAAACCTAGTTTGGCTAGTTTTGCAGAAGTTATTGTTAGTTAGCTTGCTAGTTTAATTAGTTTGTCAGATTAACAGTTTGCTAGTTTTTGGTGACAGTGTGCAAGTTGACAGGTGGAAATTTGGAGTTTGGAAGCAAAGATGGCATTAGAGAAGGGTGAATCTTCAAGGGTAACATTGACTACATCCATGGTGGATGATCTTATGTCAATGAAAAGCATGGTTGAAGAACTCGACTAGGACCATCAGGAGAAGTTTGATAAGATGCAAGAGTTGGAGGAAACCAACTATCACATTTAATTAGAGAATGTTGAACTCAAACAGTTGCTTGAACAAGCTAACATGGAGATGGAAAGACTGTAGGTGCTACTACAAGAGGACCTTGAAGAGTAGAATAGGAGAAGTCCTCCTAGAGAGTGCTCACATATGTGCCTTCTATCCGCATTCTGAGGATACTTCTTCCTCATACTCCCCACTCACCCTGAACGATAGTGTGTCATCTTTGTAAAAGTCCACTACAAAGGGTCTGAAATCATGTTTTTCTTGTGGTCATGGGAAATGGACTAGTTATGGCTCAAGTTAGGAGATGTTGGTCAGTGTGCATTTTTTCCATAGGAGGAGTATCTAAAACTTTTCAGTGTTTCTAGGAACGAAAGTGGTTACCTGGAAGAGTCTTCTTCAAATCATACTTTTGCAACATTCGAAAGATGTACCAAGGGGATCCGTATGAAGCTTCTTACAAAGATGGGCTACGAAGGAAAAGGCCTTGGATTTCATTGCCAAGGCATAGCCAGTTCTATCAAGGTGATAGAATGACCCCGTTATGAAGGATTGGGTTATGATAGCGAAGATGGTGGAGAATGTTCAAAGACCATATTTGTGAAAAGTCAAGATGATCAAGCTAAACATGCACCTGATGGAGAATCTTCACAAAAGAAAGTGAAGAGGTAGGACAAAGCCCATAACTACTGCACCCACTATAGGATAAGTGGGCAATGGATCAAGAAGTGTTGGAAGTTGCACCTCAAGCTTCACCGCTCACTAAGGCCTATTGAAGGACCTAACCAATAGCAGGTTGCTAAGGAAGAGGTACAAGTGGTAACTAAAGCTATGATCCTTAAGGTGGAGGTGCAAGCAATAGATGAGGCTATGATCCCTGAGGCATTCCAAGAGGAAACTCAACAAAAGACTGGGCAACTAGAGAAAGAAAGTTCATTTGAACAACTCTGTCAGAGCTAGGAATGCTTTTCCTCTAACTAGTTGTGTCATCTTTGTGTATGTTACCTTTTTTATAGTGTGGTAATATGTATGTTGATACTAGACAAGTTTGGTTTGGAGTATGAAACTCTGAATAAATTTTTTTGTAACAATTTTTTATCAAGTTGTATTTCTCTAGAGGTTGAGATTTTGTAAGGCTCTTAAAACCACATCTCTTGTAATCAGAAAGGAGAATACTTTATAACTTCTTATTGTAGGTTTTTTTAAGGACTTGTACCTACAAATTTCAAGTGCGAAGCTTTTGTTGAAGATCATTTTTAGACAAAGAGTTACTAAGAACGGTCAATAGTGACCTTGCATGTTCTTAGCTTGAAGACTCATTTGAGGTCATTTTGAGGATAAGTCTGAACTCAGTTGAAGTTCTTGAAGGATTTTATTGATGACCTTGTTGCTTTCGATGAACAGGACCCAAGTTGTATGGTGGAGCTTTCAATTAGCTATTCTAAAGTACAAAGGTGAAGGAATATTTTAGGCTGAGGCATAGATACCATGCTCGAGCAGTTGAAGAAGTAATAGAAGCATGCCAAAAAAGATGGCGAGAGATGCAGAATGTGAACTACCTCGTGAGAAGCACTAAGAGACAGGTTTACCATACTCATTTTTCTTCTTGCTTTGGGTATGCTAAGTTCCATTTTGAACTACATTGTGATGAGCTATGAAGTCTTACATTGCCTAAATGTAAGACCCCTATAGAGGGAAAATGTGGTGATAGGAATCTTGTTGACAGTACATTGCCAAAGTGTAAGACCTCAGTAGGAAAATGTGATAGTATGTATGTCCTAGTGTTGAGACTGTGGTGAGCAGCAAGATGTAGGATGGGAGATGATTCAAAGGAACTGTAAACTTTTAGAGACCAAAAGTTCTGCAATGGGGAGGTTTGATCCAGGTGGATCTCTAGAACCTAAAAATTGAAGTGTTCTAGTTTCTGTCAGAAGAGATGCCATGAAAAAGAGCTTGAAGAACTAAATCCGACTTAACTTGAATGGAAAAAAAAGGAGTTTGTTTTCTTAAGTTATGCGCAGTCAAAGATTTGGTCAATAGGGAGTCAAAAGCCATTAGAAAGGAAAAAAATTGATGTCAAAGTTGATCAAAATTGAAATCAAATCGAAGGGCTCGACGAAATGAACCCAATGCTATTCATTTTGTCAAAATATGAGATTGTACATACAAGATATCGCCGGTCAAAGGTTGGTCAACTTAGGAGCCATGGACCAAAATAAGGGTCAAATTTTGACATCATCAAAAGTGGTTGAAGTTGGTACCATCATGAGGATCTTGTCAAGAGCTTTCTGATGACATTCATTTTGTCAAAAACGGAGCATGTATACGGAAGATATAGTCAGTCAAAGTTGTAGTTGACTAGGTTGACTAGGGTACAGATGATGATGTCATCATACATTAGCAATTGACAGAGTGGACGGGGTCATTTTATGTGGACCAATCAGGTCTTGACACATGGTGGTCATACAATGATGTGGCAATACAGTCCTCAGATGGCGTCAGCATGTTTGGTAAACGAGGTGTCGACATGTGTCATCTATACAAATGACGTGGCATCTGAGTCAATGTTGATGTGGCATCCATATGATAGTTGGTAGCTGACAAGACATCTTATTGGATGGCATCATCCAATCAATGGTTGACACATGGCACAATGAGGATGTGCCATGTGCCTCCTTCATCCTCTCTCCTCCGCGTGATTAGTTGTGTTTACCAAAAATATATGGCCAGTTGTTGAACTCTTGACCTCTCCAACATTAAACACCTGCGCATCCATTGCGCCACACATAGTGGATTTAATATTTATTGTGTAGATGTTTCTTTTGTTTTAATACTATTTGGAAACGGTTTAGAAAAATTGGTCGGTGGGACTTGACCCTGCAACTGTCAGGTTGCTAAAAGGGCATGCCACTGTTGCACTATGCAACATCTTTGTAATGTATCTGTGCCATGTTGATTTTTTTGTATGTTAATCCTTAATTCCTTAACTAAATAACTATATAGTTATTTATTTGGGAAATAGAACAAGCCCCTAACAACCATAGCCCGAGAAGTCATAAAATAAGGGCTTAAAAAAATAATTAATAATTTTGAAGGGTTTTTTTATTTAAAAGTGGGGATATTATTGTTTTTATATAGAAAAGTGGGGGATTTTTTAATCTTTGGTGGTTGTGCCCTAAATGGAAAACTCCCATGTATAAAAGGGAAGCTAGGAGGCCTTTGAAAATCATCACTTTCAGAGTTAATCCAACATTCCATCTCATTCTTTCTCTCTTCCTCCTTGCTTGTAAGCATTTCTATGGGAGAATTTTGAGAGTTGAATTTGAGAGGAATATTGTTTTTTTTTTGTAGTATGTCCTCTCAAGGTAGAGTCAGTGTTTTCACTCTTGGTAAATCCTCCTTAGCTTTGATAGCTTTTATGTATTTTACTACTCAAAGCCCTACATTCATTAGTAGAATGACCATGGAATATATGATATGCATAGAATGAATGTTTGTATTCGAATTTATCTTGTGCTTTTGGAGGAAGGGATATAAAACGATCTTGGAGTAGTCTCGCCAAGATGCTCTCTTGATCAATAGAAGATGTTCCTTTATTTTGTGACAAAGATATCTCTTGCTTAGTACAAGATGTCATACTTACACAATACTATTTAGATTGTAATATTTTGTTCCCTTCTTTACAAAAGGGTGTAAAATTCAATGAATTCCAATCATTAGTGTTTTGTTTGATTACATTGATGTTAAGCAGGGAATTCTCTATTTCCTTCAAATGATAACAATTAAGACTACTAGTGTTGGTATTAAGTGAAGGCTTTCTTATTTCTATCAAAGGACAATAACCAAGACCATTAGTTGTTTCTTTCATTTTAGGTTTGAGAGGGACATGAATACCTTGTTCTCTAGCACCACATCCTTTTCCACTATATCCAAGTTGTTTCATAAGCTCATAACCTTTTCCATAAAGATTTTTCATTTCTTTAGGATTCAGAGGTTGTTGATAGTCAGTTTCATCAAAGTTTGTTGTGTATGTTGTCTTTTCTTCTAAAGTGGTGGAGGTGGATGCTTTCAAAGGATTTTCTTTTTCCTTTCCCTTTTCAGAGTCTTTTGTTGTGATCTTGTATTCTACCATGCATGTAGGTGTGAAATCTAAGGAACCCCAATAATCTTCTAATAGCTCTGTGACTTCTTCAATGTGTTTTTCTTTGTCTTTCTATTGTACGAGTTCCATTTGTGTAGTTGGTGTTGATGTTTTCAAGGGATTCTCTTTACCTTTCTCAATGCTCAAACAATTGTATGGCTCATGATCAGCTTTGATTGTATAAAATTTGTTGGTTGTAGAAATATCCATGATACGCTTAAGGGTAGAGGGAAAAACATGCATCTTATGAATCCATGGTATACCTAAAAGAAGATTGTATGAAAGATCATTAGGCATAACATGAATCAAGGTTTGTAATGTAACTTTTTCAACTTTAATAAGTAATGTGATCACCCAAAGCAATCATTTTTGAATACTATCAAATCCGTTAATAGAGAAAGAGACAAGTTGGATTTTTGATTTATTGACACCAAGCTTATATAAAAGGTTTACGCTACACATTCAAGGTTGAGCCACTGTCAACAAGGGTTTGATTTATCCTTGTGCTATTGTTTTAAGCTATGATCATGAAAGAATCACAATGTTTTTGTACTTCCAAAGGAGGGAGATCAGTTTGGTGGAAAACAATGTCTATATTTATTCCTTGAATTAGGGGTGATATTTCATTTGGTTGTGCATTAGAAGGGAGAGGAACTTGTTGCAAGGATGTTTGAAGCATAGTGTTAGAATTAGGTGAATTCTGAATTAAGTCCCATAGGAATATCTTTGCAAGAGTATTCTTAAGTTGTTCAACAAGATCATACTCCTTCCCACTATGCAAAGTTAAACGGGGAGCACTAGGAAAAATAGGATTAGGCAATGGGTGGGATGTTGAAGGTGTTTTTCTTGGTTGTATATTGTTCCTAGTGTTGTATGTATGAGAAATGGTATTGTAACTCGGTTGCTATGAACCATTGTTCTTAGGTGGTTCGAGGATAAGGACGGGTTTGTTTTGAACTTATGGTTTTTGAGAGGGTGGATGAATGATAAGTTTAGGCTCAGGAGAGTACTTCAATGGGTATCTAATATGCATAACCTCAAAAGACTTATCATTATTTTCATGATCTCTTAGTGAAGAGAAGTTTAATGTCACTTCATCATCTTCATCTAAGGAATTACTATTGTCAATGTTATCATTTTATTCCACTATGTTATCTTCCCTAGGAGGAGAGTTTTTAGGAGAACTACAAACCAAATGTTTTTGATATTCAAAGGTTGGTTGTTCTAAGATGACCAAACTTTTATTCTCTTTCACCATGATATTTTCCAACCTTGTATTCTCTTTCACTAAAACACTCTCATAGGGAGGGATATAATTTTTTTCTTAACGTTCCTAGAAACATAAGGTACTAACATTGTTTGAACAAAAATGAATTTTTTTTTTAACCATCTCATGCAATGCTTTAATAATGTAACCAATGTATATCCAAATATGCAAAACTTCAAGATTGTAAACAATGTATATCCAAAAAAGAAAAGAAATTTTATCAAACTTATGCAAATTTTATGAATGTAAACTTTGTATATGCAAAAGTGAAAAGTACTTTCATCCATATTATGCAAAGTTTCAGAAATGTGAACTTTTTTAGATGTAGTGATGCTTGTAATTGAAATGGTTTAAAAAATGAGTGCCCTAAATTTATTTTTTTGACCTATATACACAAAATAGATGTTCCTGAGACTTTCTAGACTTATAGTATATGCTACCAAGAGGCTTAGGAAGAAAAAAAAAGTAGATTTAAATCATGAAAATTGCAGCTTCAAACTCAACAAGGACTAAGATGCCAGTAAGGGTGTTTTAGTACTATTGAAGGAATTTTGAGGGTCCAAAAAATGGAATAGAGAGCACACAAATCAGATAGGGTTCTAAGCCAAAAACCCATAGAGGGACTAAGATGCTACCTAGGAAGGGTTTTTTTGTCCTAGGAGAGGTTTTTATTAGAAAAATAGAAAATTGTGAGTTGTTAATAGTGTTCCCAGGTTGCCTACCTAGGGACCTAATGTTTAGAAACAAAAAAGTGGGAAAATAAATGAAATAAAAATTAACTAATGACAAGTAATTGGATGCAAAGTTGAATGCAATTTTGTTTTCCAATTTTAGATGCAATAAGAATGCTTCTAAATGAAATTAGGATGATTAAGAATGCACTTTTCAGCTTTTCAATGAGGTAATATGATGCAAGAAAGCAAAGATTAAACCTATGTGCACTTTCAGTAATGCAAACGTGAGAAACCATAGATGCACTTTCACCAATACAAGTATGAGAAACTCTCGATGTACTTTCACTAATGCAAGATGCAATGTAAGAATGAATGAAACCTAGATCTAGGACTTTAATGGACTCCAAATCAGAAAATGAATGCTCAAGAAGTCGGGTTCACCAAAATGATTAGTTGAAAAAATGAAGATCACTTTTCTCCAGCTAACATTCAAGGATGTCCTTAGAATCCTAATTGGATTGACAATCAACCTCACAAGGTGAGTAAATTCTCAATTAGGAGGACCTAGGAGGGGGATTTTTCAACTTTGAAGGGTTCACCACCAAGAAAATGCTTGGAAAAGACAAATGAGCATTCAACTCACAAAACCTAATTATGCAAGCTAAATGAGAGATGCAAACAATGAAAATATGCAACATTGAGTTAGGAGGTATGTACCTGGGAAGTTTGGAGATGTGAGGATTCTAAAAATAAAAAGAAGTTTCCAGAATGTGTTAGGGAGGACTAAGACCCCTTTACTATTTTCTTAGTCCCATTGTTGGTTTTTGGGGAAGATCCAAAATCTTCGGATGTCAGAACTGGATCTGGAAGATTTTCTAAATATGACCTCAAGATAACTAAGATGCCTTTGCTATTTTATTAGTCCCTTTTTGAATTTCTAAAATCTCTAAATTTTGTCCTAAGGCTTAATGTTTGCACTTTCTGCTTCTCTAATCTTAGGGTCTGAAGCCTTCAGATTTGGCTTGTAGGTGAATTTCTGTGAAGATGACAACTTTGTAATGAAACTTTACGATTTTGCAACTTTGTACTTTAAATGATCTTGAAGTTTTTAACCTAAACGTACAAACACAAGCACGCAAGAGGGGAAAATCTTATTAATTGTCAGTAAATGGGGGTTTGCCTTGGTCAAACCCCTTGTAGGTACAATTAAACACGATGATGAAATGAATGAAATGAAGCATGAAATATGAAATATATAAATGATATCACCTTGGATGATGTCTTGTAAAGAAAATCTGCAATCTACCATGTAGTTTCCATGAAGAATGTTGATCTAGTATCCTTAAATATGATGTGAAAAATGGTTACAAATAGATCTTCAATGCTACATCCACAATCTTGGGTCAACAAAATGAATTGATGCACTAAACCCTTGACATGATGCTTGAATCTTGATGACAGAATCAAATGCTTGATGAATTGCTCTTGAATGCTCAAAATTTCCTTAGAAATGAATACTTGAATGCTTGTTATGAAAAATGAGTGGAGGGACCATGTATTTATACTTATTCATACTTAACATCAAGAAATTACAACACATCAAGCTGACATATTAATTCATTAATTAAAGGAGGCTAAATCTTGCTAGAATTTGAAATTAGAACCTAAAAATAAGTCGAGGAATAAAATTCCCTAGGTGGCCTCTTATTCCCAAGGCTTAAATCTCAGGGCATAGACTCCAAAAAGGTATCTTTTTTAGGTACATTCAAAATCAGGGTCCCAAGACCCATGGGGGAAAAAGACGCCATAGGTGGCATTTTAGTCCTAGTCCACAATTTAGGGACACACAGAAAAAATCATTAAATGATCATTTATCTTTTGATGTTTGTCATGATTAGCCAGAAAATGATATAATTCATAGGGCTTATGGATGCAAAATAGGACCAATTAAGACATAAAGAAGCATAAATAAAGCAAGTTAAGCCTAAACAAGTGTGAAAATGCAAGGGTATGCATTTTTCTACAGTATAGGACTAAAATAGGAATATAGCAATGCTGACTAAAGATCTTTAGAAATCTAGAAAATTTCCTATACTAGGACCCATATGCTGCTTGTAGTGTATCAATCATGTTATGCTTTTTCAGAAAGTCAAATTCCAAATCTACTCTACAATCCCTACTCTTCCTTCCTAAACTTATTTTCTGATATGAACTTGTAAGAATACCTAAAAATAATAATATAGTGTTGATTTTCTTATGGGGTGTTTGCCTTGGTCAAACCCCTAGCTTCCTAATTAAACCTTGATAGAAAAAATGGATCTTGAAAGTAAATTTGAACATAAATCCTAACCTTAAGTGTATCTAAGATTAGGAAATCTAAAATTCATTGCAACCCAATTCTAATGTGTTAGAATGATATGCATGAATGAAAAATGAAGATGAATGACTCACTTTAGGAGATCCCTAACCACCCTAATAAGTAATAATAATGCATGTACCTTCCTTAGACTAAAACTAGAGTGATAATGGAGAATGGAATCACTTAGGAAACAAGTCATTAGGCTTGAATTGATGGATAGCTACAACTACCCAACCTAGAATCCATCATGATTCACCATAGGAAACCATAATCAATCCTTGACAATGTTAGATCTTGAATAAAACTGAGCTTGGAGACATGCCAAAAACACTATAATGTTGCTCCAAGACTTCAACTTTTCTTGATACTTGCTCTTGAATTCTCTTGTGAAAGAATTCTTGAGTGCTTGTGAATGATTAGTGTGAAGTATTTTTTCTAAATCATTTTTAAATTTTCAGCTTGTATATTTTTTGGGCTTTGGATGTATCTACACTCAAGTAAAGTTGTTGAAAAGGTGCTCAACGTGCCATGTAATGACTGCACGACTTTCATTTTTCACCTTCCTTTTGGGAGAGAGTCGGGACACGTTTCAACTCATTGGGGATTTTCTCAAGGAGCTATATTCATGAGTGTGTTTCCAAAAAATGTATAGTTGGACATTTTTATGAACACTTGAGTCTTTCTTATGGACTTTGGCTTGATTTTTCCTACATTTAATGTTGTAATGTGGTCAACACATTCACATTAGGTCTTGGACCCTTGACAATCACTAATAATTCTAGGTTGTCTTGTAAAAGTGTGGTGAAGTGTTGTAACCCACTTTCACACTTTTCTAGGACCCTTTCATTATAATTCACTTAAATAACCCCTTTTTATCACTTAACAAGTTTTATTTCAAAGTGTTGTAAAGAGTTGTAACAAACTCTTATTCTTTTCTAGACTTTTCATCACTTATTCGACCCTTTCTTATGTTAAATGACCCCTTAATGCACTTTTTGTCCCTACTAAAGTATATTTTTGAGAATATTCTTGTTAAACCTTATTAAATATATCTTAATCCCTGACACTCAATAAAATTTCCCTAGTGGGACCAAGTAGCCACATAGGGTGGCTTAGTCCCACTGGGCACAAAAATCAAAATAATTTTAATTTTCTAGCAGGATTTTATTCTCTTACCCTTGAGGTCAGCCTATGATGTGTTATTTTTGGGAAATATTAGAAAATAAAGTATAAATAAATGGTTATTCCCCTCATTTTTAACCCCCCATTTACCTAATTCATTTCCAATCATCCTAATTCATTATTCAAGCAATTATCTAGTATCCAAGCATCTCTAAGCATTATCAAGTCATCCATTGGAGCACTTCATTGCATATCTTCAGATTTCTACATCAAGTTTTGGTGAGTTTGTGAAATTGTGTGTCTTTTATTCATCATTCTCTTTCTATTTTATTTCATTACCTAGGGTTTGATTACCAAATTGGGGTTTGACCAAGGAAAACCCCTATACTCTAACCCTTAATCCATTTCCCCCTCTTTGGATATGTGTGCGCAAGTCTTGTATGTAGATTTGTTAAAGAGAAAGGTGTCAAAAAGGTGTTGTAAATCCATAAAATTCCTCAAAGTCAACAAAACCCTAATTGAAGCTTGGAGACCTCTTGTAGCATGTTTTCTATAGTTTTTGAACCAGACACCTGTCATGAAGGGAGCTGCAGACCGAAAGCTATAAAATCCTGTCCTTAATTTCTCAAGATTCCTAGGTGGACTAAGTCACCATCTATGGAAAATTAGTCCTAATTCTAGGTTAGAAAAGTGGTTTCTCCATTTCTAGATAGCCATTTGGCATATTCCTATTCTGGCAGAAGTTCTCTCAAATTAGACTAAGTTGCCCAAGTTGGCATGAGTATCCTAGTTAGCTTTTCTAGTCAACTCTATAGGATTCCAAAGCCTCTTTGCATTAAACTTCAGATTCTAGGTGCACCTCTCTAGGATTGTTTAATTTTTTCACTATTTACTTGCATTCTTAGGTGCTTTTGCATACATCGCTATGTTTTCAAACAACTTGCATATCTTAGGTTTTGCATTAACAATCATCTTTATTTTTCATTTTAGTTCATTTAAAATTTTTATTTAGGAATATTACATCCATCCTTGTATTTATTTTGAGTGTAGAAATTATGCATTTTGGATCCATTTCTCTCCTTTTAATTGAAAAACCCTAGAAGTGCTAGAAAACCATTTAGATTCCAAAATCGGTGTCCACATTTTGGTGAACCTAACTTTTGAATATATATATATATTTTATTTCAAGTACATTTGCATCCTATGTTTAACTTGTATCAACATTCCATTAAGTTTTGCATTGTTTAATTTGCATCCTAGCATTTTAAAAAATTGCATTAGTGAAAAGCTCATATAGCTTCCTTTTTTGCATTGTATTTCATTGGAAAATAACAAAATGATGCATTTTATCACTCTAGCTACACTTGTTCATCTGAAAAGCATAAAATTACATTTAATTTTTTTGAAAACTCATAAACAATCATCATTAGGACTAATTCGCCACATTGGGTGACTTAGTCCTTCTACACATTTCTCATTATAATCTTTATCATTTTCTGAGCATTTCCTGCATTTCTATTTTCTGTTATTGCATTGCTATTATAGTTTCTATACTTGTAGTTATTAGCATTTTAATTGCTCTTAGTTTCATTGCATTCCAATCCACCAACATTTAGAAAAATTTTGCATGAGTGTTTTGTATCCTATTGATAATAACTTAGTGAGAAGAAGCTCGAGACTCATGTTATCCCACGATAATACACTTGTTGTGGATCTTGGATTATCTAACACTTCCACTCCTTGTATTACAACTAGTACACGAGGAATGGACCCTACCCTTAGCAATGCTTTACTTTATAATAACATTCAAGTTGACACATAAAATGATAACATTCTACAAGAAAAAGTAATTAGCATTCATGGGGACTTAAGACATCTTCAACATAACTTGTGTCTTCAAAACATTTCAACCACTATGATTCCTACTATAGAAAACATCCATTGCCTGATTGAAAATTTCAAAGGCCTGAGCATTATGAAACAATTGTTGAGATATACAACACACATGCTCCTTCCACTTCTAATATATCTTAACCAACAAACACTGTGGTTAGTCAAGGAGGACCTACCACTCCTCGTCCTTCAATTTTCGTATCAATACCTACCTACACCACTCCCCAAGTTACAACATCATGCAATCCATTAGTAATGTGATTCCTTCCTTAATTATTCTTGCTAGCATTCCTAATTCTCATGTGGAATCACATGTTCTCTCCTCTTCCACCATACCATCTATTAGCATTCCATTCACTTGCCCTACCATTACATACACTCCATCACCACATTCCATTCCCCATCACACCACTTACAATGACCCTCTCATAACACAATTAAATTCCAAACCGTCTCTTCCATGCAAAAACAAATATCCACCATCAACCAAAACCAAAATGAACCACCTACTTATTATGTTCGTAGCAGCCCACTATCCCGAGAAATACTACGAACACCGATGGCACAAGGAATAGAAATGCCTAGATTTGAGAAGTATGGAGGGAAGATCGATCCTTCTAATCATATAATGCTTACACTGCCTTATGTAGTGGCTTTTTCTTAGACGATAAACTATTGGAAAAACTATTTCCTAGGACTTTAAAAGACACTGCCTTGGAATAGTTTTCATCCTTACCAAACAACTCAATTCATTCATTCAATGAACTAGTTGATGCATTTAAAAATAATTTCCAAGTGCATATGACTCCAAAGAATACCTTGACCTATTTTATGAGATGCAAGCAACATGAAGAGGAAAAGGTAACTGATTTTATCTCATGATACCAATATCTTTACTCTCAAATCGATGTCAATATTTCTAATCCACATCTTCAAAAGGTGTTTATTGAAAACTTGAAAACTAAACTTCAAGATGAACTTGCAATGATGAAATTTCCCTCCTTTATGCACTTGTGTACCACCCTTTGTGATTATCAAAATTTGGTTAGCAGTCATGATGCAAAGTCCATGTCTAGTCGAGCTGAGAAATCCAAACATGCCAACCCAAACAATTCACAACCATTTAGAAAAAAAAGAAAAGGGTTCTTACAGTTCCATCCCCCTCAACAACCAACTCAACCCATCAAAAACAAGGTAGCAATTATTAAAGTTATGATACCTTATAGTTATGGAGATCCAAAACAACAGTTTACACCTTTACTAGATACTCTTCATAACACAATGTCCTAACTTATACAGCAACAAATGATTACTTTACCCACTATTAAACCACTAGATCCCACTAATAATTTTCCCCCAACCTTTCAACCCAACACTTATTGTCATTATCATAGACAAAATGGACATGACACAATATAGTGTAAGTGTCTTAAACACCTAGTGTAAGACCTCATTGATTTTGGTTGTCTATTTGTTTCAAATGTTAATGTTAAAGGAAATGCATCTTTTGCCCCACCCAATCAAAATTTGAAATTTTTTGCTAATCCAATGCCCAAACATAATGTGTCATTTATCAAAATCTAGTGAAAATAAAAACAATGAAGTGATGAATGTTCATATAGATGTCATACATTTTGATTCTATTCCACATACTACTACTAATAATCTTATGAATGAAATGGTAGGCGTGATAGATCTTATCCCTTGTAAGGGCCAACCTAAGAAATCTCTTGATATTACTTTCTCTTCTAAGGACATCCTTTTGAATATTCTTGATGGTCCTCTTTACATAGTCGGTTGTATTTATGAAAAACCCACTAATGGGATACTCATAGATCATGCCTATGGAGAGAATGTGATCACTGAGGAATTTTTGGTATTGCATGATCTTGATCAAGACAATTATGAAAAACTGAGAGAATGGATCAAAAAACACAATGGTTTTACTTTCCCTATGATAGGATCAATCTTCCCCCCATTATAGATAGTACCTAAGGTAGTGGATGTTACATTTTCTATCATCTCACAATCATACCAGTTTCATTTGAGGCTAGGCCATCCATGGCTTTGCTCAATGAAAGTTGTCACTTTGGACATACACAAATGTTTAAAGTTTACGCTTGACAATGACATATTCATTGTTGACCATAGTGGATTTAACCAGTTGTCTTCTAAAGAAAAATTCTCCTTATAATCCTTTTGGCTTGAGCCCATGGAACCTATAACACCTCACAAGTAATTCTTTTGCATTGCTTACCAAAATTTTAAAGCAAAGAAAATTATAGAATAGTCCCTTCGCAACACATACCCATTCACTTCCAACACTCCTATCCTAGATTAAACAATGATTCAACTTGAACAATAACCAACCCATCAACCTCCACCAACACCTAAAACCTCCCACACATCCTCCAAACAACTACAAGATAATGATAATAACTTTTTCATACCTCCACATATAAAACAAGTTTATAAAAAAAAGGAGAACTTAGTGGATGAATATCCTTCCATGGTTTCTTTTGTTCCTCCCTTTAGGGAAGAAAAGAAACCAATGGTTAATCAACCCACTCCTTCACAAGCACAACTTAATAGTAAAACCAAAAGGAACCAAGGAGCTAGGGAGTGTAGGCATTGACATTGTGACATTGTTCTCAAGTCACAAGATGAAGAAATTAAAGAAAATAAAAATACACATGTGACAGAAGTAATGCATGATGACCCTCCTCCCTAATAACAATAAAATGATCCAATACAACAACCACAACTAATGATGCATCCTTCATTGGACATTATAATTTGTCCTCCTATCATGATTAATTTGAATGATGATGATGAAATCACTAGAAGCGACGAAGTGGTGCATAATGATTTGAATACACTATTTTCCTCTTCCATGAGCTTAAATGACAAATCTCCAAAAATAATTGTAGAACCTAGTACTTCCCCTAGTTCGGCACTTAGAATTTTCCCTTTGGCTAGTCTTCCACCCTTGGCATATCCTGAACATGATTGGGAGGTGGATGACTTGCTCGATGATTGACTTGTATTTTCCTTACTAGTCTTTAGCATTTTCTTTTTCTTTTTCTTTTGCATGTGTGTATCATGTTCCCTCATGCTATTTGTTTAATTTTTTCTCTTTGTGACATTCTTCTATTTGTACCTTCATTCTTCTATATGCCATGCATTTCTTTTTCTTTTTGCTTTTTCTTGTGCTTTCCTTTTGGGATGACACAAGGCATTGAGATTGAAATGTCTCCTTCATGTTTACCCAAAAGGCCCTCTTTTTTATTTTCTTTTCCCTTTTCCTTTTCATTTTTCTTGTGTTTTCCTTTTGGGGATGACACAAGGCATTGAGACCATAATGTATCTTTCATGTTGACCCAAAAGATTTTCCCTTTTTTTTTACCTTTTTATTTTCATTTGATTGTATTTTCCTTTTGGGGATGATGAAAAGCATTAAGACATATTATATCTCTTTCATGTTGACCCAAACAAATCTTTCTTTTTCTCTGTTTTCACTCTCTTTGTGTCATTCTTCTAGTTCTATGTATTCAGGGAATGATGACAGTTCTGAACTCTTTACAAAACATCATAAAAAAATATACTAACCTAAAATCCATAGATTCCTTATGTGTTTGGTGTTTTCATTTTGGGGGAAACTCCTTCCTTTTTCTTTTTCCTTTCTCTCACATAATGCAACCTTACTCAAAAATGTATGACTTGGAATAGAAGCTTTCCAAGTTGGCTCTCATGTCTTCTTTCCTTAGATTTTTGCATTTTTCATTTACTAATTTAAAGTAATCTCTCACAAAATAGTGTGTAGCAATTCCTTTAAAGTGGGGGAATACATTGGCATTATTATTTTGCATTTTTCTTTCTTTTCTTGGTTCTTAGATCATACTTGTTACTTCATATGATATGTTTGTTGCATTGTGGATGAAATTAGGTGTAGTGTCCTTCATGAGTGTGATCTATCTTAGCATATTACATTACTCTTAGTGGCTTGATGTGACACACTGCATCTAGTAAGTTGTGAATTTTCTATCCTTTGATCGGTCCTCTCTTGGAGACATTAGACACAATGTTTCCTAAGCTAAGACCTCGCATGAACTAAAAAAAGACTCCTTTGAACATTCCTTTTTAATTTTTAATTTGTTATATGGCCACCTTGCATAGCATAGCTTGCATTCTTGTAGTGCCATTTTGTTTGTTCATGAGCTCCAAGCATACAAATATTTGCTTGTTTCATGAAGCTCAAAGTTTCATTTTATTTTGTGGTGCCTTATTAAAGTTATCAAGAGGTATAACTTTGGTATGGTTGAGTGGGAAGCCCATTCTGAGGCATGACTTTTTCCCATAGCCACTTGCATGTGTGTGAGTGTATACCAGCCATGAGTGTATGTTTCTCACCTTTTTAGCCTTCTCACTCAGTAGATATCCATGAGTTCTATCACCTTAGAGTGAGTCATACATTTATTTTTCCAAACAAAAAACCAAGATGTGATCCACAATAGGCTAGAAAAATGATAGAAGCTTGATTTGACCTTTTTTCCTTTTGACTTCTCTCTTTCATTCTTTTTCATCGCTCTCTTGTGTGTTCCTTTGTGTTTATGTTTGTTTTACCATGAGATCTTGATCTGGGGGATTAATCATCCATATTGATTATTGTTGTCCCATCTTACCAACATGAGTACATTTGGATCCCTCCTGATGTGCATGTTGGGGTACTTTAGTGTGATTTTGAAGCAAATTCATCCTCTCACTAAAGTGGGGGCTTAATGTGTCACCAAAAAATGTATATTTGGACACTTTTATGCTCACTTGAGTCTTTCTTATAGACTTTGGCTTGATTTTTCCTATATTTAATGTTGTAATGTGGTCAACACATTCACATTAGGTCCTGAACCCTTGAGAATCATTAATAATTCTAGGTTGTCTTGTAAAATTGTTGTGAGGTGTTGTAACCCACTTCACACTTATCTAGGACCCTTTCATTATAATTCACTTAAATAACCCATTTTTATCACTTACCAAGTCTTATTTTAAATTGTTGAAAAGAGTTGTAACAAACTCTCATGCTTTTGTAGACTAGTCATCACTTATTCAACTCTTTCTTATGTTTAAATGACCCCTTAATGCACTTTCCAACCCTACTTAAGTGTATTTTTAAGAATATTCCCATTAAACCTTATTAAATAAATTTTAATCCCCGACACCCCATAAAATTTCCCTAGTGGGACCAAGTCACCACCTAGGGCGACTTAGTCGTACTAGGAAAAAAAAAATTAATTTTAATTTTCTGGTGGGATTTTATTCTCTTACCCTTGAGGTCAACCTGTGATGTATTATTTTTGGGAAATATTAGAAAATCAAGTATAAATGAAGGGTTTTTCCTCTCATTTTTGACCCCCCATTTACCTTATTCATTTCCAAGCATCCTAATTCATTATTCAAGCAATTACCAAGTATCCAATGCTCTCTAAGCATTATCAAGTCATCCATAGGAGCACTTCTTGCATATCTTCAGATTTCTACATCAAGGTTTGGTAAGTTTGTGACATTGCATGTTGTTTATTCATCATTCTCTTTCTATTTCATTCTATTATCTAGGGTTTGATTAACAAATTTTGGTTTGACCAACACAAACCCCTATACTCTAACCCTTAACCCTTTTTCCTCTCCTTGCATGTGTGTTTGTAGGTCTTGTATGTAGATTTTTCAATGAGCAAGGTTTCAAAAAGGTGTTGTCAATCCATAAAATTCCTCAAAGTCAACAAATCCCTAATTGAAGGTTGGAGACGTCTTGTAGCCCATTTTCTATAGTTTGTGAACTAGACACCTATCAAGAAGGGAAGTGTAGACCGAAAGCTACAAAATCCTATCCTGAATTTCTTGAGATTGCCAAATGGACTAAGTCACCAGTTGTGGAAAATTAGTCCCACTATGAAGCCTAAAAAGTGGTTTTTTCATTTCTCAATACCTATTTGGCTGATCCCTATTCCAATAGAATTTCTCAGAAACTAGACTAAGTTGCCTAACTTGGCGTAAGTGTCCCAGTCAGCTTTTCTAGCCAACTCTATAGGACGCTAGAGCCTCTCTACATCAGATTTCAGATTCTAGGTGCACCTCTCTAGTCTTGTTTAATTCTATCATTGTTTACTTGTATTCTTAAGTTTTTTTGCATACATCACTATGTTTTCAAAAAAATTGCATATCTTAGGTTTTGCATTAACAATCATCTTTCTTTTTTTAGTTTAGTGCATTTACACATTTTATTTAGGCATATTACATCCATCCTTGTATTGATTTTTAGTGTAGAAATTACACATTTTGGATCCATTTATCTCCTTTAAGGTGAAAATCTCTAAAATAGTTAGAGAACCCTTGGATACCAAAATCTGTGTCCACAATGCGTTTGAGAGTTTCTGCCTATTTTACATGTCATCTCTTTGCTGTAGGTAGTTTACAATTTTATAAAGAATTTTTTTTAGGAGTTTGTGGGATCTTGCTGGCCCTTTTTGGTTTTTGAGATGGAAGCTTTGAGTCGGCACCACTGGGTTACATGGCTAGTCAATTGGACATTTTCTAGGCTATTTTCTAAGATTTGATCATTTTCAAATAACTGTGTTTGCTAAATATCTAAAGAAAATTAATGTAGTAGTTTAGAATTGATGAGAAAATATTGTTGTTACCTAACTAAAGATCTACAATCAGATCATGTGCTATCAAATACCAAAACCTTGTAGTAATTACTTCCATGTTGTGGTGGTGTTTTCTTCTTTCTACGACTATAAATGAGAGGTAGTGACAAAAGAAATGGGTTAGTTCCAAGTTTCAGTTTCCTTTGCCAAGGAAAAGTTTCTTTAGTTTTCTTAGGTTGTAAGAACTATTTTTAGAAGTAGAGTTGCAGAACTAATTTTCTCTGGCGCGTTATATCATTTATGCTCAAACTATTATCAGATTGGAATCTAACCTTTGTTTTAAAGTTCATTTTATATTTAAGCACAAATTATTTGGAAGAAATATTTGATACTAAGCATGAATGGCCTTTATCAACCTTTCCTTATTTATGATTTCATTCTGAATAAAACACTGTGTCAAGCAAGTTGAATTCAAATAGTTTAACTTTTTTATTTCCATAATGAAGGATTATATGGTAGAATAATAACTTTTGAAAGTTGGATTATGTCAGTGAACTTCTCTATTTTTCTAAAGGGTTGTGGTTTTGTTATATCGTGTTATATTAGGAGAGAGAGTTTATTCAATTTATAAACATTTTTATGGTAACCATGGAAATCTTTATGTTTGGTAAGACCTTAATGAACACTTCCTAGAGGAAGATTTGAAAGTCTAAACTCTGCTTGTTAGCCTTTTTTGTTTTTTCTCTTCCCAATAATGAAGGGTTGTTACATTCTATGTCTAATTATATCACTCATAGGAAAGATTAGGTTTGAAATGTTGTAAGAAATTTGGTGCATCGTAATTTTTTATATTTTATGTTTACATTTCCTTATACCCTTTCCTCTAAAACCCAAAGAAGAGATGACTTTCTATAAAAAATATTGGAGGTATTTAGTGAGGTTCAAATCAATCCCCCACACACTGAATTTCCTAAAAGAATGTGAGAGAGGCACAAGCTTTCATGATCAATAGTTATTTTTCTTCCACACTAGATGGGACACAAAGTTCTCTAAATTCCTGATCTAAAGTTAGAACTATTTCTTAAATAGGGCTAAGGAAGGAAACTGGAAGTTTCATGCCCATAACCCAAACTAGAGCATCTTCAAGAGCTCATTTCTAGTAATCCTAGTTACCTACCTCGCTACCTAGGAGAAGAATTCTTAAAGGTTTTGTATCACCTATAAGGAGCAATAGAGTGAGAAGAGCCCAATATCTAGAGCCTTATCTACTCCACTTGGAGGCTCAACCTTCCAAATCAAAATACCTGTATACCTAATTCATAGGAATCTTTTCCCTATGGCTCATGTAGCTACCCCTACTCCTAGAAATTTCATAACCTAGGATAGTGGTAGCCTACTACAACCACCTACACACCTAGATTTATGGCCTTCCATACCCACTAACACCCTCAAGGCTATTCTAAAATTATCCAAAGAAGATTTCAAAACCCCTTCCTAACACCTTCAAGATATAGTGGAGGTATGTAGGGTATATAGCGTAGTGAAAGAAAATGTCACCCTAAGGCTATTAGCTACCTCTTTTAAAGGAAAAGCCCAATATTGGTCTCGATATTTGGCCTTGGGATCTATCATATCCTGGGATTAGCTCAAAGAAAGGTTGTTTGAATGATTCTAAGACAAAGGAGATCATTCTTCGTTGCTACATCAACTAATCACCATCAAGAGAGATCTGCAAGAGGCCATGAGCAATTTCAACACTAGGTTCCACAAAACTTGGTAAAGGATCCTTGTAACTACTTGACCACCTAGCCACAATGGCATTTATGTTCTACCTAAAGGCTCTCAATTCATACATCCTAGTAATAATAACCTCCATGGGAGGGGATATCTTGCCTAATGCATATGAGTTGGTTGTGTGCATGGAAAATAGTCTGATCGATGGAAGGAAGGTTCTACCACAACCCCTGATGCCTATATTTGTAGAAATATCTAGTGGTCCTCATGAAAAATATATTCCAAGCACTTATAGTATGAAACTGATGTCAATTACACCATATTCTATGTACGTGTACCCCACTTCCTAGACAAGCACATTGGGATCTTCCTCTATTGTAGCTGACATCAGCGACATGAAGAGTCTCATGTGGAATTTTGATAATGAGTTAGTTATTATCAAATGAAAGCAAGCAACACCTTTGAAGTAGACCACATAATCATATGGTGGAGGAAATCTATCTTATCAATAGAATACATACCAAGGATCCTATAGAGGAGGAGGTCAACATATGACATATGCAAAAAAGATAGTTCCAATCACCATGCTGCTACAGATGGTCAAGTACAACCTAAGTAAAGAGTTAATTCAAGGCCAAAAAAGTTTGGTCGAAGATGAGAATATATGGTACTTCCCATGCAATGATAGTCATATGGCCATAAATTGTCCAAGCGGGAATATGCAATAGAAGATAGTGGAACAAAGAAGCAAGGGAATACTTCCAAATGCAGATGAATATGAATCCTCTAAAATGGAAAATTCACATTTCAGAGTGCAAATTCAAGGAATTCCCTTGGAGCAGGAGCTAGATATTGCACTCGACCAAGCGCTATTTTCATGGATGGAAGAAGAAGATGTGGTGTTCACAAATGAAGCTCCAATGACTAGTAGTCCACATGTATAGTCATATTACAACACAAGATCCAAAAGAAGGCTCATGGGAGAATATGTGCAACAAGATTTTCCATGTCCATAGCCATGATGATTGCTACCACAAGAAAATCAGGCTCCATTTATCATCGTCTAACCTACTCCTCATCCACACACTCTGTCATTCCTAAAGGAGGATACAAACAAAACACCAATCCCATTCATGATAGAACACTTTCTTCAGAAATTGAGAGAAATACCACCATTCAATCCCAAGACCCAACTAGGTGGAATGCTCAATGTGGTGGAGCAACTGAAGAAGGTTCCTGCCAATGTATCTCTATGGTATGTCATATCTATCCTCGAACAAAAGACATTGCTTTAGGAATCATTAAAGAAAGAGGAACAAATACCATTGGGAAACATGACTCCCTCATGTGGTCAAACCAGAGACAAAGAATCCATGTTGAACTCTCAAGATCCCAAAGAAATAGCTTATGCGAATGATGTGGGAAATGGGTATGTGCATGATCATCATGGAAAAAACAAGCCCTTAAGTGGAAATTTTTTTAGAAAAATCAGAGTTAGGACACTTGATGTAATTTTTTTAATAAGTTATCTATATTTTTTCAAAAATATATAGCAATAGAATCTGTAAAAAACTGAATGTAGTTTCTAACTACTAGGTTTATTTTAAAAA
>VDFB02193867.1:499785206-499987789 GCA_007258455.2 Sequoia sempervirens | reverse complement strand
TATCCTCCTAACATTTTTATTGAAACAAAATAAATAGATTGCCCGTGGAGGAATGGGAGGCCATGTGTCACACCAGGAGGGTGCCACATGGCGACATCTAAATGGCCACTGAATCAGATGTGTTCGCTGACTGGGATGATGACTGCACACTAACAATGCCGATGATTTGTCGTACAGATGGACATGTGTTAGCATGTCATTGGTCCATTTAGATGACTCGACCGCCACATGTCATGCCCAGTTTGTCAACATCAGATTCCGTATAGTACGGACTGACATGTCAGCATGATGACGTCACCCATTGTACCACCAAGTCAACTAAACTTTGACTGCCAATATCTTGAGCATACTTCGTCAGATTTCGACAAAATGAACATTGCTAGAATCGTCTTGACGATCTCTTCGCTTTGACGCCATCTCTTTTGATTTCCAAGAAAATATTTTTTTCTACTTCTTGAATGACAACTGATGGTAATTTGACCCAAGGTTTGACTGGTCGTAACTTGTGCAAATAGACTCCTTTTTGCTTCATTCAAGTTGTGATGGAATCAAGACGTCAAGCTCTTTCCAATGGTGTAGATTCTAGAGATACATGAGAAACTTCAAATTTCACTAAAAAATATCCACCGGATCAGGCCTCCCCATTGAAGACCTTTTGGACCTCCAAAAGTGACATTTATTCTAACATTAAGTGAGGACTTGGCCTCCCCACTTGTCCTGTATCCTCTGTACATCTGTATACCTGACTCACAATCACAACAAAGACTGCAACAACATTGTTGATCATAAGCATCATTCTATCACTTTCATAAGCATCTACATCAACTGTCGTAGCCACTAACCAACAAACATTGACTAGCATCAAGCTTAACAATAATGCAGAGATGAAAGAGAATAAATCTACAACATATCGATCTTTCGCATGAGAAACATTTTTACCCAAGGATCCATTAATGCTTTCAATCATCATTCCCTCATGTTGTACTGTGGGTGCATCCTATGACATTTGACCCTAGTTAGCTACTCCAAGTTCTTGTCTAGAACCACCTGTACTGACAGACATAGGAGTTAAATCTTTACTTGCATTAATCACCTTCTTAAATTGCCCTGTTTTTGTAAAAGAATGACTAGTCTTAATCTTGTGAGAATGTACAATATACTTAATGCCATCTTTAAACAAATGATAATGATTCTTTTCCCTATAGAAAATAGCTTTTCTATCATAAAGATAGGGGCTACCCAGAACTATCCCACAAATATCTAGTGGAACCACATCAAATTGTACTTCATCCACAAACTTACTAGTGCTTGCAAATCTTAAAGTGCATTGTATTTTTACTTGAACTTATCATTCTCACAAATCCAACCTAGTGGATAAGGTTTCTTATGCAATGTAGTTTTCAATCCCAAGTTTCTTACAACATCTTCATAAATTAAGTTAACTTGAGAACCACTATCTATGAGTGCATCAATTTTAATGTTCTTAGCAACAACCCTTAAATGAAAAAGCTCATTCCTTTTCTTATCTTCAAAGGCATCATTAACTTTAGAAGTAGAAGCACAACTATCAAAGGAAACACTAGAATTAGGATCTTTACCTTTCAAACCTATATATGTTATCTTAGTTTCATCATCAGAATCGAAACCAAGATCCATAACAACATTTGTGGCTTTCTCCTTACCCTTTTGTTTTTTATTCTATCTTTGAGCCCACTTAGGCTTCAATTCGGGATGCAACCTCCAACAATTATCTTCATCATGACCCTTCCTATCACAATGAGAGCATGAAATCTTGTCATCCTTCTTGAATGTAGTTTTCTTCTTTCCTTTCCCTATCTCTACATTCTTAGAAGATTTCTTTACAGAGTTATCATTATCAGTGAAAGAACCCTTTCCTCTTGACTCTAGATGTGTAGCTTGAATAGACACTTCATCCAAATTACAAGGATTCAAAACCAAAATGGAATGTCTGAGATATGAGTGAAGACCTCCTATGTACTTTAACAAAGTATCCTGGGTGTACAAAGGTACATTTAATGCAATAGCCTTCTTTCTGACTTCATGGGTGTACTCTTGGATAGTTTGACCTTTCCCTTGTTTAAACACTTGCCAATTCATCATTAATTGTTGCATGTGGCCTAAGGGATAGAATTGTTTTTTAAGAGCATTAATGAATTCTAACCAAGATAAATTGACTCTACCATGCTGTGAAATTTCTACTCTAGTCCTACTCTCCCACCAGGTAAGAATTGTACCTCCCAACCGAAAAGTGGCTAACTGGATCTTATAAGCATCATCAAAGAGATTTTGGACTCTACAATAAACTTCTACTTATTGAATCCAATCATCTAATTTTTCAGCATCTAATTCACAACAATACTTAGGTAGTTCAAATTTTACATCCAATTTAATCTGAGGCTTATTTACACCCTTAAAAGGATTACCAGAAAGAGAATGTGTAGAAGAAGAAGGAGAAGGAGGAGAAGAAGGAGGAGTAGACGGAGGAGATTTTAGAGGTTCATCACCACCTCTTGATTGCTTCTTCTTGCTTTTACTATCTCCATTATCTTCCTCATGTTTCATGCGTTCTTCCCTTTCTTTGAGTAGCATCTCCAATGCAGTTTTCATCTGCCAAAAACCTTTTCGAAACTCCTACTCACTGAGTTCTTCAGGCACCTCCATTCTAGATACAGACATCCTCAGAAAAGTTCTTTGTTTCCCGATCTCAAGATTAAATTCCTCAAGCTTGCCTTCGCCCTTCTGAATCCTGGATCTTGTTAGCATTCAAAACAACTGCAATAATAGTCACCAAAAGCTCTGATACCACTTGATCTGATTAGGATCTAAACTAATTGCATTTGAATGCTTAATGTTTGAAAATCATGAAATCCAAATTACATAAACAAAATTAACACATTAACATGTGAATTAAGCAGAAATATAATTCATGCATACATTATTGAAATTATGCATTAAAAACTGAAGGTGAAAAGATTGAAATTAAGAAGGAACAAGAGAGAGGGAGAGAGTGCAAATGATCTGATAACGGAGTTCACCACAAACATGACTACGTCTCCGGGTCTGCTCCAATAGAGTGAGACCGATCCGATTAATCTCAAAAAACAGAATTACAATTGCACCAAGAGCACTTCAGCAACATGACAATACTCCAACTTACAAAAAGGCTCAAAATAATCTCCTTAGAAAAATCTCACTATTCCTCTGATTCAAAACTTCACCACCTAGACTTGAAAATTCTGAGTACCCAAAACTCACTCCTAAACTCCCTTTTTATACATCAAATTTACTCAAATTGGCCTTTAACCAATTGATTTTACAATATTCCCCCTATCTCCCATTTTTATATTTTCAAATCACTAAATCCACATTACATAGTAAATATTTTAACAAATCCTCCCTTACATATAATTTTCAACAATCTCCATTGTTAACATATTAGGATTATATTAATCCTTTACAAGTATTTTTAACCCTTAATATTACCTCAATTTTGGGCTTTGTTTTTTTCCATTTAAAGGGGTTGAGTTTTATTGTTTTAATTTAAGGGAGTTTGTTTTAAGATTATGGCTATTAGACATAATAATTATCCTAAAACAACCGATGCCATACCATTTGCCAAACATGTTTGATGGCTTATCGGTGGCTATATATTTTAGTAAGCAAGTGGTCAGGGGTTCAACCCTGGCTACTAGCTTTTAATAGCCAATTCCCGACTGTTATATAACAAAAGAAACCATCCGCAGTTATTAAGTTGAGAATATCTCTCGGCCAAGTGGTGGAGGTTAGTGCTTGTAGTTGGGAGGCTAGGGGTTCAAATCCCCCTAACCTTTTTATCGAAACAAACCAAACAAATTTCCTGTGGAGGAATGGGAGGCCACGTGTCACACCAAGAGGGTGCCACGTGGTGACATCTAACTAGCCACTGACTTGGATGTGTTCGCTGACTGGGATGATGATTGCGCTCCGACAATGCCGATGATTTGTCATACGGATGTACACATGTCAGAATCTCATTGGTCCATTCAGATGACTCAACTGCCACATGTCATGCCCAGTTTTTCCACGTCGGATTCCGTACAGTACAGACTGACATGTCAGCATGATGACGTCACCCATTATACCACCAAGTCAGCTAAACTTTGACTGCCAATATCTCGAGCATACTTCGTCAGATTTCAATGAAACGAATGTTGCTAGAATCGTCTTGACGATCTCTTCGCTTTAATGCCACCTCTATTGATTTCTAAGAAAATTATTTTTTCTACTTCCTGGATGACCCTTGATGGTAGTTTGACCCAAGGTTTGATTGGTTGTAACTTGTGCAAATAGACTCCTTTTCACTCCGTTCAAGTTGTGCTGGAATCAGGACGTCGAGCTCTTTCTGATGGTGTAGATTCTGGAGAGATATTAGAAACTTCAAATTTCATTGAAAAATATCCACCGGATCAGGCCTCCCCATTTAAGACCTTTTGGACCTCTGAAAGTGGCATTTATTCTAACATTAAGTGAGGACTTGGCCTCCCCACTTGTCCTGTATCCTCTATACATCTATATACCTGACTCACAATCACAACAAAGACTACAACAACATTGTTGATCATAAGCATCATTCTATCACTTCCATAAGCATCTACATCAACTGTCGTAGCCACTAACCAACAAACATTGACTAGAATCAAGCTTAACAATAATGCAGAGATGAAAGAGAATAAATCAACAACATATCGATCTTTCACATGCGAAACATTTTTACCCAAGGATCCATTAATGCTTTCAATCATCATTCCCTCATGCTATACTGTGGGTGCATCCTGTGACATTTGACCCTAGTTAGCTACTCCAAGTTCTTGTCTAGAACCACCTATGCTGACAGACATAGGAGTTAAATCTTTACTTGCATTAATCACCCTCCTAAATTGCCATATGTTTGTAAAAGAATGATCAGTCTTAATCCTGTGAGAATATACAATATACTGAATGCCATCTTTAAACAAATGATAATGATTCTTTTCCCTGTAGAAAATAGCTTTTCGATCATAAAGATAGGGGCTACCCAGAACTATCCCACAAATATCTAGTGGAACCACATCAAACTGTACTTCATCCACAAACTTACTAGTGATTGTGAATCTTAAAGTGCATTGTCTTGTTACTTGCAACTTATCATTCTCACAAATCCAACCTAGTGGATAAGGTTTCTTATGCAATGTAGTTTTCAATCCCAAGTTTCTTACAACATCTTCAAAAATTAAGTTAACTTGAGAACCACTATCTATGAGTGCATCAATTTTAATGTTCTTAGCAACAACCCTTAAATGAAAAAGCTCATTCCTTTTCTTATCTTCAGAGACATCGTTAACTTTAGAAGTAGAAGCACAACTATCAAAGGAAACACTAGAATTAGGATCTTTACCTTTCAAACCAATAGTTGTTATCTTAGTTTCATCATCAGAATCGGAACCAAGATCCATAACAACATTTGTGGCTTTCTCCTTACCCTTTTGTTTCTGATTCTATGTTTGATCCCACTTAGGCTTCAATTCGGGATGCAACCTCCAACAATGATCTTCATCATGACCCTTCTTGTCACAATGAGAGCAAGAAATCTTGTCATCCTTCTTGACTGTAGTTGTCTTCTTTCCTTTCCCTGTCTCTACATTCTTAGAAGATTTCTTTACAAAGTTATCATTATCAATGAAAGAACCCTTTCCTCTTGACTCTAGATGTCTAGCTTTAACAGACACTTCATCCAAATTACAAGGATTTAAAACCAAAATGGAATGTCTGAGATATGAGTGAAGACCTCCTATGTACTTTAACAAAGTATTATGGGTGTAAAAAGGTACATTTAATGCAATAGCCTTCTTTCTGAATTCATGGGTGTACTCTTGGACAGTTTGACCTTTCCCTTGTTTAAACACTTGCCAATTCATCATTAATTGTTGCATGTGACCTATGGGATAGAATTGTTTTTTAAGAGCATTAATGAATTCTAACCAAGATAAATTAACTCTACCATGCTGTGAAATTTCTACTCTAGTCCTACTCTCCCACCAGGTAAGAGTTGTACCTCCCAATCGAAGAGTGGCTAACTGGATCTTAGAAGCATCATCAAAGAGATTTTGGAATCTACAATAAACTTCTACTTGCTGAATCCAATCATCTAGTTTTTCAGCATCGAATTCACCACAATACTTAGGTAGTTCAAATTTTACATCCAATTTAATCTGAGGCTTATTTACACCCTTAAACGGATTACCAGAAAGAGAATGTGTAGAAGAAGAGGAGAAGGAGGAGAAGAAGGAGGAGTAGACGGAGGATATTTTAGAGGTTCATCACCACCTCCTGATTGCTTCTTCTTGCGTTTACTATCTCCATGATCTTCTTCATGTTTCATGCATTCTTCCCTTTCTTTGAGTAGCATCTCCAATGCAGCTTTCATCTGCCAAAAAGCTCTTCAAAACTCCTGCTCACTGAGTTCTTCAGGCACCTCCATTCCAGATACAAACATCTTCAGAAAAGTTCTTTGTTTCCCTATCTCAGGATTAAATTCCTCAAGCTTGCCTTCGCCCTTCCGAATCCTGGATCTTGTTAGCATTCAAAACAACTGCAATAATAGTCACCAAAAGCTCTGATACCACTTGATCTGATTAGGATCTAGACTAATTGGATTTGAATGCTTAATGTTTGCAAACCATGAAATCCAAATTACATAAACAAAATTAACACATTAACATGTGAATTAAGTGGAAATACAATTCATGCATATATTATTAAAAATATGCATTAAAAACTGAAGGTGAAAAGATTGAAATTGAGAAGGAACAAGAGAGAGAGAGTGCAAATGATCTGATAACGGAGTTCACCACAAATGTGACTACGTCTCCGGGTTCGCTCCAATAGAGTGAGACCGATCTGATTAATCTCGAAAAACAGAATTACAATTGCACCAAGAGCACTTCGGGAGCATGACAATACTCCGACTTACAAAAGGGCTCAAAATAATCTCCTTAGAAAAATCTCCCTATTCCTCTGATTCAAAACTTCACCACCTAGACTTGAAAATTTTGAGTACCCAAAACTCACTCCTAAACTCCCCTTTTATACATCAAATTTACTCAAATTGGCCTTTAACCAATTGATTTTACAATATTCCCCCTATCTCCCATTTTTATATTTTCAAATCACTAAATCCACCTTACATAGTAAATATTTTAACAAATCCTCCCTTACATATAATTTTCAACAATCTCCATTATTAACATATTAGGATTATATTAATCCTTTACAAGTATTTTTAACCCTTCATATTACCTCAATTTCGGGCTTTGTTTTTTTCCATTTAAAGGGGTTGAGTTTTATTGTTTTAATTTAAGGGAGTTTGTTTTAAGATTATGGCTATCGGACATAATAATTATCTAAAAACAATCAATGCCATACCATTTTCCAAATGTGTTTGATGGCTTATCAGTGGCTATATATTTTAGTAAGTAGGCGGTCAGGGGTTCAACCTTGGCCGCTGGCTTTTAATAGCCAATTCCCAACCGTTATATAACAAAAGAAACCATCCGCAGTTATTAAGTTGAGAATATCTCGCAGCCGAGCAGTGGAGGTTAGTGCTTGTAGTTGGGAGGCTAGGGGTTCAAATCCCCCTAACCTTTTTATTGAAACAAACAAAATAGATTTCCCGTGGAGGAATGGGAGGCCACGTTTCACACCAGGAGGGTGCCACGTGGTGACATCTAACTAGCCACTGACTCGGATGTGTTCGCTGACTGGGACGATGACTGAGCGCTGACAATGCCGATGATTTTTTGTATGGATGGACATGTGTCAGCATCTCATTGGTCCATTAAGATGACTCGACTACCACATGTCATGCCCGATTTGTCCAAGTTGGATTCCGTACAGTACAAACTGACATGTCAGCATGATGACGCCGCCCATTGTACCACCAAGTCAACTGAACTTTGACTGCCAATATCTCGAGCATACTTTGTCGGATTTCGACAAAACGAATGTTGCCAGAATCATCTTGATGATCTCTTTGCTTTGATGCCACCTCTATTGATTTCTAAGACAATCATTTTTTCTGCTTCTTGGATGACCCCTGATGGCAGTTTGACCCAAGGTTTGACTGGTTGTAACTTGTGCAAATAGACTCCTTTTCGCTCTGTTCAAGTTGCGCTAGAATCAAGACGTCGAGCTCTTTCTGATGGTGTAGATTCTGGAGAGATATGAGAAACTTCAAATTTCATTGAAAAATATCCATCGGATCACACAGTTTCAACGAATGTGGATTTTGAGGTCACAAATGGGTATGTGCAAGATCATGATAGGCCAAAAAGTAGCGATTATGATGGGTATATGTAGGGTATGTGGCTGACAACCTTTTTTTTACCCAAAATTGACGAAATGAAAAGGGTTTTAAATGATATTCTCAACTTTCCACCAATATAAATTATGTTTTACTTTGAATTTAATAAGTAATTATTATTCATTTTATAGTTGAATTATGACTAAATTCCTGATTGATAAGCTAATTGAAAAACATCTATAGCTTTCAAACAGTGTCACATTTTTTGAATCCAAAACATGTGTCACATTTTATGCTTCACATATATATGATTTTTAAAAAAAAAATCATGAAGTTTTGAGCAAGTTAAGGTGGTCAGACATACGATTTTTATATTTTTAAAACATTGTAATAAAATTTTCATCATTAATTATTTACTTGGAAAAAATTATAAAAAAATATGCATCACATTCAAACATGAGTCCTCTACTTATATCTAAAATATTATAAAAAATTATTATCTTATTGTGCTTAGGGTGGTAAGATAGACACCTACTTATTTTTTCCTTGAAATTTAAGTACTACTGCATTGAAATTTCAAATTTTCACCAAATATATATAGTAGATTAGAAACTACATTCAATTTTCTATAGATTCTCTTCTTACATATTTTTTAAATAATATAGATAACTTATTCATTTTTTTTATGTTAAGTTGCCTAATTCTTTTTTTTTTTTAAATTCATCACTTAAGGGCTTGTTTTTCTCATGATGATCCTGCACATACCCAGATGTGGCTTATCAAAGTGAATACATTGTCAAAAGTGTGAAATGCAGTGCAAAATAGTGAATGTGTTGCAACAAATACGTTGCAGGTAGAATGGAAGCCTAATTTGTTTGCAATTTTGGAAAAATTGGGAATTGTTAGAAGTTGAATGATTATTTCCAAATCTGTGAAAGGTGTTTATTTGTTTCAATGTCTTCAGAAAACACTGGGAAAGCACAATATCTTGTCTTTGAAAATTTGAAAACATGGACAATGAAGACAAGCACTATCCTAGGTTAGGCAAGGACAATATTTAATAGATTCCATGTGGGATTCCCCAATCACACTTATTCTTAGAGGATGAATGCAAAATATTTCCCACACAAGCTCCCCCTTATAGTGCACTCACTTCTTAAGTCAACCAAACTTCCAACCCCCATAAATCTCCCATGGCAGGCTAATCACCTCTACTAAAAACTATGAGAATGTGGATTCCTTCACAATGAACATTGTTGCATAAGAAAATAGATGGGATTTTTGAAACTACACAAAGGTTTTTAGTTCAAGACCCTTGTTTGAGTGGCCACACATGGTGAAAGATTAGCTCTGATAAGGAGAAACTTTAGCCTAAAGAGGTTATGCTCAACAGGGTTTTGGGGAGTTCACTTGTTCATATGACACATCCACACTCGTAATCCTATGTTTTCCATTAGGATTCACATTTATATACTAGTTGGGGGTAGCTCGGCTAAATATCTCCATTTTTGGTTTGAGTCACCTTAGGGGGAGTACTTTTTCCCACCAAGGAAGGCCCAATTCAGGTATGTGCAGGATCATCATGGAAAAAATAACCCCTTAAGTGGGAAAAATTTTAGAAAAATTACAGTTAGGAAAATTGACGTAAAAATTTGAATAAGTTATCAATATTATTTCAAAAATGTGTAAGAATAGAATCTATATCAAGTTGAATGCCATTTCTAAACTACTAGGTATGTTTTAAAAAAAAATCTATTTGGTGAAAATTTGAAATTTCAATGCAGTGGTACTTAAATTTTAGGGAAAAATAAGAAGCAGGTGTTTGTCTGACCACCCTAACCATAATAAAATGATAATATTTTTTTATAATAGTTTATATTTAAGTAGAGGAATCATGCCCCGTTGTGATGCATATTTTTTTGTAATTTTTTTCCATGTAAATAATTAATTATGATTTTTTTATTACAAATTTTTAAAAAAATATAAAAACTCATATGTCTGACCACCTTAACTTGGTCAAAACTTCATGAAATTCATGTCTTCTTTTTAATCCTATAGTATGTGAAGCATAGAATGTGACACATGTTTTGGATTCAAAAAATGTGATATCGTTTGAAAGCTATAGATGTTTCTCAATCAACCTATTCATTAGTACTTTAGTCATAATTTGAATAAAAAATGAATAATAATTACTTATTAAATTCAAAGTAAAGTATAATTTATATCGGTGGAAAACTGAGAATCTCCTCTAAAAACCCTTTTCATTTCATCAATTTTGGGTAAAAAAATAGTCGTCAGCCACATATGCATCATATTGCCACTTTTTGGCCCATCATGATCCTGCACATACCCATTCCTAGAGTCAATAATAGTTTCTCTTTCACCTAGGATCACACAAGTGCACAAGGGGGGAGGATACTTCTATTATTGAATCAGAATGACACAAAATTGGAGACACTTGTGAATTTTAGTTACCAAAACTATAATGTGAGGAAGAAACTTAAGACACTTTGTTCTTTTTAAACTTTTAACTTGAAGTGTGAAGAAAAATTTCATTTTAAACCCATGATATGAAAATGAATTTTTTTTTTAACCATATGAGTTTCAATGCATGATTTTGCTCATTTTAAGCCCATGACATGAAAATGCATGTAAATTTTAACCATATGAATGTGAATGCAAGTTGTTTTTTGATTGTTTGCTTAAGTAATGATAATAAGATCAATAAAACAAGGTTAGAATCCTTGCCACAAGTTGGAAATAGAAAATTAGTAACCCAAAAACCTCTAAGCTACAAAATGAAAAAGAGAAATTTGGAAAAATTCTGTAAAATTCTAAAAGAAAATTTTACCAGGAAAATGCATCACTCTGCAAAGCAAATGTGTCTCAGGCCCGTACACTAGAATTTACCAATCAAACGCATCAAAATACAGAGTGAATGTGTCTTGGTCTACAAATGCGTCATTTGGGTTCTCAAATGCATCACAACAGAGAAAATGCATCTCAGGATGGTGGATGTGTCACTCTATAGAGAAAATTCATCATGATAGAAAATTTGTGGCTTAGAAAACTACAAGTGTAGCGTTCCATACCTGTACCTACAAAAACATGAAAAGCCATATGAAAATCTGCAAAAAACATGATTTTGGCATCAGGTTCACCAATGTAACTAGGGTAAATATTTAGGTTAGCAAATTAGTGCATAAATAAAAAAACCCAAAGTAAATAATAAAGCATAAAGGATGAAAACATGAAAATAAAAGGAATAATTTTACCAAGTATCTTCAAACTCCATGATTGATCTCCATTGCACCTTCTCTATTTGCTGCAATATCTTAGAGGTTTCCTTGAGATTTTGTGTGAGCAACCTATGACTATGCCAAGACCTAAGAAAATGTTGAAGGATTTAATGACAAATGCTACACTATGCAACTATGAAATGAGCCTAGAGTATGCCAAAATGCCAAAATGCTAAAATGCATGGAGTCGAGAGCATGAAAGATGTGCAAATGAGATCAAAATTGCCATTTTATAGAAAATGCAATTTTGGATGAATGGCCAAGATTGAAGATAGAAAAATGCCCTAGAATCAATGGAAAAGATTCAATGTGACAACCCACAGTTAGGGTTAGGGAAACATTAGGGTAAATTTTAAATGAGTGGACAAGATTTGATTTGAGAAAATCAAATCAAGGGCTGAAAATCCATGTGACAAGGAGATAAGAATGACATAGAAAAAGAGAGAGATAGAAAATCAAATAATATTAGAAATTACTTGATTTCTAGAGGAAAATTGCTATTTTGAATTAAAAATTAATTTAATTCAAAAAGGTGGGGTCATGTGATAGTAAATAATTAATTTGAATCATTTACTAAAAGAGGGAAAATTAGAAAGTGGGACCATTTTAAATAAATAATTTTATTTAAAATTGGGAAAATGCCAAGGTGGATAAGAATTAAATAAATTAAAGAATTTATTTAATTATGAGAAAACATTTACAAATTAATGACGTATTTAAATAAATAAATAATCAAGAAGAATTAATGGGCCAAGAAAATTAAATAAATTTAATAATTTATTCAATTATGGAAATACACTAGAGAATTAGTAACACATTTAAATAAATAAATATAATTTATTTATTTAAATAATCAAGTGTAATAAAAGACATGAATTAATTAAATAATTATGAATTATTTAATTAATAGTTGAAAGTGGACCAAAGGACATAATTAAACATTTTAATTATGCTAGGAAGAAATGTGAGAAAAATAGAACTTGTAGGCCTAGCTCATTTTTGTGTCTACAATCACATATTCTACTTCATTGGTTTTTGGTTGTCTGTGGATGTGGAAACACCAAAACGAGGGTTTGACTTGATATGTGCAGGATCATGATGGGCCAAAAAGTGGCAATATGATGGGTATGTGGTTGATGACTATTTTTTACCCAAAATTGATGAGACAAAAAAGGTTTTTAAAGGAGATTCCTAGCTTTCCACCAATATAAATTATGCTTTACTTTGAATTTAATAAGTAATTATTATTCATTTTCTATTCAAATTATGACTAATGTTCTGATTGATAGGTTGATTGAAAAACATCTATAGATTTTAAATGGTATCACATTTTTTGAATCCAAAACATGTGTCACATTCTATGCTTCACATACTATAGGATTAAAAACATAAAAATTGAATTTCATGAAGTTTTGACCAAGTTAAGGTGGTCAAACATACAAGTTTTTTATATTTTTAAAAAAATTTGTAATAAGAAATTAATAATTAATTATTTACTTAGAAAAAAATTACAAAAAATAATGCATCACATCAGGATATGATTCTTCTACTTATATCTAAAATATTATAAAAAAATATTATCATTTTATTGTGGTTAGGGTGGTCAGACAAACACCTACTTCTTATTTTTCCATAAAATTTAAGTACCATTGCATTGAAATTCCAAATTTTCACCAAATAGATTTTTTTTTAAACAAACCTAGTATTTTAGAAACTACATTCAATTTGCTACAAATTCTATTGTTACATATTTTTGAAATAATATAGATAACTTATTCAAATTTTTACATCAAGTTTCCTAACTCTGATTTTTCTAATTTTTTTGCCACTTAAAGGCCTATTTTTTCTATGATGATCCTACACATACCTGACTAATGTAGGCCCCTATATAGCCTCAAAAATTTTCCCTCTCGCTTGTGTGTAGGTGAAAGTGCATGCAAAGCTAACTGGTGAACTGGTGCTTCTAGAGTTGGTCTTTATCACTTTAGTCTTTATCTATTTGTTCCAATATTTACACATTTACTTTCTATATTTCATTATCTTATCATTTTTGTTAAAGTCCATCAGGTAGGCTATCAATTAGTCATGCAAATGCAAGCATGCCCGAGAGATGCCAGTGTGTCATGTTGTCGTCCAAGAACTATGCTATTGTCCTTAGATAGAGAGCTATATGAGACATACTACCAACTCTAAAAATTAGCCCACCTAGGCCAAGCCTAAGTTCAGGATCTATAGAGTGATTGAAGTATATTATAGTCCTCATCATTCTCAATTCTTGTTTCAAGACACCTTTTAGATTAAGGTAAGTTAGGACAGCCCTCCACTCTCGGCTCTCTATGACCTAGAGCCTTGAAGTGGTTGGTCCCCCTCTCTTACAAACCGTTAGGTGATTCAACTCAATGAGGGAATCTACTGATTTCCTTATGATTGAGGACAAGGTATCATCCCAAATAGCACATTTGGGAGAAGAACTAAAAAATAGTAAATGTACTTAATTATTCTCATACTAAATTGAAACATCAATTTAAAGCTCAGTACAAATAGAAACAATAATTTTTTTGCAGATTTGAGAAAGGATAAAGACTATGTACTATTCACCAAAATTCAATTTTAGGAGGTAAACTAGGACTCATTCGCCTATGGGTGAATGTGTCTCTGATAAAGGATTTCAACCATCTTTTGGGAGCCTCTGATACCAGTCTATAGCTTCTATTTGATATAGGTTTTAGCTTGAGAAAGTTGGAAATCAGATTTTTAGGTGATATACCATATTTTGGCAACAACTTTGAAAACTTTTGCAACTTTGACAACTTTTCCAATATTGCTCAAGATATCTTGAGTACTTCTTCAACCTAAGATTTGCAACACAAACACAAGAGTGAAAATTTGTTTATTTTTGGTGAATGGGGATTTGCCTTGGTCAAACCTCCTTTGGGTAAATAAACCCAATTATTCTCATACAAAATTTAAACATCAATTTAAAACTTAGTACAAATATAAACAACAAAATTTCTACAAATATGAGAAGGGTTAAACACTGTGTACTAGTCACCAAAAGGAAGTTCTAGGAATAAAAATGGGACTCATTCATCCATTTGTGAATGGATCTCTGAATAGTGATTTCAACTAGCATTTGGGAACCTTTGATTTTAATCTATAGCTTCTATTTGTTCTAGGTTTTAGTGCCTAAAAGTTGGAAATCAAATCTATAGGTGAGATTCCATAACTTGGTGACAACTTTGATAACTTTTCCAACTTTGAAAGCTTTTCCAATATTGCTCTTCAAGAGATCTCCAGTCCTTCTTCAGCCTAATATCTACAACACAAATTCAAGAGAGATTTTTTTTTTGTTTTTGGTGAATGAGGTTTTTCCTTGGTCAAACCCCCTTTGGGTAATTAAACCATGAATTGAAATATTGAAACTTGAAAGGATTGATGAATGAATAATGTTATATTGCAACTCACCAAACCTTTTTATAATAAACCTTTGGAAATTTAAAATTTTGATCTTTAACTTTCTTGAAATGGCTTCAATGGATGTGGATCTTGATGCTTGAAATATGATTTGAATGCTTTGCTTGAATCTTTGAAACCTACATCACAAAGTTAGGTCCAAAAACATACATGATGGTAAAAGACTTTGACATCATTCCTAAGATCTTGATTGCTGCAATAAATCTCTGATAAATCTACTCTTGAATGTGCTTAATCATAAAGTTTGCTATAATTTTCTCACTTCAAAATGATAGATGTCTTAGGATTTGATTTTGATAAAATAACCTTATATTTATAGGTATGTATCCTTAATTTCCCAAAGTTTAAACATTGCATGATGACCTAAAAATTTCAATTTAGGGGCACTAAAATACCAACAAATAATATTTTAAATTTAGGTTCAAAGGCCTAGGGAGGACCCATTCTCCCATGGGAAAATGGGTACCAGGAACTTATTCTTGAAACAAAAATTTCTCAAGGTAATGTGTTATGTGTTGGTATTAATTATCATTGGGTTTCCCCTTCAAAAATTGTAATTTATTAGGCTTGTAGATGTAAAATAGGGCTTATTAAGGCCTAACTAAGTCCAATTTAATTGAGAGGCCCAAACAAAGTGTGGAAATGTAAAGTAGTATATTTTCCTACACTAAACAAATGTTTTATCCTCTATGCTTGTGGAAAAGAAATAAGGAATCCCACAAAATGATTACTATGATATCTATAGAGGGGAATAACATCATTTATTCCCTTGAAAATAGATCAATTTTAAAAACCTTAATTTGTTTGCAAGATGTGAGTATCCCTCACATGGGATCTAGGTCTTGTACAAAGATATAACTAATCTAGCTTAAGATTTAGATGGCCTCAAATTTTGATGGTTGAATTATTAAAAGTATTAGGAAAGCTTTTAAAAATAAAGAAGATATTACTCTAGCATTTTTAAGGTCTATTTTTTCTCAAACAACCTATTTCATTTCCAAAGCTTGTGATGGTTTTTTTTCCATTCAAGGTGCATGCCAATGTGGGTGTGTAGTAGGTGAAGTTTAGGAAGATGTGAAAATAAATCCTAATGGTTGCAGAATAGAGATGGGGGACCTAGAAAGAGGTCAGAGCCACTATCTTGCATTTCTGTAAGATAAAATATGTAATTCCATAAACTCTTTGAAGAGGTGGGTATGACTTATTTCTCCTAGCAATGAAAGACTATAAGGATGACCTAACCTCCAAATTATTCAATTTGTGGTAGGATAATAAAGTAAATATTGGTAGCATCAACTTTGTAATTACCCCTAAGTTAATTGTTGAAGCTATGGGCTTGGAGTGTCATGACATGAGAGTTCCAAATTCAATAATGATAACTATCAATGTTTCACTGGTAGCTTTTTGGAAGGGGATGAGAAGTTGCAAAGATGCTAGAATGATTATTACTATGAGAAAATCCTAGTGTCATATGGCCTACTAAGTGTCCACATCATGAAGTATTTACTTTAGAAGGTATATGCACAAATGTGTGTGACTACCATTTTCTATTTTGAACCATATTAGGAGAAAAGAGAAATCAACATCCTCTTTTTTTTTCTCTCTTCACAGAAATAATGCAAGGCTAAAGGTTCCTCTCCGCCTCTCCATCAAGGATTGATTCAAACTCTATAATCATGTCTCAAACCTTTATCCTTTTTTGGGCCCTGTGAATGTTGTGGAACCCCTTCATATTAAACATATGAATAATCAACCATGCTTGCCCCAAAATAACCCTAGCACATGTTAGTAGCCAAAATTGGGAAACCTTAATCATGCTTCCTTAATAAGGGATGATCACCCACATTTATGTTATTTGGAATAACTCTTTGTGTAAAAATTCCAGTCTACTCATCCTTTTCAATCAAAGAAAACCCATGCTAAACCCCTAGCTCTAAAAATTCCTTTTATTAGTAAGGTTTAGTTTGGTTCACCCTATAAAGTTAAGAAAGTGTTGGTTAAACCATTTAGCTTCAAATGAAAAATTCCTAGACCAAGATGAGTTTAGGTCTGCCAAAAAGGTAACCATTGAAATTCCTAATGAAGGGGAGGATGAGTATGTTGAAGACTCTAGCAATGGAAAAGGAGGAAGAATATTTTCCAAGCTGGTAGGTCAAAATGCTAAAGGAAAAATATTTTCCTTTGAAGAATAGGAAGATGGGTCCTTAGATGAAGAATTTATCCCCACACAAGAGGAACCCTTGGATTTGAGTCAGAAAGAGTTGGAAGTGGTTTTAGGGGTGGACTTGAGATATGAATCAATTAGTAGTAAAGAGGAGGAAGATGAAAATTGTGAAGAGTAGGAATAGGTAAAGGATTCCAAGGAAGATTGAGAAGATGTAGAACAAATGGACAAGGACCAAGATGAGAAAAGGTAGAGGTAATAGTTGGTTCTGGAAACAAGATGGAAATGCTAAGCATGATCCTCTAGAAATATAAGACTTAGATCAACTCTTTGTGGGATAAATTCAATAGGTTGGACAAATCTTTCAATAGATTGATTTTCATTACCCATGGTATAATGAATCATGTAATCTTCGGGACAAGGTCTGGTCTATCTATGGTTAGAAAAATGAAATGAAGAATGTAATCAATCTACGAAGAAGACATACCTATGGAGGACAATGTTGGAGAAGGAGAGGACCACTAGAGTAATGAACTAGACCTACTAAAATAGGAATGAGACCTCATGGAATGGAAAAAGGATTAGTTTTTTTATGTGTTTTCTTTGTTTTGGGGCCTGCATACTTGTTCTTTGAAAGACCTACATTCCATCTTGTTCTATTTTGTTTTTTTTTCTAGTGCTTTTCTCTAGATAGTTTCCTTTATTTTGATGCTTGTTGGGTGGCCTATTGGCCTAGTTATGTTTTGAACTATTGGTTGGGTGTCCTATTTTATGGTTGTTATTCTATGTGGGTTTGAATTGCAAGCTATGAGGCATATTTCTTGTTGGATTTTGTATGGGACGAGGCCCCTAACTCTACTTTTTAAATTAAAAAAAACACATAATTATTTATATTATAACTTATATTGAAAAAAAATGGACCAATATTTGAACACTATAAAAAAAAAATCCTTCACATTTAATAGGAAAATACAAGGTATTTATTGTGCTCACCTTTTATATTTATAATAGGATGAACTATTAATATGGAATACTCCAATGCTTGCACATTTCCACCACAATAGTTGTACACATAAGAACAATATTTTTTTTACTATGATAACAATACTTGTTAAAATAAGTGTCTTATTTTATTAAATGATCATTTTATTTTATAAATGGTCCACACTTATAGTGGATAGTTATGATATTTTATTTGAGACAAAAATATATTTTTTCACATTTTAATGAATGTATTTATGATTTTGTATATAACATTCATAGGTTCTCATGTGTGCAAGTATGGGCCCATCTTGACAAACATTTGGTTATTTTTTGATTTACATGTGGACTATTTATTTATAGTATATAGTATAAATATGTGGTAAGACTAATTATTATAAGAACAAGTGCTATTATAATAACAATTGGACCCTCTACAACTACTGGTCCCTCTCCCCTAATGACAACATTGTTCAAGGAATAAGGTCAAAAGTATTTGTGAGACAAAAAAAACATGACATGTAGTAGGAAATGATGAAACCAAATAAGCAATGCCAAATCATTTATTTTTCTCAATCATTTTTTATTAAATGTGCACATATTTTCCTAAGCCAACACCACCTGTGAGAATTTGTTGTATCATTTGATCCACCATAAATTTAACATGCAAAACATAAAGAACTTGTGCTGTAATTAAATTTTTATAAAAATGTAGCCCTGATTGGTCCACTTCTCTCATGTTTCTCATCCACCAAGCAAATCACACTGTAGAAATCACTTTTGTCCATAATGAAAATTGCAGAGCTCTTTCAAATATTTTAAACTTATATTAAAAATATATTGTTGGGATAATAATTGAGGCATAAACTAGGGGGCAATTCTACTGCTTATCGAGCAAAGGAAAATGGAACCATGACACATGGTTGACTACAACCAACCAAAATTAGCACATCACATCACTTATTTTTTATGGTCTATGCTTTATCCAATGGTTTTATTTATTAATGACATGGCTAAAGATCTATTATCTTACAAATATGAATTTTAAAAAATCAATTACATTGTAATATTCACATTTATATAATATTGCCGAAATTTGTTAAACATCGACATATTTAAGATCATCATTAATCTAACTTAGATTCTATGGCATTGGGATAAAGTTTGAGATGTAATGTATGACGTGATTATAACATTTGTTACATTTAGATAAATAGAAATATGGCACACAAGCAGCCTAATAATGTAGTTTGTTTATGTAAGCTTGTTCAATTGAATGAGTACTCGATGATTTGAATTTGATTTATCCAAGATCTATAATGACACAACATTGTTCAAGGAATAAAGTGAAAAGTATTTGAGAGGAAAAAAACATGAGATAATAGGCAATGATGTATCCAAATAAGCAATGTGAAATCATTTATTTTTCTCAATCATTGTTTTATTTAATGCGCACATATTTTCCTCGGCTATGATTTGATCCACCAAAACATAAGAAAAATCGTGGTGTAATTATATTTTTATAAAAATGTAGACCCCAATGGGTCCCCGACTCTTCTCTCATGTTTCTCATCACAAGGAGAAATCATTTTTTCCCGTAATGAAAAAAGTAGCCCAACCTTAAATGTGTAAAGGAAATCTTTTCAATCAATTTTCTCCTATATTACTTTATCAGAAATATTGTACAAATTTACGAGTTTCTCTTTCCAATATCATCTTAACCACTTGATTCGCAAGCAATACCAAATTTATAGAATATTGCTTTTAATTTAATTGTTCCATTGTGAAGAACAATATTGCCAAGTTCATAAATAGTATATTTTTTCGAATGATTCTCAACCAGAATAGTCATTCTGATTTATTTTATTTATTTCATTATTTTATTTTATTTATAATATATTAGTTTTATTTTTTAATATAATTTTTAATTTTATTTAAAAAAATATATGATTCATTATTTGGATTTTAAAAAAAAATTGTAATAATTATTATATATTAGTTTGTTATTTTTTAATCATTTTGATTCTATAGTTTAACTTTTATTATTAAATATATATTTATTGTGTTTTGGTTTTTATATATAAAATTATTATATAATTGTTCATAGTGGTTTGTCATATCTTTATTATGCACATAAAAATGAACAATCATATTGTGATTATGTAAAATATCAAACACAGCCCATGCATTATAAAATAAATAATAGAACTATAAAATGACTTTCAAATAAATAAATAAATAATTCAAATATTCAAAAGTATAAAAAAATAATAATTTTACTTTGGAACTATTTAAGAATTATTTTGTTCTTGCTTATTAAAGAGTTGTTTAGAGTTTTAGTTTTCTTTTAATATAAGTCAATTGTGCTCTAGTTTCCATGCACATGATGATGACATGATGCTCCATCGTTCTCAACATAGAGCACTTGTTGACATAAAAAGGATGTTCCATGTGAATTGCAATGTTTTTTAGTTGTGTGATTTTTAATGAAAATATTATATACTATATTATGAGTGAAAATGTATATAAAAGTATAGGTCACATTGGATTACACTTTAAAATTAAACAAGCAAATTTGATCAACAAAAGAAGAACATGGTCCCAAAAGTAGAAACAACTAATGAAATAACATGAACACAACTCCTTAAAAGAAACAATTTCCTTGAGTTCACAAATAAATATTAAAAAATTAAATAGTATGAGTAATTCTAGTGTTGGACAAGTTAACCCACCATCTTCTCAAAAAAATGTTAACATCGTGGATGAGCTTTGAATTAATGATTGATAATTACTCATTCTTTTTTATCAACCTATTAATTTATTCATACAATTCTTAATGAGGATATGGCAAGAAATATCAATATTGAAGTTTCCTTTATCTAGAGGGGCCTACCCACATTGTTGAGATGATGTAGGAGATTGATAAGGCGGTACCAACCACCCAGCCTATTAGCTAGGTAGCGAAGGTGGTGGTAGAGTCTAGCTATAAGAATACTAGGTAATGAATAGTGACAAATATGAAGTGGCACATTTTCACTTGTTATGAAATTTATGTTTAGAGGAATTGGAGCAACTACACCCTTAGTCTCTGTGGGTTGAACTATGTTGAGCTATCGATGAAGGAAGAATCCTAGCCATATTGAAAGAGGAAATTCCTTAATAATAATTTTATAAATAATAATTAAATTGTACCCTAGGAAGAGTTTTAGATATTTGATGTGCTATTCTAATTCTTGTATAGATATAAATTATTTTTGAAACACCTTGCTCTTAATTATTCTAGAGATATATAGCTTTCAATAAGATTTTTTAGTCTTTGTAAAATTATTAGAAACCCTCAGAATTCTTTGAGCATTCCATAAAACTCACTATTGTTTTTCTTTTTCTAGTCTCAGAATTGACACACAACTATAAAAGAGTTTCAAAACCCAATTCCCCTACACATTCAAAAGTTTGATACTTTTCAATTATGTACACAGTCCTTGTGTTTCCACAAAAGAATCTAAAAGCGAGTAACTACTTGGATTCTAATAGAAATACAAATTTTCTACATTATCATGCAACTTTTGTGAAATTTTCCTCCAACTCCATGCCCCGCTATATAAGGTGGACATTTAGATTCATCCCTAAATTATAAAATTTTACAATAAAATATGAACTCCAACAATATCATCCTTGTTTGAAACTTTAAAACTCTAATTATTTGCTAAAAGTATCCAAATCTCAACCTCTCTATAAACTAGTGGAAATTTTTCTTGTCCCTATAGTCCTACTCAATTATGCTCAAACTCTAGAGTTCTTCCCACCATTCATAATTATACATTTACTCTTGTAATACAATTCTATATATCTATTTTCTTATCCAAAACCCTACATGACTTTCTAAGAAGACTTCAATTTTTCTTTATAGTACAACTATCTAAAGGATTTTAAAACTCAACAACATTACAATCTATAAAGGAAATTCAAAATATTTCATTTCATTGAAGAGATTTATATGGGTTTTTTAGTATTAAATGTCAATTATATATATTTTCTTAAAAGTATGCATACTCCAATTTATTTTGTTGTGGGACACTAGAGTTATAGCTACCTAAAGAAAACTTTATAGAATGAATGTAGAAGTATCTTGAAATAAGAATAGGTATTTAAGGATTTTGTTGGTCTAAGAGGAGTTCAAGCATTATGAAGACTAATAAAGACTATTACAACTTGAAGTTGGATGCATGGAACTAGTTTGGAAAATTTGTAACAGTGTTATTAAAAATAAATATGTTTAAACTAGGTTCTTAATAGGGTAGTTTTACCTTTCTCTCAATTAAAAAATATGACAATGCACTTTAAACATGATACAAGAGTCTATGTTGTATTTCTTATCGTATTATTTATTGGAGAGGATTATCTCACAAGAGCATGTCCCACTTTTTTATTTAATTATATTGTTTATTCTTCATCCTATTATTAAAATGTACAACTGAATAGACCTACTCCTTCCAAGCTTTCTAGCTACCAAAAAGATCACTTTGTAGAAACATTTTTGTACATAATGGAATAGCTATTTCGTCTATCTAGAATGGTTGTCACTATTTGTGAATTTTGCTTCAAAGGATTGGATTGCTTCAATGTTCATCCAAGGTGTACATGCATAGTAAAGTATCATCATTTTTAATCTCTATCATACAACTAATCAAATTACTTCCAGGGGAATACCATCTAAAATTAGAAGTGAAAATATGAACAAGAGAAGAGTTTGTATTTAAAAATTAAGAAATTACCATAAAAAAATGAACAAAATACTGATCTAAAAATATCAACTAAATTTAAGCAAGAAAATAATCCATAAACCTATAGTTAAAAATAATGAATATAATAAGTAAAATTATTTGAAAACCAAGAGAAAAAACATAAGTGTCTACATTGTCAAAAGTATATCTCTAGTAATTTAATATGGAAAAAAGAAAAAAATACACATATTTTAGGGGAAAAGTGTTACAAGAGATACAAATTCTACTAAAAGAATACATATTTCAATACCAAATTTATCTATGAAATCATATAGGAGTAGAAATAAAAATAGAGAACTAGTGCATACTAGTGCATCAACCGAATTACTAATAATAAATACATATAAAAATGGATTTTCTTGGAAAGATTAAAAGAGTATAAGCCCCTATTTTTTCAAATTTATAGTTCATAAAGTGTATATAACTATTTTCTCAATTGTGATTGGTTCTCACATTTGAGGATTAATCATTTCCCATTTTTAAAGTATGAAAAGGTTGAAAGGAAATTTGCATCCATATAAGACTATTTTGGCATAACCACAAGAGATAAAATCAAGTAGACAAGTATTCAAAATCCACATGGAAAAAAATGTATAAATATATCATCAAGATGAGACAAGGTATACCCTACGAAAACCATCAAGAGGGAAAAACCCATACCCTTGTATTATCTTATGAATAAAGAATACAATACAACTATAGAGTCACCACCAATATCTCTAAAGATTCAAGTTATCTACATGAACCCCATTTCAACATGAAATTTAGAATCATATAACCAGATATACTTACAATGATAGAAAATGTATCCCTTTACATTTTCTCACTTGTTTGGGCCCTCCTAATTAATTTTCACTTAATTGTTTCCTAATTTAGTGTTGTAAAATGTATTTATTTGTAGTTTAACACTTATTTTAGGCTCCTTTAATAAATTGTGCTTAATTTTTCCTTAATTGTCCCCTTAATTCATTTACCAAGTTTATTTAATTAGATTTTTTGAAGAGGAAACCTACTATTCATTAATCCCTTAACATAACACTTCTCATTGAGTAATGTGTGTCCTAGGTTTATAGACCTAAGACACATTTTCCCATGGGTGAATGGGTCCTCCATAGACCTTAGGACCTAAATTTAAATTATATTTTTGTAAGTATTTTAACATATTCAAATCTGTGATTCAATGTTGGGTTGTGATATTTTAATTTTGGGAAATGGAGGATACATATCTATAAATACAAGGTTATTTCATCATTTCAAACCCTAGAAAAGCAATTCAAGAACCTAGAAAGTTTATGAGATTTTAAGAGAAATTAAAGGCATTCAAGAGAAGATTTATCAAATTTTTATTGCAGCATTCAAGATCCAATTGTCATTTCAAATTCTTCTTGCATCATGCATGTTTTTGGAGCTAATATGGTGATGTAGGTTTCATAATCGAATCAAGCATTCAAAGCACTATTTCAAGTAAGATTCAAAGTTCAAGATCCACATCCATTAAAGCCATCTCATGGAATTTTTTGATTTAGGCTTTGTTGAGTGGTAACATAGCTTTTTTCTTTCTTCATTCCCTCTTGCATGTTTCATTTCATTTCAAGGTTTGATTACCAAAATGGGGTTTGAACAAGGGAAACCCCTATTCACCAAAAAAAAACATTTTTCCCCCTTCATGTTGTGTTTGTAGATCTAGGTGGAAGAAAGCTTGAAGATCTCTTGAAAAATAAATTTCAAGAAGTTGAAAAAGTTGCAAATGTTTTCATTAAAGTTTTCATCTCATAGAAACTCATCTACAGAGTTTATTTTTTACATTCCTATGCTACCACTTGGACAAATTGGAAGATTTAGATCTATAGCAAAGGCTCTCGATAGTTGTAGAAAATCCCTAATAATGGAATGATTCACCCCTAGATGAATAAGTCCCAGTCAACGTTTGAAAACTGACTTTTGGCAAATGGGACATTAAGATCTACCCTTCTATGATCTGTAATTTGATTGTAGGTTATGTTAGTATTGAGATTAATCTTGCTATTTCAAGTGATAAGTTATATTTTGGTTTTGGTTTACTATTTTTAGTTTCTCTCTCCAAAGTGTTGTTTGACCTTGACCTCCATCATTCATTCATAAGAAAATTTGTAGATTAACACCTTGAGTTGACTCACCTAAGTTTTGTAAGTCAATTCTTTATGTGGATCTCATTTCCTAATGAAACAGAAGAAGATAGGTCCATCATAACCCCATTCTATATTAATGCACCCTATTTTTATTCCTTTCTGAATATTGATCAATGCTTCCTCTACTCACATGTGTAACATAGAAGAGACACTCAAAATAATAAACTATCCAACCTAAACAACTACTCATGTGTTTGACTAAAGAGACCTCAATACATTTAAATTATTTTAATAATGAAACAGAATATTTGAAGACACCAAGAATCTACTTACTACCTTCTTAATCCCACTATCTACACATCTCAACTAATCTTACTAGCACTATCACTTTTTCATCCATTGTAATTTTAGTTCTTCCATTGTATATCACTACCACATTATGAATTATTTCTTCCTTTGATGATAGGATTATTGATGTTGGCTATCTTCTTTGTCTTGTCCTTCAAATTCCACTATTAATCACTATCATATCTTTTCACTATCTTGTGACTAGCTTCTTCATATGAATGCTCCCCAATTATCTTCATGACTAACATTTATGAAATATAACTATTTATTTCACCAACGATAGAGATAAATTTTCTTTCACGTTTTATCAAGACCTTCGATTTAATATTAAGATATTATTCAAGTGATGGATACACCTACATTTCAAGATGAAAAAGGATTTGTTGTTTTTGCAAGTATAGGAGGATGTGGCATGTAAGTCTTATATTTTTTCATTTATCATAATGTGTCTCTATCATCTACTCATTTTCATTGCTCCTTACAAACCTATCATTGTCCCCTTCCTTAGGATGCCCTCTTCTTCAATATATTCTATAAACAACATTATTATTTGGGTATGTGCAGGATCATCATGGAAAAAATAGGCCCTTAAGTGGCAAAAAATTCAGAAAAATCAGAGTTAGACAACTCGATGTAATAATTTGAATAAGTTATCTATATTATTTCAAAAATATATAAGAATAGAATCTATAGAAAATTGAATGTAGTTTCTAAACTACTAGGTTTATTTTAAAATAAAATCTATTTGGTGAAAATTTGAAATTTCAATGCAGTAGTACTTAAATTTTAGGGAAAAAATAAGAAGTAGGCATCTGTCTGACCACCCTAACCACAATAAAATGATAATATTTTTTAATAAGATTTTAGACATAAGTAGAGGACTTATGTCTGGATGTGATGCATATTTTTTTGTAATTTTTTTCTAAGTAAATAATTAATTATGAATTTTTTATTACAACTTTTAAAAAATATAAAAACTCGTATGTCTAACCACCTTAACTTGGTCAAAACTTCATGAAACTCAAATTTTTTTTTTTTAATCCTATAGTATGCAAAGTATAGAATGTGATGAATGTTTTACATTCAAAAAATTTGATACCGTTTGAAAGCTATATATTTTTTTCAATCAACCTATTAATCAACACTTTAGTCGTAATTCAAATAGAAAATGAATAATAATTATTTATTAAATTCAAAGTAAAGTATAATTTATATTGGTGGAAATTTGAGAATATCCTTTAAGAACCCTTATCATTTCATCAATTTTGGGTAAGAAAAAAGTCGTCAACCACATACCCTACAAATACCCATCATATTGCCATTTTTTGGCCCATCATGATCCTGCACATACCCATTTGTATTGTATAGGTACTCTATTCATAAAAGTATGCATACTTGATGTGACTACCATTATAGGAAGTGATTTTTAGTGGCTAATATTTTCCAATTGGCTAATAGTTTGAGCTATAACATGACTTGAATTGCCACATTTTTACAAAATTTTATTATAGTCTTATTTAAATTTCCAAAGAATTTATTTTATTAAATTTTTTGACTCAAAATTTTTCCATAATATTCAATACTTGATTAGATTATAATCGCCTAAATTTTATAAATCATAGTAGAGATCTATATTAAGTTACCAATAGTATATCATAATTATTAGTTGTTTTAGGGCCATATTTATAATATTTAGTTTCCATCATTGATATAAAAATTAATCTAATGGCCCTTGTTGTATTCTAAGAGGTAAAATATATCCGGGGTATGTAATTCTCATGGGGCCCACAATTTTAGGCCCCATGAGGATTACAGATCGTGAGTACATTTTACCTCACAAAATACAATGAGGGTATTTAGATCAATAATCCAAAAGAAATTTTGGGCCCATGAGCAGTATAAATTGTGGGTACATTCCACTTTGCAAAATATAATTACATTAGTTAGATTATATTTTAAAACAATGGTGACAAGTAAATATGATAGTCTACCCCTTAAACCCATCAATAATTTTCATCCTTTGGACCTTACTTTCCCATAAGAATTAGTTTTTTAGATTAGATAAACTTTCCATCACAATTAATATATTTTCCTATTATTTTTCAATATTCACCAAAATTTTATACAAAACTTAGTGATGTAAAATAAATTTCCAATAAAATTAATATTTTGTTTCAAAAAAAGAGAAAGATTCACCACTACAAATTAATATTTTTTTCTTAAAATAATGATAGATTTTCCAGAAATTTAAATCTTTTTTGGAGGGGGGTTTCTTAAAGTTATCACTAATTATAGACTTGTCTTTGTTATGATACACATGTTACATTCATGGGCTCTAGATTATATTTTTGTATGTGGGTCTTGCACCCTACAATTTTTCTTATCATATTGTAATCTATCAATTGTCAATTGTATTACCTCTTTCCATAAGATTTACCATATTCTCTTTCCTTATAATCTAACTATGTATTGCTATGTCTACTATTGGATTAGGATTGAAAGGTTTAAAAATTTTCCTCTGCTTGCTTCTTATAGCATTGTAAATTGTCTCCCTTGACAATTTCTTACTAGATTTTTTTCACCTGTTATGTTCTTGGATATAATTATACACCTCATTTCCTAAATAATGCATTCCATGGACCATTGTACATTTATCAAAAAATAAAATGTGAAGGAAGAAGTATGCATTTAATATTTTCTCCAACACTTTGGATCCCCAAAAAGGAGGGATCTAATCTAGGGTGCCCTACACCCTAGACCTCTTGATTTGGATACAAATTTAAATATGTTAATGTTGGTAATTTTATCATTTAAAATTAAAATCCTAATTATCAACTATAAAGATTTTATTTTGGGAAAGTATAAGAATTGCATATAAATACATAGTGTTTTAAAAAAATTAATTAACAAGAAATTATGGAGAAAAGCTATTCAAGAAAATGCTTCAAAAATTAGTTAAAGAGTAGTCAAGAGTAGAATTTGTAGAATATTGCACCATTTCATCATTCAAGCATCATGCCAACTTTTATGTAAGTTTCTTCATGTTTATGTATGAATTTATTTTTTTAGTACTAATACTTGTAGGTGTTAAAATAAAATCAATTCAAGTTGTAATCAATCCTTGAAGGTGATGAGCATTACTTCATTCTATCAAGGAGATTAGATCTGAGTGGTGAGCCACAACAAATTGTCAATTTTATACTTGTCATTTACAATCTATATGTCATAAACTCTTTATCTTTTATTTTTTCTTATGCCTTCGTTTTGGGGATGACACAAGGCATAGAGACATTTCAGTCTCTTCCATGTTGACCCAAAAATATTTTCTTTGTTTTTACTTTGTATATGTCATTCTTCCTATTCAACGAGTATTTGGGGAATGATGACATTTCCAAGCTCTATAATATCATTGTAGCAAAGACATACACAAACCCCAAATTCATGGATCTCTTATGTGTGATTTTGGGATTTCTTTTTTGGGGCAATCCCTTCCTTTTTCATGATGTGGTTTCATTTGGAACATGTCTTGGCATATGGATTTCCAAATAAGCTCTCATGTCTTCTTTACTATTGGAATTTATCATTTTCTACTTTAATTTAATTGCTCATAGCATGGTGTTTAGTAATTTCTTTAAAGTGGGGGCATACATTGGCATTATCATTTTGGAGATCTTGGACTATTCCTTATGTTACATTTTGAGGCCTTTTTACTTCTTGCGATGCATCTTCTTCTTGGTGGTGTCATTGGGTTTGATGTCCTCCGAGAGCATGAACTTTCTTGGCATATGACTTTCCTCTTAGTGGTTATCCTATGTGTTGCATTCCCTAAGTTGTGAATCTTTTACCCTATACTTTTCCTCTCTTAGAGATGTTGGGCACAATGTTCCCTAAGACGAGACCTTACATGAACTAAAAAAACACCTTTGACCATGTATTATTCTATTTTCATTTTGTTCATAATTTTTTAGAATAAAAAACTTGCTTACCTTATGAAGCTCAAAGTTACAATGCTCTTCATGGCCACCAAGCATAATGCACTTTTCTTGCCTATGGTGCCTTGTGTGTTCATAAGTGTAACTTAGCATAACACAACTTTCTAAGCCTTATGGAGCTCAAAGTTCTTATTATGTGGTGTCTTATTAAACTTTTTAGAGGTATAAGTTTGGTATGGTATGGGAGCCTAATAAGATTCTCTCATTTCCCACCCTTGGGGGCTCACCTAGTGGACAATGGAGTTTCACTAGCTCGTGTGTGTGAGCGTACATTGTTGTTTGCATAGTGGATAGCAAGTTCCACTTGTAAACATTTTTCTCTTTTTTTTCTCTTGTTTTTAGTCTTAAACATTGTATGATTCAGTATCTTGTGATTGGTGCATACATATATATGTTTAACATAGGCATGTGTCTCCTTGTGCCTTTATTGGTTTTTCTATGAGATCTTAGATCTTGAAGGCCTGATCATCCTCCTTGACCGTTGTCATATTATCTTTCCAATAAATGTACAATTAGACCTCTTTGGATTTTCTAATTTAGTGTGAGTTTGATGCAAGGTCATCCTCTCACTAAAGTGGGGGATAAATGTAATGTTAAAAAATGTAACCCTTTACATTTTCTCACTTGTTTGGGCCCTTTTTATGTAAATTAGACTTAATAATTCCTTAAATTAGTATTGTTAAATGTACCCCATTATATTTATTCATTTATTTTGGCCCTCTTAATTAAAATGGGCTTAATTATGCCTTCATTGTCCCTTTAATTCATTTTAAAAGGATAAATAATTATATTTTCAGAAGGGGAAACCCGACAATAATTAATTCCTAAACATAACACTTTACATTAAGCAATGTGTGTGGTCCTCCCTAATCCTTAGGACCTAAATTTAAATTATCTTTTTGATGGTATTTTAAAGATTTCATAGCTATAATTCCATGTCATCTTGTGATATTTTAATTTCAAGAAATTAAGGATACATACTTATAAATACAAGGTTATTTCACTAAGTTTCACCTAGAAGTTTGAAGTGAGAAAAAGTATAGAAAATTTTATGATCAAAGGAATTCAAGAGAAAATGTATTAATGTTTTATTGCAACATTGAAGATCGGTTTATCATGTCAAAGTCTTCTTGCACCATGCATATTTTTGGAGCTAACATTGTGATGTAGGTTTCATGATCAAGTCAAGTATTCAAAGTATCATTTAAAGCATTATTCAAGTGTCAAGATCAACATCCAATTCAACCATCTCATGTAAGTTTTTGAACTCATAAGATCTTCATTATCAAGGTTTCATACAAGGGTTTGTTGAGTGGTAATATAATTTTGTACATTATTCATTCCCTCTTTCATGTTTGATTTCAATTCAACGTTTGATTACCAAACGGGGGTTTGACCAAGGTGGTGGAACCACTATTTTTTTTTTGTTCCACTAATATTAGATAATTATATGGTTGCCTCTCTAGTTTTTTTATGTTTTATGTCATAGTATTGTGTTTTGCATGCATCCTAGGGTTTTGTCTAGGCCCTAAACCCTAAAATAATCGTAAGAATTGACAATAATTTTCAATACGTTATAATTGCAATATGTGTCATGATCAAGTCAAGAATTCAAAGTATCATTTCACAAATTGTTCAAGTTTCAAGATCCACATCCAATTCAACTATCTCATTCAAGTTTTAGACCTCCTAAGACCTTGATTATCAAGGTTTCATACAATGGTTTGTTGAGTGGTAACATAGATTTGTACATTATTCATTCTGGGTATGTGTAGGATCATCATGGAAAAAAAAGGCCCTTAAGTGGCAAAAAATTCAAAAAAATTAGAGTTAGGAAATTTGATGTAAAAATTTGAATAATTTATCTATATTATTTCAAAAATATCTAAGAATAGAATCTATAGAAAATTGAATGTAGTTTCTAAAATATTAGTTTTTTTTTTTTTAAATCTATTTGGTGAAAATTTGAAATTTCAATGCAGAGTAATTTTAAATTTTAGGAAAAAATAAGTAGGTGTATGTCGACCACCTAACCACATAAAATGATAATTATTTTTTATAAGATTTTAGATATAAGTAGAGGACTCATGTACCAATGTGATGCATATTTTTTTGTAATTTTTTTCCAAGTAAATAATTAATTATGAATTTTTTATTACAAATTTTAAAAAATATAAAAAATCATATGTCTAACCACCTTAACTTGGTCAAAACTTCATGAAATTTAATTTTTCTTTTTTTAATCCTTTAGTATGTGAAGTATAGAATGTGACACATGTTTCAGATTGAAAAAATGTGATATCGCTTGAAAGCTATAGATGTTTTTTAATCAGCCTATCAATCAGGACTTTAGTCGTAATTCGAATAGAAAATCAATAATAATTATTTATTAAATTAAAAGTAAAACATAATTTATATTGGTAGAAAGTTGAGAATCTCCTTTAAAAACCGTTTTCATTTCATCAAATTTGGATTAAAAAAAGGTTGTCGGCCACATACCCTACACATACCCATCATGTTGCCACTTTTTGGCCCATCATGATTCTGCACATACCCTTCCCTCTTTCATGTTTCATTTCAATTCAAGGTTTGATTACCAAAAGTGGGTTTGACCTATATGAAATTTAACTAATGCAAGAATTAGTAACCCTAGATGCAATTTAACTAATGTAAATCATAATGCAAAGTTAATGCAAGCTAGATCTAGCATGATGATGCACTCCAAATCAAAATTAAGATGTTCCAAATGCATGTTCACCAAAAGCAGACAACAGAAAATAGGAGGGGGGTTATCTTTAAGGAGATAGTGTTCCTACTTCATACTCATGTTTCACTCAAGGAAACCATTGAGATCTCAATCCAAGGTGGAAAGGGGAAAGAGATCTGCGATAGGGATGTTCTAGGATATGATCAAAGGCTAAAAAGAGGTTCACCACCAAGCCAAGGCTTGGAAGTACTAGTAGTATGTAAGATCTAATTATGAAACCTAATTTTATGGAAAAAAATCAACAAATGACTGAGAAATGAATGCAAAAAAATAGGAAATTGAGAAATTAGAATGGTGCACCTAGAAACTTGAATGTCCCTATAAAAAGCACTAAAATCTAAAAAATGTGGACTTTAGGGCACACTAGGACTCATATGCTAGGATGGGCGTATCAACCAAAATCTAGGGTTTTTGGACTTGATTAATTAAAAAAAATAACATCACTTTTCTCCAACTAACATCCAAGGATGTCCTAGAAATCCTAATTGGATTGACTATCAACCTCACAAGGTGAGTCAATTCTTAATTAGGACCGAGGAGTGTGATTTTTCAAAGTTTAGGGGTTCACCATCAAGAAAATGATTGGAAAATACAAATGAACATTGAACTCACAAAACCTAATTATTGAAGATAAATGAGAGATGCAAATAATCAAAATATGCAATAAAGAGTTAGGAGGTAAGTACCTAGGAGGTCTAGAGATGTGAGGATTCCAAAAATCCAAAGAAATTGTAAAAATGTGCTAGGGAGGACTAAGATGCCTTTACTGTTGTCTTAGTCCCACTACTATTCTTTGGGGAAAATGCAAAATCTTTGGATGTCAGAACTAGACCTAGAAGAATTTCTGAAAAATGACCTCATGATGACTAAGATGCCTTTACTATTGTCTTAGTCCCATTTTAAATTTTTGAGATGTTTGAATGTGGTCTTGAGGCTTGATGTCTGAACTTTCTCCTTCTATGATCTCAGGGTCTAAATACTTGTGATTTGACTTGAAGGTGAGTTTACATGAAGATGACAACTTTGTAATGCAATTTTACAATTTTGCAACTTTACACTTCAAATGACCTCCAATTCTTCAACCTAAACCTATAAACACAAACATGCAAGAGGGGAAAAACTTGTTGATTGTTAGTAAATAGGGGGTTGTCTTGGTCAAACCCCCTATAGGTAATTAAACCAAATGATGAAATGAAGCATGAAATATGAAATATATAAATAATATCACCTTGGATGATGTCTTATGAAGCAAATTTGTAGTCTACCATGTATTGGCCATGAAGAATGTAGACCTAGGAATCTTGAATATGATGTGAACAATGGTTGCAAATAGATCTCCAGTGCTACATCAATAATCTTTTCTCAACAACATGAATGGATGCATTAAACCCCTGACATGATGCTTGAATCTTGATAATGGCTTCAAATGGTTGATGAATTACTCTTGAATGCATAAATTTTCCTTAAGAATGAATACTTGAATTCTTGTTATGAAAAATGAGTGGAGGAACCTTGTATTTATACTTATTCATGCTTAATATCTTGAAATTACACCACACCAAGCCAACATATGAATTCATCAATGAAATGAGGCTAAATCCCACCAAAATTTGAAATTGGATCCTAAAAAATAAGCCATGGATGACTAAGATGCCCTAGGTGGTGTCTTAGTCCCAAGGCTCAAATCTTGGTGCACATACTCCAAAAGGGACCTTTTCACGTACATTCAAAATCAAGGTCCCAAGACCCATAGAGGACAAATATGCCCTAGTCAGCATTTTATTCCTAGTTCACAAATTAGGGATGCAAACATAATCATTAAATGATAATTTATCTTTTGATGTTTTTTGATATTAGCCAAAAAAAGATATAATTCATAGGGCTTGTGGATGCAAAATGGGACCAATTAAGACATAAAGAAGTATAAATAAAGCAAGGCAGGCAAACAAGTGTGAAAATTCAAGGGTATGCATTTTGCTACACTAAATTTAGCCCCCACTTTTGTGAGCGGATGAAATTGCTTCAAATTCACACTAATGTAGCCAACCACACAAACAAGAGGGGTTCAAATGGACAAATTCTAGTAAGATAGGATGACAATAATAAAGAGGAATGATCAAGCCACCAGGATCAAGATCCTATGACAAACCCACATAGGTACAAAGGAATACACTTATGGATAATTTATGAAGCCATAATCAAATTGCAAACATACACTATCAAAGACAAAAATATTGAAAAAGGAAAAAGGAAAAGGAAAAATGCAATGGATCAAGCTTTAGTTGGCCATCCAATGTGGTGGACTAGGTCTAGGCTGGTTGTCCAAATTTTTTTTACAAGTGGAACACATTGTCCACTATGAAAATAAAATGCACACTCACAAGGGCTAGTGGAGCTAGGTGAGCCCCAAGAGGTCCATATCAACATCATACCCCCATGAATATGATAAGGAAAAAAGAAAAATGTCCACTCACAAGGGCTAGTGAAGCTAGTTGTTCACTAGGCGAGCCTTAGGGGACCATATCAAATCCATACCTCCATGACTTTAATAAGGTAAAAAAATGCAACAAGAAAGAGGGATGTTCAAAGGGATTTTCCCTCATTCATGTGAGGTCTCTTATTAGTGAACATTGTGCTTAATGTCTCCAAGAGAGGATAAATACAAGGTCTCATCTTGCAGAACATTGTACTTAATGTTTCCAAGAGAGGACAAGTGCAAAATGTCTCATCTTGTTTCCAAGAGAGGAAAATGAAATATCACACTCTCAGAGGAAATTAAACCCAATGAAACTACCAAGGAAAGCACATATCGCAAGAAATAAGAAAATCACACAATCAAACATGATTTTTGATGTATTCCCCCACTTTAAAGTGATTACTAACACCATTGTTGTGAGTAATTTCTTTAAAGTAGAAGAAGACATGAGAGCTTACTCAAAATTCCCTATGTCAAGTCATATGTTTCTAATAAGCTATGCCATGCAATAAGATGGAAGGGTTTCCCCCACAAATACAATGCTAAAAATAACTCAGTACGCCACATGCAACCCAACTTAAGGAATGTCATCCACATCCCAAGCTTGCTCTTACATATACATGAAAGGCGATCAAATAACCAAAAGAGGCAATGACAAGTGACATACAAGGACAAGGCTACCTAACTCCTTACCCCCACTTAGTGTAGGACAACGATGAGCTGAAGTGATTGAGGAGAAGCATGCTAGAATTCAAATTAGTATCGATTAGAGGAATTAGGTGCTCCCACATAAGGAAGAGCACCAAACTCCTTAAGATGTTGTATTTCATCTAGGTGGATCTCCAAAACCTAAAAATTGAAGTGTTCTAGTTTCTCTCAGAAGTAATGCCATGACAGAGAGCTTGAAGAATTGAATCCTGTGCAACTTGAAGGGGTAAAAAAGGAGTATGTTTTCTCAAGTTATGCATAGTCAAAGATTTGGTCAATAGGGAGTTAGAGGCCATCAGAAAGGCAAAAATTTGATTGTCTCAAAGTTGATAGAAATTGGTGTCAAATCAAAGGGCTTGAAAAAATGAACCCAACAATGTTCGTTTTGTCAAAATATGAGATTGTACATATGAGATATCACTGGTCAAAGGCTGGTAAGCTTATGGGCCAGGTACGGAAAAAGGGTCAAAATTTGACATTGTCAAAGTTGGTACCATCATGAAGATCTCATCAATAACTTTTTGATGACATTTGTTTCATAAAAAATGGAGCACGTACACAGAAGATATCGTCAGTCAATGTTGTAGTTGACCAGGTTGACTAGGGTATGGATGATGAAATCATCATAATGTCAATAGCTGACAAAGTGGATGGGGTCATCATATGTGGACCAATCTGGCCTTGACACATGGTGGTTGTATAGTGATGTGGTAGTATAGTCATCAAATGATGTCAACATGTTTGGCGAATGAGGTGTTGACACATGTCATTCGTATAGGTGATGTGGTATCTGAGTCAGCGCTAATGTGGCATTCATAAGATAGCTAGCAGCTGGAAGAGCATCTGGCTGGATGGCATCAGCCAATCAATAGTTGACACGTGGCACAATGAGGATGTGCCACATGCCTCCATCATCCTCTCTCCTTCACGTGATTAGTTGTGTTTACCATAAATATATGGCCAGGGGTTGAACCCTCGACCTCTCCAACATTAACCATCAGCATATCCATTGTGCCACACATAGGAGCTCTACTATTAATAGTGCAATGGTTTCTTTTGTTTTAATACTATTTGGAAATGGTTTATAAAAATTGGATGGAGGGACTTGAACTCGCAACTATCGGGTTGCCAAAATGGCATGCCACTATTGTGCTATGCAACATCTTTGTAATGTATCTATGTTGTATTGATTTTGTTGTATGTTAAGCTTGAATTCCTTAACTAAATAACTATATATTTATTTGGTTAGGAAATAAAACAAACCCCCTAATAACCATAGCCTAAGAAGTGATAAAATAAGGGATTAAAACAAAATTTTAATAATTTTGAAGGGTTCTTTTATTTAAAAGGGGGAATATTATTGTTTAAATATATATAAAAGTGGGGTATTTTGTAATCTTTGGTGGTTTTGGCCTAAATGGAAAACTCCCATGTATAAAAGGGGATCTAGGAGGCCTTTGAAAATCATCACTTCTAGAGTTAATCCAACTTTTCATCTAATTCTTTCTCTCTTCCTCCTTGCTTGTAAGCATTTATGTGGGATAATTTTGAGAGTTGAATTTGAGGAATATTGTTCAGTGTCTGTAGTAGGTTCTTTCATGGTAGAATTAGTGTTTTCACTCTTGGTAAATCCTTCTTAGCTTTGAGAGCTTTTGTGAGGTGATTTGAGTGAGATACTCTTTAGGACTTTGTGGATAGGCTATAGTTCTTTGTAAAGCAGTGTTGCAAGAGGCTCCTTTGGAGATTGTACTACTAATTCAGAGTATTCTAATAGATTGGTCACTCAATTGATCTAGACACAAAGATGTAGTCCACTTGGATGAACTTTGTAATCAAATTTGTGTCTTCTTCTCTCTCTTTGCTCGGTGTTATCATTCTCTCTATATATTGTTCCTATTACTCCATTGGTTAATGTCTTTTCACCTTTGTGCATAATCACTTAGCAGCATTTGTCATATATCCCTTCCACATTTTAGATCAAGTGGTAAAAAAGCCTAGTTTGGCTAGTTTTACAGAAGTTATTGTTAGTTATCTTGCTAGTTTAATTAGTTTGTCAGATTAACAGTTTGCTAGTTTTTGGTGACAATGTGCAAGTTGATACGTGGAAATTTGGAGTTCGGAAGTAGAGATGGCATTAGAGAAGGGTGAATATTCAAGGGTAACATTGACTAGATCCATGGTGGATGATCTTATGTCAATGAAAAGCATGGTTGAAGAGCTCTACTAGGACCATCAGGAGAAGTCTGATAAGATGCAAGAGTTGGAGGAAACCAACCATCACATTCAATTAGAGAATGTTGAACTCAAACAGTTGCTTGAACAAGCTAACATGGATAAGGAAAGACTGTAGGTGCTACTACAAGAGGTCCTTGAAGAGTAGAATAGGAGAAGTCCTCCTAGAGAGTGCTCACATATGTGCCTTCTATCCACATTCTGAGGATACTTCTTCCTCATACTCCCCACTCACCCTAAACGGCAGTGCATCATCTCTGTAAAAGTCCACTACAAAGGGTCTGAAATCATGTTTTTCTTGTGGTCATGGGAAATGGACTAGTTATGGCTCAAGTTAGGATATGTTGGTCAGTGTGCATTTTGGCCATAGGAGGAGTATCTGAAACTTTTCAGTGTTTGTAGGAACGAAAATGGTTACCTCGAAGAGTCTTCTTTAAATCATACTTTTGCCACATTCGAAAGATGTACCAAGGGGATCCGTATGAAGCTACTTACAAAGATGGGATACAAAGGAAAAGGCCTTGGAGTTCATGGCCAAGGCATAACCAGTCCTATCAAGGTGATAGAATGACCCTATTATGAAGGATTGGGTTATGATAGCGAAGATGGTGGAGAATGTTCAAAGACCATATTTGTGAAAATTCAAGATGATCAAGCAAAACATGCACCTCATGGAGAATCTTTGTAGAAGAAAGTGAAGAGGAAGGACAAATCCCATAACTACTGCACCCACTATAGGATAAGTGGGAAATGGATCAAGAAGTGTTGGAAGTTGCACCTCGAGCTTCACCACTCACTAAGGCCTATTGAAGGACTTAACCAATAGTAGGTTGCTAAGGAAGAGGTACAAGTGGTAACTAAAGCCGTGATCCTTAAGGTGGAGGTGCAAGCAATAAATGAGGCTATGATCCCTAAGGCATTCCAAGAGGAAAATCAACAAAAGACTGGGCAACTAGAGAAAGAAAGTTCATTCGAACAACTCTGTAAGAGCTAGGAATGCTTTTCCTCTAACTAATTGTGTCATCTTTGTGTATGTTACCTTTTTTATAGTCTGGTAATATGTATGTTGATACTAGACAGGTTTGGTTTGGAGTATGAAACTCTGAATAATTTTTTTTGTAACAAGTTTTTATTAAGTTGTATTTCTCTAGAGGTTGAGATTTTGTAAGGCTCTTAAAGCCACATCTCTTGTAATCAGAAAGGAGAATACTTTATAACTTCTTATTGTAGGTTTTTTTAAGGACTTACCTACAAATTTCAAGTGTGAAGCTTCTGTTGAAGATCATTTTTAGATAAAGAGTTGCCGAGAACAGTCAACAATGACCTTGCATGTTCTCAGCTTGAAGACTCAGTCGAGGTCATTTTGAGGATAAGTCTGAACTCAGTTGAAGTTCTTGAAGGATTTTATTGATGACCTTGTTGCCTCAGACGAACATGACCCAAGTTGTATGGTGGAGCTTTCAATTAGCTATTCTAAAGTACAAAGGTGAAGGAATATTTTAGGCTGAGGGGTAGATACCATGCTCGAGCAGTTGAAGAAGTAATAGAAGCATGCCAAAAAAGACGACGAGAGATGCAAAATGTGAACTACCTCGTGAGAAGCACTAAGAGACAGGTTTACCATACTCATTTTTCTTCTTGCTTTGGGTATGCTAAGTTCCATTTTGAATTGCATCGTGATGAGCTGTGAAGTCCTGCATTTCCTAAATGTAAGACCCCTATAGAGGGAAAATGTGGTGATAGGAAATCTCTTGTTGACAGTACATTACCGAAGTGTAAGACCTCAGTAGGAAAATGTAATAGTATGTATGTCCTGGTGTTGAGATTGTGGTGAGTAGCAAGATGTAGGATGGGAGATGATTCGAAGGAACTGTAAACTTTTGGGGACCAAAAGTTCTGCAGTGGGGAAGTTTGATCCAGGTGGATCTCTAGAACCTAAAAATTGAAGTGTTCTAGTTTCTCTCGGAAGTGATGCCATGAAAAAGAGCTTGAAGAACTAAATCTAGCTTAACTTGAATGGGAAAAAAAGGAGTTTGTTTTCTCAAGTTATGCGTAGTCAAAGATTTGGTCAATAGGGAGTCAGAAGCCATTAGAAAGGAAAAAAATTGATGTCAAAGTTGATCAAAATTGAAATCAAATCGAAGGGCTCGACAAAATGAACCCAACACTGTTCATTTTGTCAAAATCTAAGATTGTACATATGAGATATCACCGGTCAAAGGTTGGTCAACTTAGGAGCCATGGACAAAAAAGGGGTCAAAATTTGACATCATCAAAAGTGGTTGAAGTTGGTAGCATCACGAGGATCTTGTCAAGAGCTTTCTAATGATGTTCATTTTGTCAAAAATAGAGCATGTACACGGAATATATAGTCAGTCAAAGTTGTAGTTGACTAGGTTGACCAGGGTACAGATGATGATGTCATCATACATTAGCAATTGATAGAGTGGACGGGGTCATTGTATGTGGACCAATCAGGTCTTGACACATGGTGGTCATACAATGATGTGGCAATACAGTCCTCAGATGACGTCAGCATGTTTGGTAAACGAGGTGTCGACACGTGTCATTTATACAAGTGACGTGGCATCTGAGTCAGCACTGATGTGGCATCCATATGATAGTTGGTAGCTGACGAGGAATTTTATTGGATGGCATCATCCAATCAATGGTTGACACGTGGCACAACAAGGATGTGCCATGTGCCTCCTTCATCCTCTCTCCTCTGCGCAATTAGTTGTGTTTACCAAAAATATATGGCCAGGGGTTGAACTCCTGACCTCTCCAACTGGTGCAAGAGCACCCAAGGCCTTCAAGGAGCTCTTCAAGGATCAGAAGTGTGCAGGGGTCAAGAGGACCTTTCCATCATATCAGAGCATCAATTATGGTGTCTTGGAGCCTATAATGGCATTTGGGATGAATAAAGGTAATGGGAATATCAAAAGTCCTAAGGGTCCTGAAAGGACCATAGGACCAAAAAAACCTTGTAAGTGGATCAATAGTGTCCAAAGGGTGTAGGTAGGTCTATAATGTTTTAATTAGATCAATTAAGCTTAAATGTTAAAGGGTAGATAGTTTTTAGTCAATACAAATCAATAAATAAAGTTTGGAAATTCAAATTTTTGAATTCCAACGGTTAGTTGTGTTTTGGGCGGGTAAGTGAGTTTTAGGGGATTAATCAACTTTAATGTAATAAAACCAACTCTAATTGGTTGGGACAATTGGGGGATTGATCTATAACCCCAAAATTATTATTTGTACATAGGTTGGGCGTGTGGAGAATTGATTGTACAGATTGTTCTCAGAAAAAAAAAAAAATAGAACTTCAATTTTTGCATCTTTTTGTGTTCTTTTTGATGTTCTGTTGATTCCTATTGAACTTTGATTCATTTTTATGGCTTAATGACTTTCATTTACATGATTTAAGAACTTGGTATGCTTTGAAAGTTAACAGAAATCAATTTCTTGTACAAAACTTCTAACTGTCCTTAAGGAAACACAAAATTTGCACTAGTTTTGAGGGTTTTTCATGATGAATGATCCATTTCATGGGAATGTATGACCAAGACCAATGAAATGGATCATAATTAACCTATATCATATCAATATAACAAACTAAAGTGCAGGAAAGAGGAATCATGCGGTGTACACCAAGATTTCATAGTGCAAAGTGCTTGAAGATGGAGGCTAGAGAATAGCAGTGGAAGATCTGCCTTAAGGAGGGGTATGCTTTTGAGTTTGGATAGACTATATATGTTTTCCTAATGGTGTAGGGTCAATAAACAAGTTATGGAAGTGTGTGCAAAGCCAAGATCCAAGAAGCCCTAGTTTTGGGACATTTTATGGAGGGTTTTGTGATCAAGGATCTTAGAGGTGTCATAGAAGGTTAGGACCTTGAAAATCCTTAGTTTTTAGACAATTTGAGACACTTTGGAAAGTTTATGAATCAGGGGATAAAGTTAGAGGGGGGTTTCTTTGTAAAAGTAGGCTAATTGAGTAGCTTTAAGCATGGTAGGTGTATTGAAAGTATATGTTGGTCCAAAAGAATCACTATTTATTTTTGGATATGTTGTGTAGGCCCTAAAAGGGTATCTCAATCAATACTTTAGTTGGTAAGTGTTTTGTAAAGTTTGAGAGAAAAGTCAAAAAATCCTTCGTTAGAGGCTTAGTAGGGCTAGAAGGCTACTTAAGGTGGAAAAGTGGATTTTGTTCAAGACAGGGGTTTGGGCTTTGGGAAACCTTCAAGAAAAGTGTAATTGTGCCCCTTAAGATCATTCCTATGGTTTGGATCCATTGGGGAAGGATTTGATTCATGAGTGAGCCATTTAGGCTTTGTCTCCATCAGAGTGCCTGGAAGAGTGGTTGAGATTGTGTCTTGCAAACCTTGAGAACTTTGTGTTTCTTTCAAAGTATCAGACCCTCTGCATCACCAACATTAAACACCTACCCACCCATTGTACCATAGATAGTAGCTTTACTATTAATTGTGTAGAGGTTTCTTTTGTTTTAATACTATTTGGAAATGGTTTAGAAAAATTGGTTGGTGGGACTTGAACCTGCAACTGTCGGGTTTGTAAAAGGGCATGCCACTATTGCGCCATGCAACATCTTTGTAATGTATCTATGCCACATTGATTTTGTTGTATTTTAATCCTTAATTCCTAAACTAAATAACTATAGTTATTTATTTGGGAAATAGAACAAACCCCCTAACAACCATAGCCTGAGAAGTCATAAAATAAGGGCTTAAAAAAAAATTAATAATTTTGAAGGGTTGTTTTATTTAAAAGTGGGGATATTATTGTTTTTATATAGAAAAGTGGGGGATTTTTTAATCTTTGGTGGTTGTGCCCTAAATTGAAAACTCCCATGTATAAAAGGGAAGCTAGGAGGCCTTTGAAAATCATCACTTTCAGAGTTAATCCAACATTGCATCTCATTCTTTCTCTCTTCCTCCTTGCTTGTAAGCATTTCTATGGGAGAATTTTGAGAGTTGAATTTGAGAGGAATATTTTTTTGTTTTTGTAGTAGGTCCTCTCAAGGTAGAGTCAATTTTTTCACTCTTGGTAAATCCTCCTTAGCTTTGATAGCTTTTATGTATTTTACTACTCAAAGCCCTACATTCATTAGTAGAATGACCATGGAATATATGATATGCATAGAATGAATGTTTGTAGTAGAATTTATCTTGTGCTTTTGGAGGAAGGGATATCAAACGATCTTGGAGTAGTCTCGCCAAGATGCTCTCTTGATCAATAGAAGATGTTCCTTTATTTTGTGACAAATATATCTCTTGCTTAGTACAAGATGTCATACTTACACAATACTATTTAGATTGCAAGATTTTATTCCCTTCTTTACAAAAGGGTGTAAAATTCAATGAATTTCAATCATTAGTGTTTTTTTTTATTACATTGATGTTAAGAAAGGAATTCTCTATTTCCTTCAAATGATAACAATTAAGACTACTAGTGTTGGTATTAAGTGAAGGCTTTCTTATTTCTATCAAAGGACAATAACCAAGACCATTAGTTGTTTCTTTCATTTTAGGTTTGAGAGGGACATGAATACCTTGTTCTCTAGCACCACATCCTTTTCCACTATATCCAAGTTGTTTCATAAGCTCATAACCTTTTCCATAAATATTTTTCATTTCTTTAGGATTCAGAGGTTGTTGATAGTCAGTTTCATCAAAGTTTGTTGTGTATGTTGTCTTTTCTTCTAAAGTGGTGGAGGTGGATGCTTTCAAATGATTTTATTTTTCCTTTCCCTTTTCAGAGTCTTTTTTTGTGATCTTGTATTCTACCATGCATGTAGGTGTGAAATCTAAGGAACCCCAATAATCTTCTAATAGCTTTGTGACTTCTTGAATGTGTTTTTCTTTGTCTTTCTATTGTACGAGTTCCATTTGTGTAGTTGGTTTTGATGTTTTCAAGGGATTCTCTTTACCTTTCTCAATGCTCAAACAATTGTATGGCTCATGATCGGCTTTGATTGTATAAAATTTGTTGTTTGTAGAAATATCCATGATACGCTGAAGGGTAGAGGGAAAAACATGCATCTTATGAATCCATGGTCTACCTAAAAGAAGATTTTATGAAAGATCATTAGGCATAACATGAATCAAAGTTTGTAATGTAACTTTTTCAACTTTAATAGGTAATGTGATCACCCAAAGCAATCATTTTCGAATGTTATCAAATCCATTAATAGAGAAAGAGACAAGTTGGATTTTTGATTTATTGACACCAAGCTTATATAAAAGGTTTACGCTACACACATTCAAGGCTGAGCCACTGTCAACAAGGGTTTGATTTATCCTTGTGCTATGATCATGAAAGAATCACAATGTTTTTGTACTTCCAAAGGAGGGAGATCAGTTTGGTGGAAAACAATGTCTATATTTATTCCTTGAATTAGGGGTGATATTTCATTTGGTTGTTCATTAGAAGGGAGAGGAACTTGTTGCAAGGATGTTTGAAGCATAGTGTCAGAATTAGGTGAATTCTGAATTAAGTCCCATAGGAATATCTTTGCAAGAGTATTCTTAAGTTGTTCAACAAGATCATACTCCTTCCCACTATGAAAAGTTAAACGAGGAGCACTAGGAAAAATAGGATTAGGCAATGGGTGGGATGTTGAAGGTGTTTCTCTTTGTTGTAGATTGTTCCTAGTTTTGTATGTATGAGAAATGGTATTGTAGCTCGGTTGCTACGAACCATTGTTCTTAGGTGGTTCAAGGATAAGGACGGGTTTGTTTTGAACTTATGGTTTTTGAGAGGGTGGATGAATGATAAGTTTAGGCTCAGGAGAGTACTTCAATGGGTATCTAATGTGCATAACCTCAAAAGACTTATCATTATTTTCATGATCTCTTAGTGAAGAGGAGTCTAATGTCACTTCATCATCTTCATCTAAGGAATTACTATTGTCAATGTTATCATTTTATTCCACTATGTTATCTTCCCTAGGAGGAGAGTTTTTAGGAGAACTACAAACCAAATGTTTTTGATATTCAAAGGTTGGTTCTTCTAAGATGACCAAAATTTTATTCTCTTTCACCATGATATTTTCCAACCTTGTATTCTCTTTCACTAAAACACTCTCATAGGGAGGGATATAAATTTTTTCTTAACATTCCTAGAAACATAAGGTACTAACATTGTTTGAGAAAAAATGAAAAACACTTTTAACCATCTCATGCAATGCTTTAATAATGTAACCAATGTATATCCAAATATGCAAAACTTCAAGATTGTAAACAATGTATATCCAAAAAAGAAAAGAAATTTTATCAAACTTATGCAAAGTTTTATGATTGTAAACTTTTTATATGCAAAAGTGAAAAGTACTTTCATCCATATTATGCAAAGTTTTAGAAATGTGAACATTTTTAGATGTAGTGATGCTTGTAATTGAAATGGTTTAAAAAATGAGTGCCCTAAATTGATTTTTTTGACCTAGATACACAAAATAGACGTTCCTAAGACTTTCTAGACTTATAGTATATGCTACCAAGAGGATTAGGAAGAAAAAAAAAGTAGATTTAAATCATGAAAATTGCAGCTTCAAACTCAACAATGACTAAGATGCCAATAAGGGTGTTTTAGTCCTATTGAAGGAATTTGGAGGGTCTAGAAAATGGAATAGAGAGCACACAAATCAGATAGGGTTCTAAGCCGAAAGCCCATAGAGGGACTAAGATGCTACCTAGGAAGGGTTTTTTTGTCCTAGGAGAGGTTTTTATTAGAAAAAAAGTAAATTGTGAGTTGTTAATAGTGTTCCCAGGTTGCCTACCTAGGGACCTAATGTTTAGAAACAAAAAAGTGGGAAAACAAATGAAATAAAAATTAACTAATGACAAGTAATTGGATGCAAAGTTGAATGCAATTTTTTTTTCCAATTTTAGATGCAATAAGAATGTTTCTAAATGAAATTTAGATGATTAAGAATGCACTTTTCAGTTTTTCAATGAGGTAAGATGATGCAAGAAAGCAAAGATTAAACCTATGTGCACTTTCAGTAATGCAAATGTGAGAAACCATAGATGCACTTTCACCAATACAAGTATGAGAAACTCTAGATGTACTTTCACTAATGCAAGATGCAATGTAAGAATGAATGAAACCTAGATCTAGGACTTTAATGGACTCCAAATCAGAAAATGAATGCTCAAGAAGTCAGGTTCACCAAAATGATTAGTTGAAAAAATGAACACTTTTCTCCAGCTAACATTCAAGGATGTCCTTAGAATCCTAATTTGATTGACTATCAACCTCACAAGGTGAGTAAATTCTCAATTAGGAGGACCTAGGAGGGGGATTTTTCAACTTTGAAGGGTTCACCACCAAGAAAATGCTTGGAAAAGACAAATGAGCATTCAACTCATAAAACCTAATTATGCAAGCTAAATGAGAGATGTAAACAATGAAAATATGGAACATTGAGTTAGGAGGTATGTACTTGGGAAGTTTGGAGATGTTGTGAGGATTCTGAAAATGCAAAGAAGTTTCTAGAATGTGTTAGGGAGGACTAAGACCCCTTTACTATTTTCTTAGTCCCACTGTTGTTTTTTGGGGAAGATCCAAAATCTTCGGATGTCAGAACTAGATCTAGAAGATTTTCTAAATATGACCTCAAGATGACTAAGATGCCTTTGCTATTTTATTAGTCCCTTTTTGAATTTCTAAAATCTCTAATTTTTTTCCTAAGGATTGATGTTTACACTTTCTACTTCTCTAATCTTAGGGTCTGAAGCCTTCAAATTTGGCTTGTAGGTGAGTTTCTGTGAAGATGACAACTTTGTAATGAAACTTTACAATTTTGCAACTTATTACTTCAAATGATCTTGAAGTTTTTAACCTAAACCTGCAAACACAAGCACACAAGAGGGGAAAATCTTATTAATTGTTAGTAAATGGGGGTTTTCCTTGGTCAAACCCCTTGTAGGTACAATTAAACACGATGATGAAATAAATGAAATGAAGCATGAAATATGAAATATATAAATGATATCACCTTGGATGATGTCTTGTAAAGAAAATCTGCAATCTACCATGTAGTTTCCATGAAGAATGTAGATCTAGGATCCTTAAATATGATGTGAAAAATGGTTGCAAATAGATCTTCAATGCTACATCCACAATCTTGGGTCAACAAAATGAATTGATGCACTAAACCCTTGACATGATGCTTGAATCTTGATGACGGAATCAAATGCTTGATGAATTGCTCTTGAATGCTCAAAATTTCCTTAGGAATGAATACTTGAATGCTTGTTATGAAAAATGAGTGGATGGACCATGTATTTATACTTATTCATACTTAACATCCCAAAATTACAACACATCAAGTTGACATATTAATTCATTAATTAAAGGAGGCTAAATCTTGCTAGAATTTGAAATTAGATCCAGAAAATAAGCCAAGGAGGAATAAAATTCCCTAGGTGGCCTCTTATTCCCAAGGCTTAAATCTCAGGGCATAGACTCCAAAAAGGTATCTTTTTTAGGTACATTCAAAATCAGGTTCCCAAGACCCATTGGGGAAAAAGACACCGTAGGTGGCATTTTAGTCCTAGTCCACAATTTAGAGAGACACAAAAAAAATCATTAAATGATCATTTATCTTTTGATGTTTGTCATGATTAGCCATAAAATGATATAATTCATAGGGCTTATGGATGCAAAATAGGACCAATTAAGACATAAAGAAGCATAAATAAAGCAATTCAAGCCTAAACAAGTGTGAAAATGCAAGGGTATGCATTTTTCTACAATACAAGACTAAAATAGGAATATAGCAATGCTGACTCAAGATCTTTAGAAATCTAGAAAATTTCCTATACTAGGACCCATATGTTGCTTGCAGTGTATCAATCATGTTATTCTTTTTCGGAAAGTCAAATTCCAAATCTACTTTCCAATCCCTACTCTTCCTTCCTAAACTTATTTTTTGATATGAACTTGTAAGAATACCTACAAAAAATAATATAGTGTTGGTTTTCTTATGGGGTGTTTGCCTTGGTCAAACCCCTAGCATGCTAATTAAACCTTGATAGAAAAAATGGATCTTGAAAGTAAATTTGAACATAAACCCTAACCTTAAGTGTATCTAAGATTAGGAAATCTAAAATTCATTACAACCCAATTCTAATGTGTTAGAATGATATGCATGAATGAAAAATGAAGATGAATGACACACTTTTGGAGATCCCTAATCACCCTAATAAGTCATAATAATGAATGTACCTTCCTTAGACTAAAACTAGAGTGATAATGGAGGATGGAATCACTTAGGAAACAAGTCATTAGGCTTGAATTGATGGATAGCTACAACTACCCAACCTAGAATCCATCATGATTCACCATAGGAAACCATAATCAATCCTTGACAATGTTAGATCTTGAATAAAACTGAGCTTGGAGACATGCCAAAAACACTATAATGTTGCTCCAAGACTTTAACTTTTCTCGATACTTGCTCTTGAATTCTCTTGTGAAAGAATTCTTGAGTGCTTGTGAATGATTAGTGTGAAGCATTTTTTCTAAATCATTTTCTAATTTTTGGCTTGTATATTTTTTGGGATTTGGATGTATCTACACTCAAGTAAAGTTGTCAAAAAGGTGCTCAATGCACCATGTAATGACTGCACGACTTTCATTTTTCACCTTCCTTTCGGGAGAGAGTCGGGACACGTTTCAACTCATTGGGGATTTTCTCAAGGAGCTATATTCATGAGTGTGTTTCCAAAAAATGTATAGTTGGACATTTTTATGCTCACTTGAGTCTTTCTTATGGACTTTGGCTTTATTTTTCCTACATTTAATGTTGTAAGGTGGTCAACACATTCACATTAGGTCTTGGACCCTTGACAATCACTAATAATTCTAGGTTGTCTTGTAAAAGTGTGGTGAAGTGTTGTAACCCACTTTCACACTTTTCTAGGACCCTTTCATTATAATTCACTTAAATAACCCCTTTTTATCACTTAACAAGTCTTATTTCAAAGTGTTGTAAAGAGTTGTAACAAACTCTTATTCTTTTCTAGACGTTTCATCACTTATTCAACCCTTTCTTATGTTTAAATGATCCCTTAATGCACTTTTTGTCCCTACTAAAGTATATTTTTGAGAATATTCCTATTAAACCTTATTAAATATATCTTAATCCTTGACACCTAGTAAAATTTTCCTAGTGGGACCAAGTAGCCACCTAGGGTGGCTTAGTCCCACTGGGCACAAAAATCAAAATAATTTTAATTTTCTGGCAAGATTTTATTCTCTTACCCTTGAGGTCGGCCTGTGATGTGTTATTTTTGGGAAATATTAGAAAATAAAGTATAAATAAATGGTTATTCCCCTCATTTTTAACCCCCCATTTACCTAATTAATTTCCAAGCATCCTAATTCATTATTCAAGCAATTATCTAGTATCCAAGCATCTCTAAGCATTATCAAGTCATCCATTGGAGCACTTCATTGCATATCTTCATATTTCTACATCAAGTTTTGGTGAGTTTTTGAAATTGCGTGTTTTTTATTCATCATTCCCTTTCTATTTCATTTCATTACCTAGGGTTTGATTACCAAATTGGGGTTTGGCCAAGGAAAACCCCTATACTCTAACCCTTAACCCATTTCCCCCTCTTTGCATATGTGTGTGCAAGTCTTGTATGCAGATTTGTTAAAGAGCAAGGTGTCAAAAAGGTGTTGTAAATCCATAAAATTCCTCAAAGTCAACAAAATCCTAATTGAATCTTGGAGACCTCTTGTAGCATGTTTTCTATAGTTTTTGAACCAGACACCTGTCATGAAGGGAGCTGCAGACTGAAAGCTGTAAAATCCTGTCCTCAATTTCTTGAGATTCCTAGGTGGACTAAGTCACCATCTGTGGAAAATTAGTCCCAATTCTAGGTCAGAAAAGTGGTTTCTCCATTTCTAGATAGCCATTTGGTAGATTCCTATTCTGGCAGAAGTTCTCTCAAATTAGACTAAGTTGGCCAACTTGGCATAAGTATCCTAGTTAGCTGTTCTAGTCAACTCTATAGGATTCCAAAGCTGCTTTGCATTAAAATTCTGATTCTAGGTGCACCTCTCTAAGATTGTTTAGTTTTGTCACTATTTACTTGCATTCTTAGGTTCTTTTGCATACATCGCTATGTTTTCAAACAACTTGCATATCTTAGGTTTTGCATTAACAATCATCTTTATTTTTCATTTTAGTTCATTTAGAAATTTTATTTAGGAATATTACATCCATCCTTGTATTTATTTTGAGTGTAGAAATTATGCATTTTGGATCCATTTCTCCTTTTAATTGAAAAACCCTAGAAGTGCTAGAAAACCATTTAGATGCCAAAATTGGTGTCCACATTATGGTGAACCTAACTTTTGAATATATATTTTTATTTATTTCAAGTACATTTGCATCCTATGTTTAACTTGTATCAACATTCCATTAAGTTTTGCATTGTTTAATTTGCATCCTAGCATTTTCAAAAATTGCATTAGTGAAAAGCTCATATAGCTTCCTTTTTTGCATTGTATTTCATTGGAAAACAACAAAATGATGCATTTTATCACTCTAGCTACACTTGTTCATCTGAAAAGCATAAAATTACATTTAATTTTTTTGAAAACTCATAAACAATCATCATTAGGACTAATTCGCCACATTGGGTGACTTAGTCCTTCTACACATTTTTCATTACAATCTTTGTCATTTTCTGAGCATTTCCTGCATTTCTATTTTTTGTTATTGCATTGCTATTATAGTTTTTATACTTCTACTTATTAGCATTTTAATTGCTCTTAGTTTCATCGCATTCCAATCCACCAACATTTAGAAATTTTTTGCATGAGTGTTTGATATCCTATTGCTAATAACTTAGTGAGAAGAAGCTCAAGACTCATGTTATCCCATGATAATACACTTGTTGTGGATCTTGGATTATCTAACACTTCCACTCCTTGTATTACAACTAGTACACGAGGAATGGACCCTACCCTTAGCAATGCTTTACTTTATAATAAAATTCAAGTTAACACACAAAATGATAACATTCTGCAAGAAAAAGTAATTAACATTCATGGGGACTTAAGACATCTTCAACATAACTTGTGTCTTCAAAACATTTCAACCACTGTGATTCCTACTATAGAAAACATCCATTGCCTGATTGAAAATTTCAAAGGCCTAAGCATTATGAAACAATTGTTGAGATATACAACACACATGCTCCTTCCACTTCTAATATATCTTAACCAACAAACACTATGGTTAGTCAAGGAGGACCTACCACTCCTCGTCCTTCAATTTTCGAATCAATACCTACCTACACCACTCCCCAAGTTGCAACATCATGCAATCCATTAGTAATGTGACGCCTTCCTTAATTATTCTTTCTAGCATTCCTAATTCTCATGTGGAATCACATGTTCTCTCCTCTTCCACCATACCATCTATTAGCATTCCATTCACTTTCCCTACCATTACATACACTGCATCACCACATTCCCTTCCCCATCACACCATTTACAATGACCCTCTCATAACACAATTAAATTCCAAACCGTCTCTTCCATGCAAAAACAAATATCCACCATCAACCAAAACCAAAATGAACCACCTACTTATTATGTTTGTAGTAGCCCACTATCCTGAGAAATACTACAAACACCTATGGCACAAGGAATAAAAATGCCTAGATTTGATAAGTATGGAGGGAAGATCGATCCTTCTAATCATATTAATGCTTACACTGCCTTATGTAGTGGCTTTTTCTTAGACGATAAACTATTGGAAAAACTATTTCCTAGGACTTTAAAAGACACTGCCTTAGAATAGTTTTCATCCTTACCAAACAACTCAATTCATTCATTCAATGAACTAGTTGATGCATTTAAAAATAATTTCCAAGTGCATATGACTCCAAAGAATACCTTGACCTATTTTATGAGATGCAAGCAACATGAAGAGGAAAAGGTAACTTATTTTATCTCACAATACCAATATCTTTACTCTCAAATCGATGTCAAGATTTCTGATCCACATCTTCAAAAGGTGTTTATTGAAAACTTGAAAACTAAACTTCAAGATGAACTTGCAATGATGAAATTTCCCTCCTTTATGCACTTGTGTACCACCCTTTGTGATTATCAAAATTTGGTTAGCAGTCATGATACAAAGTCCATGTCTAGTCGAGCTGAGAAATCCAAACATGCCAACCCAAACAATTCACAACCATTTAGAAAAAAAAGAAAAGGGTTCTTACAGTTCCATCCCCCTCAACAACCAACTCAACCCATCAACAACAAGGTAGCAACTATTAAAGTTGTGATACCTTATAGTTATGGAGATCCAAAACAACAGTTTACACCTTTACTAGATACTCTTCATAACACAATGTCCCAACTTATACAACAACAAATGATTACTTTACCCACTATTAAACCACTAGATCCCACTAAGAATTTTCCCCCAACCTTTCAACCCAACACTTATTGTCATTATCATAGACAAAATGGACATGACACAAAATAGTGTAAGTGTCTTAAACACCTAGTGTAAGACCTCATTGATTTTTGTTGTCTATTCATTTCAAATGTTAATGTTAAAGGAAATGCATCTTTTGCCCCACCCAATCAAAATTTGAAATTTTTTCCTAATCCAATGCCCAAACATAATGTGTCATTTATCAAAATCTAGTGAAAATAAAAACAATTAAGTGATGAATGTTCATATAGATGTCATATATTTTGATTCTATTCCACATACTACTACTAATAATCTTATGAATGAAATGGTAGGTGTGATAGATATTATCCCTTGTAAGGTCCAACCTAAGAAATATCTTGATATTACTTTCTCTTCTAAGGACATCCTTTTGAATATTCTCGATGGTCCTCTTTACATAGTCGGTTGTATTTATGATAAGCCCACTAATAAGATACTCATAGATCATGCCTATGGAGAGAATGTGATCACTGAGGAATTTTTGGTATTGCATGATCTTGATCAAGACAATTATGAAAAACCGAGAGAATGGATCAAAAAACATAATGGTTTTACTTTACCTATGATAGGATCAATCTTCCCCCCATTACAGATAGGACCTAAGATAGTGGATGTTACATTTTCTATCATCTCACAATCATACCAGTTTCATTTGAGGCTAGGCCATCCATGGCTTTGCTCAATGAAATTTGTCCCTTTGGACATACACAAATGTTTAAAGTTTACGCTTGAAAATGACATATTCATTGTTGACCATAGTGGATTTAACCATTTGTATTCTAAAGAAAACTTCTCCTTATAATCCTTTTGGATTGAGCCCATGGAACCTATAACACCTCACAAGTAATTCTTTTGCATTGCTTACCAAAATTTTAAAGCAAAGAAAATTATAGAATAGTCCCTTCGCAACACATCCCCATTCACTTCAGAAAGTCCTATCCTAGATTAAACAATGATTCAACTTGAACAATAACCAACCCATCAACCTCCACCAACACCTAAAACCTCCCACACATCGTCCAAACAACTACAAGATAATGATAATAACTTTTTAATACCTCCACATATAAAACAAGTTTATAAAAAAAAGGAGAACTTAGTGGATGAATATCCTTCCATGGTTTCTTTTGTTCCTCCCTTTAGGGAAGAAAAGAAACCAATGGTTAATCAACCCACTCCTTCACAAGCACAACTTAATAGTAAAACCAAAAGGAACCAAGGAGCTAGGGAGTGTAGGCATTGACATTGTGACATTGTTCTCAAGTCACAAGATGAAGAAATTAAAGAAAATAAAAATACACATGTGACAGAAGTAATGCATGATGACCCTCCTCCCTAATAACAATAAAATGATCCAATACAACAACCACAACTAATGATGCATCCTTCATTGGACATTATAATTTGTCCTCCTATCATGATTAATTTGAATGATGATGATGAAATCACTAGAAGCGACGAAGTGGTGCATAATGATTTGAATACACTATTTTCCTCTTCCATGAGCTTAAATGACAAATCTCCAAAAATAATTGTAGAACCTAGTACTTCCCCTAGTTCGGCACTTAGAATTTTCCCTTTGGCTAGTCTTCCACCCTTGGCATATCCTGAACATGATTGGGAGGTGGATGACTTGCTCGATGATTGACTTGTATTTTCCTTACTAGTCTTTAGCATTTTCTTTTTCTTTTTCTTTTGCATGTGTGTATCATGTTCCCTCATGCTATTTGTTTAATTTTTTCTCTTTGTGACATTCTTCTATTTGTACCTTCATTCTTCTATATGCCATGCATTTCTTTTTCTTTTTGCTTTTTCTTGTGCTTTCCTTTTGGGATGACACAAGGCATTGAGATTGAAATGTCTCCTTCATGTTTACCCAAAAGGCCCTCTTTTTTATTTTCTTTTCCCTTTTCCTTTTCATTTTTCTTGTGTTTTCCTTTTGGGGATGACACAAGGCATTGAGACCATAATGTATCTTTCATGTTGACCCAAAAGATTTTCCCTTTTTTTTTACCTTTTTATTTTCATTTGATTGTATTTTCCTTTTGGGGATGATGAAAAGCATTAAGACATATTATATCTCTTTCATGTTGACCCAAACAAATCTTTCTTTTTCTCTGTTTTCACTCTCTTTGTGTCATTCTTCTAGTTCTATGTATTCAGGGAATGATGACAGTTCTGAACTCTTTACAAAACATCATAAAAAAATATACTAACCTAAAATCCATAGATTCCTTATGTGTTTGGTGTTTTCATTTTGGGGGAAACTCCTTCCTTTTTCTTTTTCCTTTCTCTCACATAATTCAACCTTACTCAAAAATGTATGACTTGGAATAGGAGCTTTCCAAGTTGGCTCTCATGTCTTCTTTCCTTAGATTTTTGCATTTTTCATTTACTAATTTAAAGTAATCTCTCACAAAATAGTGTGTAGCAATTCCTTTAAAGTGGGGGAATACATTGGCATTATTATTTTGCATTTTTCTTTCTTTTCTTGGTTCTTAGATCATACTTGTTACTTCATATGATATGTTTGTTGCATTGTGGATGAAATTAGGTGTAGTGTCCTTCATGAGTGTGATCTATCTTAGCATATTACATTACTCTTAGTGGCTTGATGTGACACACTGCATCTAGTAAGTTGTGAATTTTCTATCCTTTGATCGGTCCTCTCTTGGAGACATTAGACACAATGTTTCCTAAGCTAAGACCTCGCATGAACTAAAAAAAGACTCCTTTGAACATTCCTTTTTAATTTTTAATTTGTTATATGGCCACCTTGCATAGCATAGCTTGCATTCTTGTAGTGCCATTTTGTTTGTTCATGAGCTCCAAGCATACAAATATTTGCTTGTTTCATGAAGCTCAAAGTTTCATTTTATTTTGTGGTGCCTTATTAAAGTTATCAAGAGGTATAACTTTGGTATGGTTGAGTGGGAAGCCCATTCTGAGGCATGACTTTTTCCCATAGCCACTTGCATGTGTGTGAGTGTATACCAGCCATGAGTGTATGTTTCTCACCTTTTTAGCCTTCTCACTCAGTAGATATCCATGAGTTCTATCACCTTAGAGTGAGTCATACATTTATTTTTCCAAACAAAAAACCAAGATGTGATCCACAATAGGCTAGAAAAATGATAGAAGCTTGATTTGACCTTTTTTCCTTTTGACTTCTCTCTTTCATTCTTTTTCATCGCTCTCTTGTGTGTTCCTTTGTGTTTATGTTTGTTTTACCATGAGATCTTGATCTGGGGGATTAATCATCCATATTGATTATTGTTGTCCCATCTTACCAACATGAGTACATTTGGATCCCTCCTGATGTGCATGTTGGGGTACTTTAGTGTGATTTTGAAGCAAATTCATCCTCTCACTAAAGTGGGGGCTTAATGTGTCACCAAAAAATGTATATTTGGACACTTTTATGCTCACTTGAGTCTTTCTTATAGACTTTGGCTTGATTTTTCCTATATTTAATGTTGTAATGTGGTCAACACATTCACATTAGGTCCTGAACCCTTGAGAATCATTAATAATTCTAGGTTGTCTTGTAAAATTGTTGTGAGGTGTTGTAACCCACTTCACACTTATCTAGGACCCTTTCATTATAATTCACTTAAATAACCCATTTTTATCACTTACCAAGTCTTATTTCAAATTGTTGAAAAGAGTTGTAACAAACTCTCATGCTTTTGTAGACTAGTCATCACTTATTCAACTCTTTCTTATGTTTAAATGACCCCTTAATGCACTTTCCAACCCTACTTAAGTGTATTTTTAGAATATTCCCATTAAACCTTATTAAATAAATTTTAATCCCCGACACCCCATAAAATTTCCCTAGTGGGACCAAGTCGCCACCTAGGGCGACTTAGTCGTACTAGGAAAAAAATAAAATTAATTTTAATTTTCTGGTGGGATTTTATTCTCTTACCCTTGAGTTCAGCCTGTGATGTATTATTTTTGGGAAATATTAGAAAATCAAGTATAAATGAAGGGTTTTTCCTCTCATTTTTGACCCCCCATTTACCTGATTCATTTCCAAGCATCATAATTCATTATTCAAGCAATTACCAAGTATCCAATGCTCTCTAAGCATTATCAAGTCATCCATAGGAGCACTTCTTGCATATCTTCAGATTTCTACATCAAGGTTTGGTAAGTTTGTGACATTGCATGTTGTTTATTCATCATTCTCTTTCTATTTCATTCTATTATCTAGGGTTTGATTAACAAATTTTGGTTTAACCAATGCAAACCCCTATACTCTAACCCTTAACCCCTTTTCCTCTCCTTGCATGTGTGTTTGTAGGTCTTGTATGTAGATTTTTCAATGAGCAAGGTTTCAAAAAGGTTTTGTTAATCCATCAAATTCCTCAAAGTCAACAAATCCCTAATTGAAGCTTGGAGACTTCTTGTAGCCCGTTTTCTATAGTTTGTGAACTAGACACCTCTCAAGAAGAAAAATGCAGACCGAAATCTACAAAATCCTATCCTAAATTTCTTGAGATTTCCAAGTGGACTAAGTCACCACTTGTGGAAAATTAGTCCCACTATGAAGCCTAAAAAGTGGTTTTTTCATTTCTCGATACCCATTTGGCTGATCCCTATTCCAATAGAATTTCTTAGAAACTAGACTAAGTTGCCCAACTTGGCGTAAGTGTCCCAGTCAACTTTTCTAGCCAACTCTATAGGATGCTAAAACCTCTCTACATCAGACTTTAGATTCCAGGTGCACCTCTCTAGTCTTGTTTAATTCTATCATTGTTTACTTGTATTCTTAAGTTTTTTTGCCTACATCACTATGTTTTCAAACAAATTGCATATCTTAGGTTTTTCATTAACAATCATCTTTGTTTTTTTAGTTTAGTGCATTTATACATTTTATTTAGGCATATTACATCCATCCTTGTATTGATTTTTAGTGTAGAAATTACACATTTTGGATCCATTTATCTCCTTTTAGGTGAAAATCTCTAAAAGAGTTAGAGAACCCTTGGATACCAAAATCGGTGTCCACAATGCGTTTGAGAGTTTCTACCTATTTTACATGTCATCTCTTTGCTGTGAGTAGTTTACAATTTTATAAAGCAATTTTTTTAGGATTTTGAGGGATCTTGCTAGCCCTTTTTGGTTTTCAAGATGGAAGCTTTGAGTCGGTGCCACTGGGTTACATGGCTAGTCAACTGGACATTTTATAGGCTATTTTCTAAGATTTGATCATTTTCAAATAACTATGTTTGCTAAATATCTAAAGAAAATTAATGCAATAGTTTACAATTGATGAGAAAATATTGTTGTTACCTAACTAAAGATCTATAATCAGATCATGTGCTATCAAATATCAAAACCTTGTAGTAATTACTTCCATGTTGTGGCGGTGTTTTCTTCTTTCTACGACTATAAATGAGAGGTAGTGACAAAAGAAATGGGTTAGTTCCAAGTTTCAGTTTCCTTTGCCAAGGAAAAGTTTCTTTAGTTTTCTTAGGTTGTAAGAACTATTTTCAGAAGTAGAGTTGCATAACTAATTTTCTCTGGCATGTTATATCGTTTATGCTCAAACTATTATCAGATTGGAATCTAACCTTTGTTTTAAAGTTCATTTTATATTTAAGCACAAATTATTTGGAAGAAATCTTTGATACTAAGCATGAATGGCCTTTATCAACCTTTCCTTATTTATGCTTTCATTCTAAATAAAACACTGTGTCAAGCAAGTTGAATTCAAATAGTTTAACTTTTTTATTTCCATAATGAAGGATTATATGGTAGAATAATAACTTTTGAAAGTTGGATTATGTCAATGGACTTCTCTATTTTTCTAAAGGGTTGTGGTTTTGTTATATCGTGTTATATTAGGAGAGAGAGTTTATTCAATTTCTAAACATTTTTATGGTAACCATGGAAATCTTTATGGTTGGTCAGACCTTAATGAACACTTCCTAGAGGAAGATTTGAAAGTCTAAACTCTGCTTGTTAGCCTTTTTTGTTTGTTCTCTTCCCAATAATGAAGGGTTGTGACATTCTATGTCTAATTATATCACTCATAGGAAAGATTAGGTTTGAAATGTTGTAAGAAATTTGGTGCATCATAATTTTTATATTTTATGTTTACATTTTCTTATACCCTTTTCTCTAAAACCAAAAGAAGAGATGACTTTCTATAAAAAATATTGGAGGTATTTAGTGAGGTTCAAATAAATCCCCCACTCACTAAATTTCCTAAAAGAATGTGAGAGAGGCACAAGATTTCATGATAAATAGTTATTTTTCTTCCACACCAGGTGGGACACAAAGTTCTCTAAATTCCTGATCAAAAGTCAGAACTATTTCTTAAATCGGGCTAAGGAAGGAAACTAGAAGTTTCATGCCCATAATCCAAACTAGAGCATCTTCAAGAGTTCATTTCTAGTAATCCCAGTTAACTACCTCGGTACCTAGGAGAAGAATTCTTAAAGGTTTTGTATCACCTATAAGGAGCAATAGAGTGAGAAGAGCCCAATATCTGGAGCCTTATCTACTCCACTTGGAGGCTCAACCTTCCAAATCATAATACCTGTATACCTAATTCATAGGGATCTTTTCCCTATGGCTCATGTAGCTACCCCTGCTCCTAGCAATTTCATAACCTAGGATAGTGGTAGCTTGCTAGAACCACCTACACACCTAGATTTATGGCCTTCCATACCCACTAACACCCTCAAGGCTATTCTAAAATTATCCAAAGAATATTTCAAAACCCCTTCCTAACACCTTCAAGATATAGTGGAGGTATGTAGGGTATATAACATAGTGAAAGAAAATGTCACCCTGAGGCTATTAGCTACCTCTTTTAAAGGAAAGGCCCAATGTTGGTCTTGATATTTGGCCTTGGGATCTATCATATCCTGGGATTAGCTCAAAGAAAGGTTTTTTGAATGATTCTAATAGAAAGGAGATCATTCTTCATTGCTACATCAACTAATCACCATCAAGAGAGATTTACAAGAGGCCATGAGCAATTTCAACACCAGGTTCCACAAAACTTGGTAAAGGATCCTTGTAACTACTTGACCACCTAGCCATAATGGCATTTATGTTCTACCTAAAGGATCTCAATTCAGACATCCTAGTAATGATAACGTCCATCGGGGGGATATCTTGCCTAATGCATATGAGTTGGCTGTGTGCATGGAAAATAGTCTGATCGATGGAAGGAAGGTTCTACCACAACCCCTAATGCCTATATTTGTAGAAATATCTAGTGGTCCTCATGAAGAATCTATTCCAAGCACTTATAGTATGCAACTGATGTCAATTACACCATATTCTATGTACGTGTAACCCACTTCCCAGACAAGCACGTTGGGATCTTCCTCTATTGTAGCTGACATCGGCGACATGAAGAGTCTCATGTGGAATTTTGATAATGAGTTAGTTATTATCAAATGAAAGCAAGCAACACCTTTGAAGTAGACCACACAATCCTATGGTGGAGGAAATCTATCTTATCAATAGAATACATACCAAGGATCCTATAGAGGAGGAGGTCAACAGATGACATCTACAAAAAAGATAGTTCCAATCACCATGCTGCTACAGATGGCCAAATACAACCTAAGTAAATAGTTAATTCAAGGCCAAAATAGTTTGGTCAAAGATGAGAATAAATGGTACTTCCCATGCAATGATAGTCATATGCCCAAAAATTGTCCAAGGGGGAATATGCAATAGAAGATAGTGGAACAAAGAAGCAAGGGCATACTTCCAAATGCGGATGAATATGAATCCTCTAAAATGGAAAATTCACATTTCAGAGTGCAAATTCAAGGAATTCCCTTGGAGCAGGAGCTAGATATTGCACTCGACCAAGCGCTATTTTCATGGATGGAAGAAGAAGATGTGGTGTTCATGAAAGAAGCTCCAATGACTAGTACTCCACATGTATAGTCATATTACAACACAAGATCCAAAAGAAGGCTCATGGGAGAATATGTGCAACAAGATTTTCCATGTCCATAGCCATGATAACTACTACCACAAGAAAATTAGGCTCCATTTATCATCGTCTAACCTACTCCTCATCCACACACTCTATCATTCCTAAAGGAGGATATGAAAAAAACACCAATCCCATTCATGAAAACACTTTCTTCAAAAATTGAGAGTTATACCACCATTCAAGCCCAAGACCCAACCAGGTGGAATGCTCAATGTGGTGGAGCAACTGAAGAAGGCGCCTGCCAATGTATCTCTATGGTATGTCATATCTAACCTCGAACAAAAGACATTGCTTCAGAAATCATTAAAGAAAGAGGAACAAATACCATTGGGAAACACGACTCCCTCATGTGGTCAAATCGGAGAAAAAGAATCCATGTTGAACTCTCAAGCTCCCAAAGAAATAGCTTATGCAAATGATGTGGGAAATGGGTATGTGCATGATCATCATGGAAAAAAAAAACCCTTAAGTGGAAATTTTTTTAGAAAAATCAGAGTTAGGAAACTTGATGTAATTTTTTTAATAAGTTATCTATATTATTTCAAAAATATATAACAATAGAATCTGTAAAAAACTAAATGTAGTTTCTAAACTACTAGGTTTATTTAAAAAATATATATATTTGGTGAAAATTTGAAATTTCAATGTAGTAGCACTTAAATTTCAAGGAAAAAATAAGATGTAGGTGTTTGTCTAACCACCCTAACCACAATAAAATCATAATATTTTCTTATAATATTTGAGATATAAGTAGAGGACTCATTTCTTAATGTGATGCTTATTTTTTTGTAGTTTTTTTCTAAGTAAATAATTGATTATGATTTTTTTACTACAACTTTTAAAAAATATAAAAACTCGTATGTCTAACCACCTTAACTTGGTCAAAACTTCATGAAATTCAATATTTTTTTAATACTATATTATGTGAAGCATAGAATGTGATGCATGTTTTGGATTAAAAAAATATGATAATGTTTGAAAGCTATAGATGTTTTTCAATCAGCCCATCAATTACGACTTTAGTCGTAATTCAAATAGAAAATGAATAATATTTATTTATTAAATTCAAAGTGAAGCATAATTTATATTGGTGGAAAGCTGAGAATCTCCTTTAAAAACCATTTTTTGTTTCATCAATTTTGGGTAAAAAAAATCGGCAACCACATACCCTACAGATACCCATCACATCACCATTTTTTGGCCCATCATGATCCTGCACATAACCCAATGCAAAATAGAAAGAGGTAAGCAAGCCAAAGCCCACACCTTTCTTTTTTAACACTTATTATGAGAGATAATATTTTTCATAATAATATGATTGATTTAGGGGATAGCACAACAATCATGCCAAAATAAGTGGTCGATTCCATGAAACTTAAGTATGAGCCTCTTGAGAAAGGAATCATGCAATTAGATGGGAAGAAGGTCCCAACTATTGGTTGGATAAAATATATATCTCTAACCCCCTTCTCATGTCCAAGCCAAATAGTCACACAAGAAATAGTAGTGATAGACATTCCCTCGATCTTCAAAATGTTTCTCTCAAGATATTTCAATAAGAAAGTTGGTGGATACTTAGCGCTTGACTGGTCCCACCTGATATTGAGAACCAAGCACGAGGTGAAGATGAATATTTTGTATGAATCTTTGCATCCCAAACACATAGGAAACAATGTATTCCCTTGCTTTAAAGTGGTGCATACCTCCATCTCTCAATAGGAAAGATATTGTGTAGAGATGTTGGTAGATGAAAAAGATAAAAGTGATCGGACTCCCAAAGAAGAGGTGCTACTCAACCAATTCATTGACTCTGACCCATTCAAAAAATTTCATGCAATAAGGATAGGCACCTATGTGATTTTTGACAATGATCAAGTCCTTCTAAAATTGATAAAGGATTGGGAGGAATGTGACAATCCAAGTGATAATCATCTATGGACCTTATATTTTGATGGTGCCAAATGCAAAGCTAGCTTTGGAGTGGGTGTTGACTAGTCTCTCCAATGGGATTGGAGACCCTCAAAACTTACCATTTTTTAGTTCTCATGCTTCAGTAATGATGTGGAATATGAGGCCTTGTTCCATGGTGTGACCCTTGTATAATGGATGGGTGTAAAGAGAATACAAGATTTCAGAGATTTAGAGTTAGTGGTGAGCTAAGTCTATGCGCAAGAAGCTATGAAGAACACAAGAATGAAGTTGTACAAACATCAAATTTGGGAGTTTATTGAGAGTTTTCAATCCTTCAATATACAAGTTATTCCCTGATCTCAAAATGATGTCACTGATCAAATGACCTCTATCAATTAAAAATTTGAATTAGTTTCTGATTCAAACAAGAAAAATGCAGTTCATGTCATCATCCGATCCCTATTCCACAACAATGATTAAAATTGGAAAGTTTTTGATGTGCCATTCAAATTGTTGCCTTTATGTAGAATTAAGGAGTAGTTTTAGACTATTCACAACTAGGAGAAAAATTTTCTGAAGAACAAGTTATCCAATTAAAAGGAAACAAGCTTCCTCAGGGATTAATTTCCCTTGAAAATATCTTTGATTGTGAAGACATAAGAAATGGAAAGAAGAGTTTCACTACGGATGTTAGGGACTATGAAGAGCTTGATGTCAGAAGTGGTAGAAACATAAAGGTCAAAAGGGAAGTTCCCCACAAGGACAAGAAGAGATTGAAAGATCTATGTTTAAAATATGATGGAGTTATTTCCTAGACCTATGATGATCTTAGAGGGTATGAATCAAGCATAATTTAGCCCACGATTGAATTGGAGGAAGGATCTAATCCCATCCAAAAAAAAAGGCCATTCAATTTGAAGGTTGAAGAATTGATGATGCAGGAGCTCACAAAATTGGTGAAGTCAAAGATCATATATCTGATTAAGCATTCCACATGTGAGTCAAATATGGTACCAGTTCAAAAAAAGAATGGTGTTATTAGGCTTTGTCTCAATTTTTTAGATTTGAATAAAGCCTCGCTAAAAGACCACTACCCCTTGTCACTGATGGAGCATATCCTGTAGACTGTGGTGAAATCAATGATGTTTTGATTACTAGATGGTTTCTTAGGCTATAACCAAATGTATGTAAAGGAAGTTGACCAACATAAGACAACATTTACAACTAAGTGGGAAATGTTTTCATACAAAAAAATGTCATTTGGACTTTCAAATGTTGGTGTGACTTTTCAGTGAGCATTGTATATTGCTTTCAAGGGATTAATCAACCTGATTATCTTAGTATATTTGGATGACCTAACAATCTTTTCAAAGTCAAAAGATGATCACTTTGATCATCTAGAGAAGGTTTTCTTAAAATATCAATAGTTCAAGATTTATTTGAATCCAAAAAAATGTGTTTTTAGAGTACCACAACATAAGATACTTCGTTTTGTAGTGTCAAAGGAGGGAATAACAATAGACCTTGAAAGGGTTAGATCTATAATGGAATTACCCCTTCTAGTAAATCTAAAGGGAGAGCAATATTTTTTGGGGAAGATCAATTTTGTCAATAGGTTCATATCAGATTTCCTAGGCATTGCAAGACTGATCACTCTGATGCTTCGGTATTGGCTAACCCCAAATTTTCCAGACTTTCTACTCTATGCATATAGTGGCCAACATGACATAACTTCGATGCTCACTTAGAAGGATGAGGGAAATAATGGAGAGCATCTTATTGAATTTCACTGAAGGACCCTTAAAGGTTATGAGGATAGGTATAATTTGGTAGAAAATAAAGCTTTTTCCATTATTAAAAGATTAAAGAAGTTTTGACACTTGGTGTCAAAAAATAAGATCACTATCCTCATTGCACATCCCAATGTGAGGGAGTATATGACAAAAGGTGAGATAACCAAAAAGAGGGAAAATTGGATCACCAAGATCCTAGAGTATGATACGGACATTAGACCAACCAAGCTAGTTTGGGGAAGAGGTTTGTGTGGATACATTACACATGAATCAAGTTTCGTAGCTGCAAAGGAGATTGATCAAGTCTACTCGAACCAATTCGAGTCTGAGGAATCTTGCATGGTAGATTGAACATAGTATATGCAAAAGGGGCACTACTCGACCAACCTTTCGCCCCATAAAAGGTGATACTACTAATTGTAAGGCACTAGGTATGTATTAATTAAAGGTGTATTATTCAATAGAAATTATGATGGTGTCCTTCTCTAATGTTTAGACAAGCTACAAGCATAAAGAGTTCTCAATGAATTCCATCACAGTCCTGAGAGTGGAAATTTCTCTACTAAGACTACCACTTTAAAGATAATGTGAGCTAGATATTATTGACCCTCTATTTTTTCCAAAGAACATAATCTGGTGTAAAAGTGTACTCAGTGCCAATTCTTTATTGGAAAAATAAATAAGGTCACTTTTCCCTTGAGTCCAATTATAGTCATATGTTGCAGAAAGGTAGGGTGTCCATGTAGATACCGGCTTTCTTTTGTTCTGCTCGTCAAAAATTGATAGTGGGATAAATCGGGCGAAGAAATCCGGATTCTGATGCAGGAACATGTGGACCAGGTAGGAAATAAATCTAAATTTCTTCTCCGCCTGATAATTCTCTATTTGCTGTATCATTTCTTCGACCATGAACTCAGCAAAATCATACCAGAAAAGTTCATGTTGTCTGTGAAACTGTATTGTAGGGCCCAGCTGAAAAGCCTCGATCTTCTCATCAGAATCACGACCGCAAACAAATGCCAGCATGGATATGGGGTCTTGGAGGTCATCGCGGAAAGAACCGCGCAATAATGGGATGCTCGGTGCCTTAGCGGACGCAACACCCTTCTTATTGGTCTCTTCTAATAGGAAATCAGAGCTGGTTCTCATCCTTTTCCATATCTTTTCCCCTTTGTTTGGGCGGAAGTGTTCGATTTTCTCCTTTCTTGTCCTAGGGTCAGGAATGCATAACATATGCCAGATGGCTTCCGGGCCGATATGAACCCTTAAATTGTGACCCTCAATGCAGTGGGTCTTTGGATTATAGCATTGAACAGCTGCGTTGACCACCTTCGGGCAATAGTGCACCAATGGGACCATGTATTGTGGAAGACCGCTAAACCAAACTCTACTTGCCATGGCTTGGTCCGCCCCTGGCACTGATAACCTTGCGCAAGCCGCCTCTCTAAGAGATTTAGGGTTCTTGGCAAGCTTTGGGTCGTAGATATTAGCCCACTTTTCTCTAACCTTTTTCGGGTTATTCCACTCTTTGGGCTTCTCCAGCTCCTCTGAGTTGGCTCTTTTCACCTTCTTGGGTATACCAGGAGTGGCATACGCTACATCTTCGTATACGTAAACCTCGGCCGCAGAACGAATAGCCGAATACAGTTCCTGGCTAATCCCTTCCTACGTTGGCTGAGCTGAAGATTCTGCCATTTTTTCTTCGCGGCAGAACTTGTAAGCTCCCTGGCCTTTGAATACACTTACACTAGAAATACAGACATAAAACACTTCGCGCACTCCTTAGCTTTTGGAAAAAAACTTAGGAACAATAAGCGTTTTCATGCAATAATAGCAACTTTCCTCAAGGTGGTAGGTGAGCGCGAGCCCTTTGCATTTAATTCGACATGTACCGTTAACTCCACAACTCGTGCAAGATGAGCTGATTGCTTTTTCGAGGTGGCCAGATTTCATCATTGCTTTCAAAAGATCGTGTGATACGCCCTGATTTCCTTAGAAATTGAGCTTGCAACTGGCCTTCTCACCTTGGGTTAGCATGTACCGGTAATTAATATCCCTGGCCGGAATGATTATGCCAAGCAAATGATCACCGCCCGAAAGAGATACAAATATCACCTCAGGTTCTGGGATGTGCTTGAGATTTGACACCATAGCATACGGCCATACGTCCCTTCATCAATCAGTGCCACCTTTTTAAAGCTCAATTAATTAACTTGATTTAATTAAGCATGCCTTGAGCCATGCTACCATGCATTTGCCAGCCCAAAACATGAACAAACGTAGACTCGGCCCTCGAGATCACGGCCAATATACATCACGTTGCTTACGGGGGGATTGGCATACATCTTGTCAATTTTCTATAAATAGGCCTGTAGATAGCGAACATACGCACTTTGCGTCCAAGAAGTGATAGGCAAGTAGAATACTGCTAAGCAAGTCTTTTCATAGGTTAGGTGGTGAGTAGATTTCGGCATTACTCAGCAGATTTAGGAATAGTGTTAGGAGAGATGGATACTCCTATTCGCCTAACCTCCTTCAAATCACAGACAGCGTTTGTAGGTGAGATCTCCACTAGGAGGCTCAAGAGAATGACAAATAACAAGCACTCGCTGGTTCTAGTAGCCATCAAGTGGGTTCTCGGCAAGGACTGTGTTGAATATGAAGATAAGCATCGGGTGAACACCGACGTGTGCTCGCACTTTGTAGCGTCCATGCTGGACATTTGTGTCCCTCGGCTGCTTGTATTGAAGCTAGTCAAAGAAATCTTCCCGAAGAAGTACCTAAATGGGCTCGGCGAGGTTGTTACCCATGCTGCGTATGGGATAGGCCTACCAACAGCCGGCGACCTGCGTCGCTTCATTGAAGAAGAAGCTGTTGTCGTTTGGCAGCCATTCCTGAGCGGATTTCGCCTGCAGACTCATGGTGTGCACCAGCAAAGGGTTACCCAAGCTCTTCACTTCCTGTTCAGGAGCTATAACATGATACCCTTCTACGATGTAGAATGGTATAGTGACTTCAGGAACCTGGTGTATCCACCACCAATGACGGCCGCATTTAATGATGCTACCAGTGCCGCCAAGGAACCTGTTGATGAGGAAGAAGCGAACGCTATCTTAAATGCGTCAGTTGCTGCCAGCCACTCCTGTGGATAGATGATCCCCTTGCCTTGGTGTCTGTTGATGTAACCCTCCTGCTCCATATAAGCCTGATAAAAGGCCACCATATATATATATGCTCTAATACTTGTACATTTTGAAAATCGGCATCCATGCCATTTTGTAACCCAGGAACATCTATATAAATATATATGTCTCTTTTTTTTGTTGTGAAATCTATGCTCCTGTCTGCTTCTGTGTGCAATTTTTCTGGGTTTTCCAATCTTGTATGTTTTGTCTCTGTTTACGAGCATACTTTTGCATTTTAAGAAACTCTGGTGCTTTACCCATTAATGATGATAAGCGAATGCGTAGCAAGTCAATTGATTTTAGCAAAAGGATAGGCCAAAAATAGGAAAAGAAAAAAGAAAAAGCGTTACTTACAACTGTACAGGGTAGGGTTTGATGCTTAATGGAACAATTTAAGGTGAATCCCATTAACTGGGATTCCTAGAGGCTCTTTTTCCATATTTTCCAGCTCAAAGGCATTCTGTTGCATGCACTGAATGATTTTGAAGGGTCCTTCCCATAGGTTATCAAACTTACCATGCTGACCTGGCTTCGCAGCCCTGCTATCGTATTTTAGCACTAAATCTCCACTTTTTAGGCCTTGGTCGGAAGCCTTTTTGTCAAACCACCGTTTGACCACCTGTTGACAGCCTGTCATGGCTTTTAGGGAATTCTCCCTTTTTTCCTGTACTTCTAATAGTTCGGCAAGCCGAACCTCCATGGCATCATTTTGTTCTATCTCGAGAGATTTCAACAACTGTATCGCCGGAATCTCCATAGAGATAGGTAGCAGTGCTTCTTTCCCATATACTAGCTCATAGGGCGAAGTCTTGAGGACTTGTTTAGGAGTTATGTGGTTGGCCTAGAGTGCTTTTCAGAGATTTTTATGCCATTCCCTCTGGTGTTCTGAGCCAACCTTTTTGAGGAGTCAGACTAAACTTTTGTTTGTTGACTCGTCTAGGCCATTTCCCTATGGATAGTAGTTTGACGACGTTTTAAGGAATATGCCATTTTTTAATGCAAAGTGACATACCTTTGTGCCTACAAATGCTCTTGCATTGTCCGAAATGATTGTCTTCGGAGGGCCGAACCTTGTCACCAGAGCCTCGAGGAAGTCTACAAACTCTGCCTCCGTCACCTCCTTAAGGGGAACAGCCTCCGCCCACCTTGTGAAGTAGTCTGTAGCTGTTAAAATCCATTTATGTCCGGAGCTAGAAACTGGGTTGATCATCCCGATAAAGTCCAGGCCCCATTGCGCAAATGGTTCATCCGCCACGATAGGTTTGAGGGGCATCGCTGAATTCTTCCTTCTATCCTCGAGAATAACCGGAGCATTTTAAAAAGTTTTACCAGAGTAGGAATCATTGGAAAAGTGTAGGCCAAGAATATCTAGCCTATAGGACCTTTGATGGCGAGTTTTGTGAAGGGCAGAAATTTCCACCTTCGGCCGCTTATTGTGAAATGCGCCGAGGATCTCGCGCCTTCCCCGGGCTAACGCATTATAGGAGCAATACTCATTAAAATTTCTTTTGAAAAGGACTCCTCTATCACGTTGTATCCAAGAATTCGAGCTTCCAGAATACCTTCTCTCGATGAGAGGCCCGGCTTAATACTTTCCGGGTTCAGATGAAGTTCGCTTCTATTTCCGTACCAATCATCCTCCGATCTCGATCCATTTATCAGGACAAGCTCTGGCTATTCCTCTTTAGCAGGCATCTCCTCGTCCTGTGCCATATACTCACTCAGTCCTCTACCTTTAATAGTCTTGGTAGGCCTAACCTCGATGTCATAGTCCAGGATCTTGGTGATCCAATTAGCCCTTTTGTGATTTCTCCCTCCATGATGTATTCCCGCACACTAGAATGCAGCGTACATATACCGTGATCTTGCTACAGAAATTAGGATGTATGGAACTTTTAAGTCCCTTTACTATTGCAAAATTGGCTCTTTCAACGGTGCTATAATTCACTCCCATATTCTTAAGGTTCGTAGTGAATAGAACGCAACTGGATGCTCTCCCTTTCCTTCTCTATCCTTTTGAGTCAGAATAGTAGCGATACTGGACTTGCTACTGAAGGCATACATTATAAAATCTTTATATTGATTTGGATTAATTAACACCGGGGCTGAGGAGATCGCTTCCTTGACCTTCTCAAATGCCTCCCGAGCCTCCGTTGTCCACTTGAAAATTTGATCCTTTTTCAACATTAGGGTGATCGGCCTAATTATTCCCGCAAAATCGAAAATAAATTCTGCATCGACGAATTTACTTTGCCTAAAAGATCGACACCTTTCTTATTTAATCGAGAGGAAGCCTCTTTATAGCCCTTTACTCGCCTGGTCAATTGAAGCCACTCCTTCGACATACGTCCTAACAACTTACCCCTCGAGGTAATTCAACACACATTCTCAGATGCAAGGAAATCCCCGAACTCTTTGGCACTTTTGAAAAACTAACCAAATGATCGAAATGATCATCTTTAGATTTGGAGAACATAGTAAGATCATCCAAATAGATTAGGATAATCTTATTGATCAGTTCGCTAAATGCGACGTCCATAGCTCTCTGGAAGGTTGCCCCTGTATTAGATAAACCAAAAGGCATTTTAGCATATGCAAATGTCCCCCAGTTGGTGGTGAACGTAGTCTTGTGCTGATCTTCCTCTTTTACTCGAATCTGGTTATAGCCAGAGAAGCCATCCAGTAGAGAGAACATTTTTGATCCCGCGACAGTTTGGAGGATCGACTCCATAGAAGGAAATGGATAGTGGTCCTTCAGAGATGCTCTATTTAGTTCTCGGAAATCAACGCATAAGCGGATATCACCATTCTTCTTTCAGACTGGTACCATATTTGATACCCAAGTACTATGTTTAATCGGGAAGACAATACGTGACTCAATGAGCTTGGTTAGCTCTTGTGCCATTAGGGCTTCGACTTTAGGGTTGACCAGCTGTTGTTTCTGTCGGATTGGCTTCGCACCTTCTGTCAGATCAATAGTATGTTGAATGATACCAGGATCATAACCTTCTAGATCTTCGTAGGACCAGGCCACTACTCCATATTTCTCATAGAAACTGATAAGCCTTTCTCTATCTTGCTATGAGACATCTTTTCCGACCCGGAGGTTCCTGTCATCGAAAACCTGAAGGTTTTCATAATCACCTCTTTCAGCCACGAATTTCCGCTTATCATTTCGGGCGTCACTACAATCAAATTTTTTTTTGAGAGTAACCAATCCTTTTGGAAGCTTATTTGACTTTAGCTGCATAATTCATCCTTCGTAGGCCTCAGCGATCTTTGGTTGGAGTTGATCGGAAAATTACCCCGAGTGTTAAATAAACGAGGTGATGTGTTCATCGCTCTCAAAGACTTGCCAACTTTGGTCATTGTCGGGTATTGCTAGTCTAATAAGCACTCGCACTGAATATCTGTTCCGAAGCAAGTCGGAGACAGGATCAAACTGAGCACCGATTACCGCCATGTGATCTGCATCGCCATTCTGTGCTTGGGGAATGGTCAGGATGTTGAAAGCTTCAAAACTTTCTACAAGATCCCAGATTCGATGCCGATAGGATCTCATGCAGATATTCTTTGCTGCTGAGATTCCTCAGACCTGATTAACTACCAGTTCTGAATCTCCAAACACAATCAATTGCTTGACACCCATTCGTTCCGCTAGGCTTAGGCCTTGGACTAATCCCTCATATTCAGCCTCGTTATTTGAACAGGCGAATTGGAATCAGAAAGACCTCAACAAATTTTCATTCTGTGGGGATATTAGGCATATCCCTGCTCCAGCTCCAACTTTACTCCTTGCTCCGTCAAAATACAATGTCCACAACTCACTTGCTTGGTCATCGTCGGGTTTTTTGACGACCTTCGGAAGAACTTGGTCTTCATCATAGATCACATATGTGCCTAATCCGGTAGCATGATAATTTCTGAAGGGATCATTGTTTATATGTTCACTCAACAGAGCATCTTCGTTATCACTTCGGTCTTCGTTGACCTTATCCTCCTCTAGCAGTTCGACATTGTACATGTCTTGCTTGGTGATGGAGGTATGTGCGGCTTCAAAGTTAATCAGGGCCTCATTCGCCACATGTTCGGAATGCAGAGCCTCCGATTCTATCTTCATCTTCGCGCCATGCTTGGTTCTAAGTATTAGATGTGACCAATCTAAAGACAAATAGCCGCCCACCTTTGAAGTAAACTCTCGAGAAAGGCAAAGACCAAACATTGGCGGAACATCTATGATCACTGTGTCTTGCGGGACCGTGATACTCGGGCAGGCAAATAGAGTCAGTGGAAGTGCTTTGATGACACCCACAATATCAACCTTATTTCCATCCAGCTGCATCACCCCCTTTTTCATAGGTTCGTAGCTGAGTCCCAAGGCTTCAGCTATCAGTTTTGGCATAACTGTGGTACTAGCGCCAGAATTAATCATAGCGTTGTGTAATAGTTTCTCCCCTATAATGAGGGTCAAGAAGAAGGGTTGAGGTTTTGGCCTGCCTCCACCTTCTGCATGGGATTCCTTCGCTTTGTTTGCAAGAACCTTAGTTGGCGACATTTGATAAATCACCTCGGTACTAGCCGCAGGCTCAGTCAGTGCTGGGTCCATCTATTGCTGAAGCGCCTTTTGGAGTATGGTTTTCTATTCCAGGATGGCTAGAATGTCCCATAAAGACACATTAGCGGGTGATTTCTTCAACTGCTCTACCACATTAAGAGGTGAGGAGCTCAGAGATTTTTGCTCCTTTTCTTTTGTTATAATAATTTCCTTCCGCAGTTGAGAAGACAAAGAGACGGTTGGACCACTAGGAATTTGATTTGAAACGTCTTTGCATTACAGACTGTCTGAAAGTGAAACAACGGCCTCACCGGTGAATCTTCTCTTAGAGCGCATGTTATAGTCAGACTTTACCCGCGGCATTTCGGCTGTGGTCGTGTCATTTGCGAACACCATTTCCTTGTCTTCCATCCATGAGAAGAGTGCATGATCAGGAACAATGTCGGACTCTTGCTCTAGGGACATTCCTTGTATTTGCGCGGTAAAGACCACATTCTCCATTGCTGGGGCATATCTGTATTCTTCGTTCTCTGTAGCAATACCTTCACTACATTGCTCGGCTATCCTTTGTTGTAAGTTGCCACGCGGACAATTTCGGGGCATATGCGCATTGTTGCAAGGGAAGCACCACAGATTGATGTCATCAATCAGATTGTTTTGCCCCGCGGTTAATTCTCTGCTAGAGCTCAGCGACGCACTTGCCAGCGGTGTAGGCACCAGAACTATTTGGTTCATAGCCATCGCTGGTGAATTAGTGTGATGCGCATTTTCATATTGATTTTGCTGATAGGTAGGCTGCCCACCTTGATAGTTCTAATATGCAGGCTGTGGAGGCATTGCTTGGTTTCGCTTGAGAGTTGTTATATCATTCACCATAGTCTGCAACATCTCCTTGAGGTCGCCCATCTCACCCTTGGGAGAACCTGATGTAGAGGCCAAGTTTTCAGGAGCGGCTATATATGAGTATGCTGACTGGGGAGTCACTGGCACACTGGTCGATGCCACCTCTTGTGCTACGTTTGATATCTCAGGAAATATCGGCATAACAGGTCGAGGAGGCAATTTCCCGCAGTCTATCAAGTGATTTTCTGCTTTGATAGCGGTGGCATATGCATCTGGTAAAGTGGCTCCTCCCAGAGACTTGATCATCATAGAAATGTCAGGATTAATGGACTTCAGATAGAACATGAACGCCAATTCTGGAGTTGGGTAGATGGTCACAGGAATCCTCCGCCAACTTGAGTGAAATCGGGCATTGAAGTCCGTTAGAGCCTCCTGGGGTGCTCGTTTGATGATGGATAACTGATAATATAGCGAAGGACGATCTCCGTCATTTGAAAACCTTTCATAGAACGGATCTCTGAGGTCATCCCAAGTGCGAATGGTATTAGGAGTCAGTGTTTGGTACCACTCCAAAGCTTTGCCTTTGAAGGACGCAGCAAGGAGCCTCAGGGCTACATTCTGCACTGTGATACCATGTACTAGGCATACATCCGCTACATCCTGTAAATGCTCTGCTGGTGTTTTTGTGTTATCTCCAGTGAATTTGGGAAGAGCTTTCAGGGCCGAAACCAGAATGGCGCCCCAAACAGCAAGTGCTACCAGAGCTACCAGGGGGCTTCCAGCATCCCATGCTACATAATTTTTGTTTGTGACCGACAACATGGTGAGAGGAAAGGGTGGTGGGAATGGAACGGTTACTAACTGATTTGCGGCCTGGACTGTCCCGAATGGAGGCACTAGTAAACCTGGGTTATTTGCAGTTTGGGATCTAGTTACAGACCGATGGCTCATACACCCTTTTAGAAGATGATTTCATTAGTTTGGGTCCCACCGGGCATGCCAGAAAAAAGGACAAACTATTGATGCCAAAAATTGACGAGATAACAGTGCCTTTATGGGAAACTCAGTTCAAGGGGGACCCCTTTGGGCCAAACTGAGTGACCTCTGGATTTTAAAGTAGCCGGCTTCTTCTATATAATGGGTTTTGGAAAGGGAAAATGAAGCGGATATAATGAAACAAATATTAATCTAAGGCGATGCGCCAAAGCTTACTGGTAGGCACGATAAATCATAGACTTAAGGGCCTGAATATTATAGTTATGTTCCAAAACATCTGAAACTTAAAGTTATAGCATAAACAATTCATTTAATTGACATAAAACAGGATCGCATACATTCTCACTGCTAAGAAGAGTCGTTAAGACATGATTTAGACTAGCAAGTTTGCATTCAATATATAGAAGTCTCCTCAAATGAAATGCTTAAGACAATAAGAAGCATAGTTCACAGTTTAATCAAGACATGAAAAACAGAAAGGCCGAACAATAGGCACAGTCTAAAAGTTTCTTGCGAATAAACATGCAAAAGAGGCCTGGTGTCTCTTGCTAAAACCAGTATTTTTTCTAAAAATCTTGGACCCCTTTTCCCTCAACAGAGAGAGTATATATAGCCACAGAGCAAAATCCCATCGCCTGGAGAGTTGTAACAGAAAGATTCCACAATCTCTCGTAATGATGCCCGAATAAGAATATTCCCAATGTCGTTATGATAGCAGCCAGTCAAAACACAACATCCAGTTGATCAGTTACAGGCGTGCCCCTTGTGATGATGGCAGTGGTCCCAACAAGGCTTCGAAGTGACAAGTGCCGCCCACCGCTTTAGAGAACCATGACGAGCAGCACCCAATAACACTATCCCGCTCGGCCATCCCATAGCTTGCTTTGATAATCAATGTAAGGCACATGGCAACAAATCGCGGCCCGAATGAAAAATCCTCCTCCACCGATCGAGAGCTTGCGGAGAAGTGACACGCGTTCAAGGGACTGAGGTTACTTTGAAAATGGGGGAAGGCCATATGAACCGGGTGGCGAAAGACGCGTGGCCGTGTTTCGCAACCCGTGGTGCTCTCATCCCTGCTATTGTTTTAAAAGCTGCGAACCGCTGACACGTGGGCGAAGGTAGGTCCTGCCAGGAAATAAAGAAGGCCAATAGAAATCTTTCGCAGCTCGCCGCAGGATACTCTATCCTTTTGAGGAAAGTTTGCGATACACCACCACGTACAAAGATGTGGGCCCCTCGATGAACCTTAGGAGTATCAGACCTTTATGAAAGGCTTAGCAACCTAAAGGAAACATAAAGCAACAAAAAAATGAGAAACCCCGAAGGCGAGACATGTGGGTGCCTAGCGCAGCATTTCAGGAGCCGAACGGGGAGCCGCTTGCCGAAGTTGCGAAGCGAGGAATGCACAAAGGGAAAGATCAAAACCTGCCGGAAAGACGAAGAAATGCGGAGATGCACAGGCCAGCTCACGAACATGTGCAAAAAAGGGACCCGAAGGGAGCTACTTGAAACATTATTTCAACAGTAACCAAGGAGCCCTTTGCTCAACCGGGTTTGGATTTTATCAAAATGATAAATCGTATTTCCAATGTTGGCTAAAAGTGGATCCTTACAGCAACTGACTTCTTCACAAGGTGGACGGAGGTTGTAGCCCTAAATTTTCCATAGAGGGGGAAATTGTCAATTTCCTTGAAGAGCTGGTAGCTAGATTTGGCCTACCCAAAATCATCATATCCAATAATGCTTGAGATTTTATATTATTGGGGATATCTGATTTTTCTATCAAACATGGTATTTTCCTTAAAACTTCGTTGAACTACTACCCACAAGGAAATGGGTTAGTAGAGTCGAACAACAGAAACCTAATTAGGTTAATCAAGCATTTTCAGTCAAAATGACAAAGGGATTGGTACAAACACCTATGAGTTGCTCTATGGGTTGACCAGATTACTCCCAAGAAAATTCTGAAGAACTCCCCTTATGAACTAGTGTACAAAAATGAGGTAGTGTTACCTATTTCCATATAAATTCCTGCTTTACAACTACTAAAAGCACTGGAGATTAAAGAAAGTGGTGAAATGGAAGTACGGTTAGTGGAACTCCTCAAACTAGAAGAAGACAAAGAAAAAGCTTATGGAGCCATGATCAACCATCAACAACAGTAGAGCGATGGTTTGACAAAAATACCTCTAACCTAGAATTCAAAGAAAGGAGCCTAGTGTTAAAGTATGATGAACGTACTATGAAACCAAGGAAACACACAAAATTTGGAGCACTATGGAAGGGGCCCTTCTGAATCAATGCATGCAAGGAAAATAATGTGTACAAAGTTGAAGATATGTAAGGAACTACTTTAGATATACCATCGAATAGTATTTATCTGAATTTAGTGCATTAAAATATGCAGTTCTTTAAATTTTTAGCAATTATGCACCATATGTAAATTTTTTTGTAGATATGTTTTAATTTTTAGAATAAGTTGTTGAGAATAACAAAAAAGAAGTGAAATTTTTTTATTATATTATATTCATCAAAAATTTACAATGTAAACAAAGCTCGAGGCTCATATTTAAACATAAGGCTCTCTCGAGCAAACCCAAAAAAGTTACAAAGCCAAAAGATGCAAAAACGAGGCAACATGCAAAATATAGTAAATAAAAGCCTCTAGTCATTGTCTAGAAAGGAAAAAAGGGCTCTTCATAACATTCTTCTTCTTCTTCTTCTTCTTCTTCTTATTCTTCTCTATTAGGATGCAAAAGGGGCTAAACACACAACACATGTAGGCTCCACACAGTGTATACCAAAGGCCTAATCGTCATGGCTTTGCACTAGAAATTAGAACTGCTTCCTCTAGAAGAGCCTCAGAACACACCCCACACCATAATCTAGCAGTAGGTAAGTGGTCACTGGTTGAGAATACAAGTGATGCATCTCAAGGTCTAGGGTGCGAAAGTTAGAAAGGAAGGGCAACCAGGGTACATCTATCCCAAAGTCTATGTGCTTACAGAGATCCATGGTGCTCAGTATACCAATGCTAGGGATATCCACTTGTACTATCTTGCCAAACCCTTGCATTAGTGTAGCGTCAAACATTTAGTGACATAATTTAGTTATCATGGCTTTGGCCACGTTCCAAGGAGGCAACGAAGTGGGAAAGAACATTGCAGTTGCTCCAAAGTTGGTTCTCATCATCAATGAAGTCTTTGCCAAATACCCACCTAAACACAACTGATGCAAGGCGGTCATATATCTTCACCAAGAATTTAATTCTATCACTAGTGACCTCTCCCACAAAGTAGTATTGTGGCCTCTATGGGAGAAGCCCAATAGGAGTACCTAAGCCAGTTGACATTTTGAGAAAGAAACGAATTGTGACAGAATGGGAGACAACGAGAAAGCTTGCTAAACTTAAAGGCTATATTTTTGAATGAATATTGCATAAGGTTGCATAGCTATATATAGAAAATATAAGCCAACAAACCCAACCAATGGAAGGTCCATTTTTGGCTGGACGGTAATGGGAAAACATCAAAGAAAAATAGAGGAAGGTAGATAAATCATACAAAGGATTTGATAGGAGGTCTTAGGAAATAAATTTGGGCGCTGGGAGTAAATGCTCTCGTATGCCGATTGTTGACATGTTTCCTTTTCCATCATTAGCATCGGCCAAATTATGTGAAAAAACATGGATTAATGTGCTAAGTTCTTACAAATTAATGGGCATGTCTTTTTTAAGGTACCTTGCATCACTTTAGCACATTTCTCATAGAAAAAGAATACATTCCAATGTAATGAGTTTATTTGTAAAAGAGGCAGTGAGGGGAATGTACTAATTCCATTCTCACGGTGTTTTTGGAATTCTCAAGGGACACAAATCTCAAATCCACATGTATCACCTTGGTGGTAGTATTTAGTGAGCCAACAATAATGACATAGCCTTAACTGTATGTACTAGCAAGGAAATTAATTGCACTCAAAAGTAGATTTTTCCAAGAAGCAAAAGGCAAGTGGATTCCTTCGTTAAGGAAACTCTCTACAACTTATTGATACAAGCATGGTAGAGCTATCAACCTTTGGTAGAATAGTTGTATCCACAAGCATAAGTCTTAGTTATGCCAATATTTTTGGGTGGAACTCATTCGCTAATGCTCCAGCGCTTGAGGAGTGGCCATTCAAATTCTGTAAAAAGGTGTAGCCAGATAGATTTATCCCAAGAGAGGCAGTGTAGGATATCCATGACAATGTTTTTGACCCTAGGGTTTTAGCTAACCCTAAAAGTTTAAGGAAGGGTGTGTTTAAAAGAATGGTGGAGCATGAATTATTTGAGGGTTTCGTGTTTCAGCTCTAGAATTGTGGTCTACCATAGTTCATACTTGTTGCCATACACCCATGCCCAAATCTAATTGACTCATGTGCTAGGAGATTCAAGAAAAGGATAAGAGCCATTGATGGTAGTAGGATCAAAGTTACTATTTATATCGAAGACATATAGGATATGTTGTGTATCCCTATGACCTGGGGTGCTGAACATTTTGATGAAGAAAAAAATGACATCTTCAAGGAAGAAATGGCCAAGAAAAAAAGTTTTTATGAGGACGAACCAAAGGAAAGGAAAAATAAAGGTCATCTTTATTTTCTTCTTTCACATAGGAAATTCAAGAAAGACACGTAGTCTATGTTCTTAATTCTATCTTGGTTTTTTGGCCTTGATAATGATAATGAAGTCTGCCCTTTTCAATTGGGCTTGGATTTTCTGAGAAAAAGGGAAAAGAACTAGAGATATTACGAATTTTTGAGGTGATAGCTAAAAACATGCTAATGAAATTGAAGAATTATGGCACTGAGTCTATATTCATATATTCTTATTTATTGGCTCATTTAATTTTGCATCAAAATTTTGAGTGGCTCGAGCAAAATATACCAATGTCTAGGTTGGATGTAAGAGGCTGTTTTTAGCCAATTTCTATATGGACCCATGTAATTTTGAAAATAGGTGATTGTTACTAGTTTGTAGATTATTTTCTAAGGCTAGTGATTCAATATTTTTTTCCATGCCCTATAGGAAATTTCTCTCTTGGGGTCACACAATGGATGTAAAATCCGCCGACCCCGATGGATTATTTCTTGGGAGAGGATTTTACATTTATTAGATTTCATGGTTTTGCTAGGAAACCTTTCCAACTCCATAGATTTGTAATTGAAAGAGTTTTCATGTTGGAGGTATGTCATTAGGCAACCCTTTCTAACAACATCTATGGTACTACAAGAAATAAACTGAAGATATATTTGCTTCCCCTCATAATTTCCAACATTCAGGTAATGTTGAATAAACGAAAGGATGAGGGTGAGCTCACAAATTTATTGGCGGCCATAGGCTTAGTTCTCATTTTTGAGAAGTGGGAGTACAACCTAATAAAGAACTTGAGTTTGAAACATGAGAGTTAGGAGTATTTTGGGAGAAGGAGGAATCCAAATCAAGAAAGGTCAGAGGTATATATTGACTTGGATTGCATTCCAATCAAGCAACAAAAATGGATGAGTTTCTATCTTCCATAGGTAGAGTATCAAAAGAATTGTTGGTATGTGGTGAATGATCATGGTATATTGTACACCTCGACATGTATCATCACCGAGGTTTAGGGGTTCGGGGGTGGAAGCCCCTGAGAATTTTTTTTCACATTTTTTTTTGTAGCGTCACCAAAAAAGGAAAAATCACTGAAAAAGAAAAAAATAGCTGTGTAAAACCCTAATTCTAGAATCTTCTAAAAAGCTTGTTATAAGGGGTTGGGATGGTGGTTATAGTATGTAGAAAAAGGTGATTATTCATGAGATTGTAATAAGTTTTGCATTAGATAATAAAATCATTGGATGGTTGGGATTTTGTGGATGTAGCCTAGATTAGGTGAACCACATTAAATTCTCTGTGTTGTCTTGTTTCTATTATAATTTTCTATCTATTTTATGATCAAATCTACATTTAATTATTAGATATTTTCCTTCTAACCCTAACAAGTGGTATCAGAGTAGGTTATGTTTGATTATCATTTGTAGGAAAGTCTCACGGTTGAGTAGGAGTATCATGGTTAAGTGGGGGCAATGGTGGATGAGGGTAAATTGAAGGTAGATAAATTCAATTGGTAGAAATATCAGTTATGGAAGATGCAGATGTAGGATTATCTTTATCAGAAGGATTTATGGAGGCCATTGGAAGGAATAGCCAAGAAACCAAAAACAATGAGTGATGAGGAATGTAAACTTTTGGATAGAAAGGCACTGGGAGCCATTCATTTATGCCTGGCACAATCGGTGGCATTCAATATTACAACAACAAAGACAACTAAAGAGTTGATTGAAACCTTGGACAAGTTATATGAAAAGCCTTTCCCTTCAAATAAGGTATTTATTATGAAGTGTTTATTTAATATGAAATTGGTAGAAGGTGGGAAGTTGTTGATCATTTAAATGAGTTTAATACTATTATTAGTCAACTAACTTCTGTAAATGTAAACTTTGATGAAGAAGTTAGGGCTCTTTTGATTTTGTGTTATTTTCCAGAAAGCTAAAATAGCTTGGTAATAGCTGTTAGAAATTTTGTTTTTGGTTTGAATACATTAAAATTTAATGATGTTGTTGGTGTTATTTTGAGTGAGAAAAATTGTAGGAAAAGCTCAGGTGGAACAACCACATCAGGTAGTGTTTTGAATGCAGAAAGTAGGAGTAGAACAAAAGAGAGAGGAATTTTTTTTGGAATTCTTGGGAAGTCATGAGGAAAATCAAAGGAAAAAAGGTCCCAATCTAGAGACAATAGGTATTGTTGGTATTGTGGTAAGTTGAGTCATTTAAAGAAAGATTGTTGGTCTCAAAAAATAAAGAAGACAAAAAAGGAAAGAAATAAAGAGGAAAATGTGGTAAGTAATAAATCTGATGGGGATGCTTTTGTTCTTTCCCTTGATAATGCTGATGATTCTTGGGTATTAGATTCAGGGGCTTCATTTCATGCTACACCCCATAGAAGTTATTTTCTTGATTATGTCCAAGGGGATTTTGGGTTGGTTTATTTGGGAGATAATGAACCATGTCAGATTGTTGGAAATGGAAGAATCAAGATTAAGTTACAGAATGGGAATCATTGGCTACTACATGAGGTAAGGCATGTTCCAAAGTTAAAAAGAAATTTAATTTTAGCAGGGCAACTAGATGATGAGGGTTGTGTTGTTACATGTAGTGATAAAAATTGGAAGGTTACAAATGGTGTGAAAGTAGGCACCTTATATCTTTGTATAGGTCATATTGTTCCTTCTACTTTAGCTATTACAAATAAAAATCAATGTTTTGGAATAATGGCTATAGTTCAATAGGCAGAAAATTGAATAGTTGCTATGGATTTTGAATCAGCACTGTGGCATAATATACTTGGTCATATGAGTGTAAAAGATATGAAAGTAATTCATTCAAATAATGTTTTACCAGGTTTGAAATGTGTTAATATGTATTTTTGTGAAATTTGTGTATATGGAAAACAAAAGAGAGTTAGTTTTCTCAAGGATGGGAAGCAAAAGAAAGATGAGAAATTGGAGTTTGTGCATATGGATGTATGGGGACCAGCTCAAGTATCTTCTCTCAATGGCTCTTGGTACTGTCACTTTTATTGATGATGCAACAAGGAAGGTATGGATTTATTTCCTTAGGCAGAAATATAATGTATTTGAAACTTTTAAGAAATGGAGAAGCTTGGTTGAGAATGAGATAGGTAAAAAGTTAAAATGTCTTAGATTTGATAATGTTGGTGAGTATTGTAGCAAAGAGTTTTAAGAATATTTTTCCTCTAATGGAATTCGTAGGAAAAAAATAGTTCTAAGGACTCCATAGGAAAATGGAGTGGTTGAGCGCATGAACAAAACAATAATGGAGCATCCACGAAATATGAGATTGCATATTGGGCTGCCTTTAAACAAGTGGGAAAACGCTGTAAGCACTACTGTTTACTTAATCAATAGAGGTCCCTCTAATCCTTTGGGTTGTGGTATTCCATAGGAAGCATGGACAAGTAAGAAGGTGAGTTATTATTTTCTCAAGACCTTCAATTGTGAAGCACTTGCACATGTAGATTCTAAAAATAGAACCAAGTTTGATGCAAAATCAAAAAAATGTATATTTTTTGGATATGGAATTGATGAATTTGGTTATAGGCTTTGGGATTTTGAAAATCAAAAAATTATGAGAAGCAGGGATGCCATATTCAATGGGAAAGTGTTGCACAAAGATCAGTTATAGTAGCATGAGAAGAAAGAAAATGATTTTGTAGTGTTGGATGATACACCAAACAACAATGTTCTAGTGGTTCCTCATGCTCCGCAACAATAAAAACAACAAATACCACAAACTCCAATGAATGTTAGACAATCTTCAAGGATAATTAGATCTCCAGAAATATTTTATCCCTCTTTGTATTCTATTTTATTAACTAAAGTTGGTGAATTGGAATGTTATGATGAAGCTATGCAGTTGGATACCAAGGTTCAGTGGGAACATGTAATGGAAGAAGAAATGGACTTCTTGCTAAAAAAACAAACTTAGGAATTATGCAAGTTGCCTGCAAGTAAAAAGGCTTTACCAAACAAATGGATTTATAGGCTGAAAGAGGATGATGGAGGTAAGAAAGGATTTAAATCCAAATTAGTTCTAAAGTGATTTGCATAGAAAAAGGGTATTTATTTTGATAAAATATTTTCTCGTGTTGTTAAAATGACTTCTATTTGTATTGTTTTAAGTATTGTGGTTGGTGAAGATTTTCATTTAGAACAATTTGATGTTAAAATAATCTTTCTCCATGGTGATTTGGAAGAGGAAATATTTATGGAACAACCACAAGGCTTTGAGGTCAAAGGTAAGGAGAAACTTGTGTGAAGAATGAATAAAAGTCTATATGGCTTGAAGCAAGCACCTCGGCAATGGTATATTAAATTTGATAGTTTTATGGTTGAGCAAGGCTACAATCAGTGTAATCTAGACCATTGTGTTTATTTTAAGAGGTTAGATGATGATAGATATATTATCTTATGTTTATATGTTGATGATATGCTTATAGCAGGGTCTAACATGGATCACATAAGGGAGTTAAAACAACAATTAGAAAATTAATTTGCTATGAAGGATTTGAGGGAAGCAAAGAAAACCCATGGTAAGAAGATTACAAGAGATAGGAAAAATAGAAAATTATTTTTATCTTAGGTTGATTATGTTGGGGAGGTGTTGTAGAGATTTCATATGGAAAATGCAAAAGCTATCAGTACACCTTTCCCCAGTCATGTTAAGTTGACTAAGGATATGTGTCCAAATACACAAGAGGAGGAAGAAAAACTATCCAAGGTACCATATGCTTTAGCTGTAGGTAGTTTAATGTATGCCATGGTATGCACATGACTAGATATTTCACATGTTATAGGAGTTGTTAGTAGGTATATGAGTCATCTCGGTGTTGAGCATTGGAATGTGGTAAAATGGATTCTTGGGTACTTGAGAGGTACATCTAATAAATGTTTATGTTTTGGGGGCTCTAATACTGATTTAAAAGGCTATGTTGACTTAGATTTGGCGGGGGATATAGATACTAGGTGAAGTACCACAAGCTATGTATTTATAGTTGGTGGGATAGCAGTGAGTTGGATTTTTTGGTTGCAAAAGGTGGTTGCTTTATCCACCACAAAGGAAGATTATGTTGCTGGAATAGAGGCGAAAAAGGAGATGATATGGTTGCAACGTTTTATGGAAGAGTTGGGAAAACAATAGGCTAAAAATTACTTATTTATAGACAACTAGAGTGCTATACATCTTGCAAAGAATTATGCTTTGTACTCTAAAAAAAACACATACAGTTGAGATATCATTTCATTTGATCAGTGTTGGAGGATGGATAGGTCAAGCTAGACAAGAGACATACAAATTCCAATCTAGTGAATATGTTTACGAAGGAGGTGATAAGGGAGAAGTTGAGATCCTCTTTATCTTTGGTTGGCCTTCAAGGTTGAATTCAAGTATAACAAAGCAACATGATCCAAGGTACTTATTTCCAATAGGAGTTGTAAGTGTAGTAGTGTCTTCCAAGATTAGTCTCCAAGTGGGAGATTGTGTTGGTGTGGACCATGATAAGTCTCCAAGTGGGAGATTGTTGGTACTTGGTGACTGATCATGCTATCCTGTACACCTCAACATGAATCCTTTCTAGGGTCTAGGGGTTTGGGGGTGGCAGCCTCTAAGAAATATTTTTTTCCCATTTTTTTCGTGTCATCACTGAAAAAAGAAAAATCATCGAAAAAGAAAAAAATTACTTTGTAAAACCCTAATTCTGGAAGCTTCTAAAAATATTGTTATAAGGGGTTGGGATAGGGGTTACAGTATGTAGAAAAAGGTAATTATTCGTGAGATTGTAATAATTTTTCCACTAATTAATAAAATCATTGGATGGCTGTGGTTTTGTGGATGTAGCCTAGATTGGGTGAACCATGTTAAATTCTCTATGTTGTCTTGTTTCTGCTATAATTTTATGTCTATTTTATTTCTCTGTTTTATTGATCAAATATACATTTAACTGTTAGATATCTTCCTTCTAACCCTAACAAGAACATCCTAATGGGAAAATCCCTCAACACACAATTGAAGTGCAAGGGATGGCCAAAAAGAAAAAAGAAAAACTTTTGGAGATTTTGACAAGAGATGAAATGCCCTGATGCCCCATTTGGTAACTTTCAATGACATGACTCAAAGAGTTCAAGAACATTTATGATCAAGAGGCTGACTTGACAATATCAATATAGAAATGAGTCTTGAAATTGACTAGCATCAAATTCCACACTGTGCTTCTTGTCCTTATGAATCCGAAAGTTGGAGATACTCAAACTAAAGGGACTCACAAGCTACATCCTCGACTAGTGCTCAAAGCAAAGGAAAAAGGACCTAATGGTCCCCAAAAGGGTCCATTATAGTCATCGAAGGCCAAGAAATAGAGAGATTAGTCACCAGAGGATTGAAACATACTAGTTCTAGTCATGGAAAAAGAAGACGGGTCTAGGATCTAGGTGCACTCGATGCATCGGCTCAAGGAGAAGAAGAAGAAAAGTCTGCCTTGTAAAATGTTCCAACCACCGGGGCCCAGGTAATTTTTTCTCCTTCTCTTCTTCTTGCCTCTACATCTTTGGTTACATCTTTGGCCCTTTCCATGGAATGGAATCCTCCATCCTTAGACCCTAAGCTAATAGTCTTGAATACATCCCCTACCATTTTTAATGAATCTTCCAAAATTATCCTATGCATTGAACGAGCATCATCCACTTTGGCCACTATTGATTCTTTGATCACCCTATCAAGGGCCCCTATTGAAAGAGCATAAATATTCATGTTATCATCACCCCTAGTCCATCAACTTCTGGGAAGGAACCTCTCCTTCTTCCCATTTCTTTTTTCACCCCAACTGGTTTTTCCCCTACCCAATCTCAATTTAGTATCCTTCCTTTTTCCATGATAATGCTCCCTTTTGCTTCCCTCCATGCTCATACATCCATAATTTCTCCTTCTTTCACATTTTTTGGTCTCCCTCCTTGTGGTTCCATTGTAGCATAGACAATTGATACCCCTCAGAGTCTCCAAGATCATTTTGATGCAACCAAGCAGGCCGACAGGTCAAAAAGAAAAAACTACTATTAAAGAATGTCATGTTGCTAGCCACCAAGAAGATTGAAGCTTGCTTCAATGAAGAGTGGAAATTTCTGCTAATCACTACCATGAAGCTTCTCATGTCCAAGACCAAAGGGAAGATGTAGATGGAGGACTATGACATTAGAGCCATGGGCCTGGATTTGAACAAAACTCACCTCCATGTAAAAGTGGTCCTAGCTAATGCCACTTAGAAGTTGGTATATGCAAAATATGAGAGGATGGAAAAAAATTTGAAGAAGTGTGAGGACGAGTTGATAAATGTGAAGGAAACAATGAGCAGGAAACAAAACGAGATCCAAGCTAGAGATATCAAGATGGCCCACATAAGGAAAATACAAAGTCAACAAGGGGAAATATCTAAGTTGCTTGTGGAAGCTCAGAGTGAACAGGTTCAACTTTAAGTTGAAATTGAAAAATTGAAAGATGAGTTGGCTACTTAGTGCCAAATGAATGCAAAATACAAGAACTCTCAAGAAAATATGAGAAGAGAGCTAGATGGTGTTCAATCTCAAACTTTTGAAAATCTTTAGAAGGCCCACATGGAAGAAGAAAAGTCAAAACAAGAGATCGAAACGCTGAGCTTAGAACTGAAAAATTCCCTCAGAGAAAGAAGTCAAATGGAGGAAGACGTAAGGGAAAGAGAGGTTCATTTTAACTAGGAGCTAGCTACTACATGATGATATGGGACTATCTCGATAATGAAGAAGATGATATCTACACATTGGGAGCAAATCATAGCTGTTTCCATTCTCAGGTCCGCTTTACAATTCTTAAGGGAAATTTTGGAATTAAATATGAAGGTTGGCCCGATGGCCGATTAATTTATACAAATATGTGCTCCCCGACTGGTGGAATGGAAAAGATTGATTTCCAAGTTGTGTGTGGCCAATGCTAAAGCCCTGAAAAGTGAAAGGATTCATTATAAAAGAGATGCCTCTATTAAAGAAAATGAGATCATCAACTACCACAAAGTCACAACAAGGTGCAAGGATTTTCAAATAGTGCTGAACAAGTGGGTGAATGAAATCAAGAAGGATTTCAGCATCCTAGTTGGCTTCAGGCTACCTCCTCTTCTTTCACTAGATGGAGATGTGTTGATAGTTGAGGTCACAGATGTAATCTAATTCAAGGTCCAAACTTCTACAAAACTCTTTGGTTCAAGTGCAATGTCCATGGTTGATGATGTTGAGTGTGAGATATTTCCTCTTTCTCAACTCTATTATCACCTTGGGGTGGTTTTTTCTAGATGGGGATATGTTTCTTTCAAAGAAGTTTTTAGGTTGGGAGGTGCAACATTTGACTTTCCTCAAACTCCAAGAATTACAATAGGCCTAGGTTTTTTCTTCCACAAGTGAAGACCCCTTGTGAGTTGCCAAAACTATGGAGCATTTTTTCCTTGATCTTTTTTAATTTTCATCTTGTATATGTTTTTGGCTTCAAATGTGTTTGCACTTAAGTAAAGCTATCAGAAAGGTATGCAATGTGCCACATAGTGGTTGTGTTTCTTTCTTATTTTCCTTCCTTTCAGGAGAGAGTTGGGACATGTTTCAACTCATCATGGATTTTCTCAAGGAGCTATATTCATGAGTTTGAGAGTTTCCACCTGTTTTGCATGCCATCTCTTTGCTGCGAGCAGTTTGTGCTTTTATATGAAGATCTTTTTTGGGAGTTTGTTAGAGCTTGTTGGCCCTTTTTGGTTTTTAGGATGGAAGCTTTGAGTTGGTACGGCTGGGTTACATGGTTGTTCAACTTGAATTTTTCTAGTTTTTTTCTAAGATTTGATCATTTTCGGATAATTATCTTTGCTAAATATCTAAAGAAAATTAATGCAGTAGTTGAGAATTGATGAACAAAGATTTTTTTGACCTAACTAAAAATGATTAGATCATGTGCTATCAAATGCTAACACCTGGTAGTAATTGCTTCCATGTTGTGGCAGAATTTTATTCTTTTTGTAGCTATAAATGAGAGGCAGTGACAGAAGGAATGGATTGGTTCCAAGTTTTAGTTTCCTTTTCTAAGGAAAATTTTCTTTAGATTTCTTAGCTTGTAAGAACTATTTTCAAGAGTAGAGTTGCATAATTACTTTTCTTTAGCATGTTATATTTTCAATGCTCAAACTATTATTAGATTGGAATCCAACTTCTATTTTAAAGTTCATTTGATATTTAAGAACAAATTATTTGGAAGAAATCATTGAGACTGTGCATGTATGACCTTTATCAATATTTCCTTCTTTATGTTTTCATTCTAAATAAAACACTATGTCAACCAAGCTAAATTAAAATAGTTTAAGTTGTTGATTTCCATGTTGTAGGCTTATATGGTAGAATAATAACTTGTAAAAAATGGATTATGTCATTGGACTTCTCTATTTTTCTGAAGGGTTGTGGTTTTTTTATATTGTGTTGTATTAGGAAAGGGATTTTATGCAATTTCTAAATGTTTTTTCTCGTAACCTTAGAAATATTTATGTTTGATCAAACCTTAATGAACACTGCCTATAGGAAGATTTGAAATTCTGCACTATACTTTTTGTTAAGCTTTTATATTCATTCTCTTCCCAACAATGAAGGGTTGTGGCATTCTGTGTCTAATTATATCACTCATAGGAAAGATTGGGTTTCAAATGTTGTAAAATTTTTGGCGTATCATCATTTTTATATTTTATGTTTAGATTTCCTTCTACCCTTTTCTCCAAAACCCAAAGAAGAGTCAACTTTTTATAAATATCCTAGAGGTATTCAGTGAGATGCAAATCAGTCACCCACACTGAATTTCCCATAACAATGTTAGAGAGGCACTCTCTTTGATGATCAATACTTAGATCTTGAATTGATTTCACTAGATGAAAATAATGACTTGAGAGCTTGATTATATATGAACTTCATCTAATTTAACATTTATTAGATCTCAAAAGCTGACATCAACCATAATTTTGGATTAAAAGCTTGAATTTCCTGCTCAAACCCTAAAAATAGGCCACATGGGCTCATACGCCCATGGTGGTATAGTCCCACCCTAGTTTTTTGGGGTGGGCCAATGATGGGTTGTTAGAAAATTTAATGCTTTTGTTGATTTTTTCAGGATTTTAATGTAAATAATCATTGACATCCAAAATAAAGGGTCTTAGGGGCATATAAATGATGATTTAAAGGGTCATACATGCAAGGGTACTAAAATAGGTCAAAACTAAGCAAGAAATTGTGTTATCTCCAAGAAAGGAGTACATTTTTTGTTGCCACATCAAGGTTCCATACAGGGATTTTTTGAGTGGTAACTTGTAGCTTTGTACATTATTCATTCCCTCTTTCATATTTCATTTCAATTCAAGGTTTGATTACCAAAAGGGGGTTTGTCCAAGGTTATGGATCCCCTAATTTTTTTTTTACTCCATTGATATTAGATCATTATTTTGCTATCTCTTTGGTTTTGGGATGTTTTTTTATGTCTTAGGGTTGTGTTTCTTATTCATCCTAGGGTTTTTTGTATTCCCTAAACCCTTAAAAAATACTAAGAATTGATAATCATTTGCAATAAATTCTAATTGCTAGGTGACCTAAGATAGCCCGTTCCCAATTTCCCAAGTCATGACTTGAGCCATCAACCTCCATTTATTGCCCCCTATTGCCTATCTCTACTAGTCATTACCTACCTGAATATTTTAAACTAAGTCTATAGTTGTGGCAGTAAAAAATCATTGAAATATTTGTCACATATCCTAAGTTTAAGTTCATGAAATTCCTAAGTATTTTTATATTTTACCTAGTCAATGACCCATTTTAAGTCATCACTAATTCACATTCCTTTTAGAATAATTAAGTTGTGGTCATCATGGCCCACAACATGCATCTCATTAGTTGCCCGCTAGCCTGCGATATTAAAATAATCCTTTAAAAATCTCTACAGGGTAGTGGACACGGTGAAATTTTTCCTCCCTCTTAGTATGACCTACCAGTTTCCAAAGGCACTGGTGATGAAAGGTAGAGAGATCTACGGTTGAGATTTAATCTTGTGAATGCATCTTGGCTATTCCCCACTAACCCATGAGGGACCCATAGGTAGCCTACAGTTCTCAATGGGGTAGTGGGAAAGTGCCCTGTGGTACCATCACCAGCATCTAAAAGACTTTAGAAAGCATGAAATATTTGATCAAGTATTGCTGGAAACCATGGCAACATTTACAAATGGGCTACCAATGCAGATTAGAGTGCATGTGTGCAAAATTCTGGCGATATTTTTTAATCTCGACCATCCATCATGAAAGAGAGATAGTCACTTGGTCATAAGCCTGAAGATTAACATGCACACATATTGAAAGGAATTGGATTGATCTGGGTTGTTTCCCACTGGCCTGCTATCTTTGATCTATGCTTGAGTTAACCCTAGTAGGCTAGTGGGTGATGGAGATGTTTAATTTCCCATGGCTTGTAATGTGTTGTGGGACTATCGAGCTAGGGAGAAGTGTGTACATGTCAGAGAAATTTGGTCGATTAGATGTTGAATCAACAAAGGTATGCTATTCAAAATTCTTTAACTCCATATGAGTTGAACATTGATCAAGATTGTGAGAAGATCAATTGCTAAAATTTGAAGTTGCTAAAATTGCATCATGGAACCATTCAGGTTCGCACGAGCGAGTAGTAATGGCATAGTTGATTTTTTTTACCAAATTTAAGGATTTCTTAACCATAAAAGTTTTTTTTAAATCATTATCTTGATTAAAAAATAATTTCAAAGAATTTTGAAGCCATTATAGTCCATTTTGCACTCCTGGTATCCTCAAATTAGCATTTTACACATTGTCAAACTAGTAAGTGAAAATTATACCTCTTGAATCCAAATTCTTCACTATTTTTTATAATTTCTATTGTTATATTTTGAATAAGTTTCTATGGTTTTCTTTTAAAGTTTGATGTTCATTTAAGTTATTATAAATTTGTGAGTCTAGTCACTCTTATGCATCAAGGTCTTAGCCCTAAACCTTAAAATGTAGTCTTAGTTAGTGAAACCCTAGGTCAAGTCATTTGATTATTGATATGACACCAAGATTCAAAACCACTGGTTCTAAGCCTAAGAAAATACCTTTTTTCCAAGACTATTACACCAATTGGAATCCTACTATTGATTGAATGGGATCCTGCATCAACAATTACTTTTGATATAGTGAGAAGGAATGACACACCTAATTTTAGCACTAAAGAGGAAGTGACATTGGCTCTACAAGGATCAAAATTTGGTGCCTAGTGGGACACATTGGATTTTTGGGATCTATCCCCTGATGGTACTCTCAAATTTTTCAAATTTGAATTGCCCATTTTGAATTTTTTTCCTTTGCACTCTGAGAAGTGTAGCTAAAGAATCTACTTAAGTGACCTGCTTTAGAAGGTCATATTTTAGTTCTTGTTGATTTTTTGTGCAAAACCCATTCGCGAACCCACTCATATGACATATGTGAATGTGCATGTCAATTTTTAGCTTCCCATGATGAGTTTTGATGGGGTTTTGAAAAACGAAGATGGAGGGTTTTGGCACTGTTTTCTTGTTTCAAAATTTCAGTTTTGCAAAGTAGCCTCCTGTTCGAGCTTGCATTTTGCAACCAGATGAATGTCAGGTCAAAATGATTTTTTTAATCTATTATACATGCATTCATGAACTCACATGTTAGGTTTCAAAGTCTCATGAGCTAATATGCTATTTTTACCCGGTCAAAACCAAACAAAATTTGTTTAGTTTTGCACCCGCATTTTCTGAAACCTTTCTGGATGGTCAACTTTGACCTTCAGTATCTTTTGATGAATGATGATTCAAGGAAATTCCTCTTTCACATGTGCTCACTTTACCAAAATTATGTATTGTGTCTAGTGGCAGCTCGCTAGGAGTTGATTTGGTATTTTTTCAAAGAGGTGATTTCATGAGTTTTAATTGGTTCTAAACATGCTATTGTTGCAGAAAAGTTCAAGTGAGCAACTTTGACAGTTAATAAATTTCACCTTGTGATATTTTTCATCGATTTTTTTGTTGCACTCCATTCCTAGGTCAAATGTCTACATGCCTATAAGTTTTCATGGCTCCAAGAGGTTGTTTGACCAATTTCCTAGGCTAATTCTATAGCCAATTTCACTAGTTTTGACCATTCAAATGAGCCAAAAATAGATTTTGATGATAATTTTCTCCTCCAATGGAGTCACTGATTAGTTCATGACTTGGCAAAGTGTAATAAAGTATTTATGAAAAGTGAAGAAGCTGTGGGACATTGAAGGGTTATTGAATAACTGTAGGTCATGGCAACCAAGCATCAATATAGGGAGGCCCCTAGAAAGTTTGAAGCAACAACTTGAATTACTATGGGATCAAGTCACAACTCTATTTAATCTTGCTAGATTTGTTTGAGCAGCTACAAGATACTTTAAAGGCACATTATTTATAAAAATTAACACTGTTTAATACATATGGTCGTGTATCTTAAAGATGAATGAAGGCTTTATAGTGCCAAATGACAAAAGAAAAGACCAAAATACTACACAAGGGTAGGGTGTGATCATCCATTGAAGCATTAAGGGTAAAATAATTATGTTTGAATTCTTTTGAAGTGGAGTATCAACACTGCAAAAGGAGTAGGTGCCAACATTCATGGGGGTGCATCAAGTTGTTTGACAAATAATCTCTAGGATAAATGAATGTAGTTAGGGAAATTCTACAAATGCATTCATGCTAAGTTGAAAGTGTTGAAGGGGGTCAATTTGGAATTTTCAATAAAACCTTCACATGGGTATGTGAGCTACTACCTGAGAAATCTCCATTGAAGTGCTTGGTGGATGGATGAACCCAATGCCTTCTTGTTTCAAACAAAATTTTGCACAGTTGGAAACCATCAATCCACATGGTAGGAGAGTAGCATTGACATGGCATTTAGAAGAGCAAGTAAATCCTAGTTGGAGGCAGTTTCACGAGATGGGCAATGGATGTAGGGTATTCAGAGGATGAATTTTTTTGATAAAATGTTTTAGTAACTTTCAAGGAAATGCATTGGAGGGGAATCCAACATGGGAAGTAACCACACATCAGTTGATAGGAAATGGTAAGAACATACTGTCTAACCCACACCATTTGAAGACCAATATTTTTTATTGCTCAGTGGAATGCCATCACCAACAATACACACATAGTGATATGGAAGAAAACACCATGGATGCAGGGCACATAAATAAATGAATTTGTTGAAACTACTTTAGAAACTTTATAAATAAAATCAATGAGAAATTAGATTGGTGCAACCAGTACATGTAGGGAGAATACATAAAAGTGTTTGAATAAATTCAACCATGGCACAACTCCTCTATGAGATAAGAGGTCAATATGCATAAAATGGATTTGTTGAAGACTCTTCAAAAACTCTTAAGCTAATGCATTAAGTCAATGTAAGGAAGAGCTCCATGGCCTTTGGCTTGAACAAGTGAAGGGGCACCATTGAAGCATAATAGGAACCAAATGATTTGTTGAAAATCCTTGAGAAAAACCAGTAAAGTACTAGATGGGCTCAATTTCATGTTGCAAAAGGAGGCATTTAAAATGAGTAAAAATTCATCTCACAGACATGCTTTAAGCTTGAATGCAGAATGTATAAAATGGATTGTTGATCAAATGATTTAGAAACTTTTAAGCAAATGCAATAGGTAGAGTGGCATCCTGAGGTAGGAGTATGGGTATCCATCGAAGCATGAAGATGGATGAGGAAGAAGTAAAAAGAGGAGAATGCCACACCTGGCAATGTGGCACAGAATGAAATAGAATGCATATGTGAAAACTCGCACAGCCACACCAGCACAAAGAGAATGAAATATTTAGCGCACTCATTAAGGGTATTTACAAAATGGATCTATTGAAAAGGCTTGAGAAACTCCAAAGAAAATGTGTTTTCCAGAACAAAATGAAGTCAGGGAAAACCTTGCCGCCATAGCCAAGATGAAATAGTAGAAAGAATGAATGAAGTTTTAGGGAAAAAAGAATGAGACAAAGGTGGATTGATGGCTCAGGAAGGAGGTAAGGATGCAGCCAAATCTCATCTACTCCCCACCAGCTCACCCAAATATGTTGCTCACTTGTTAACTCTCACACGTGATAGGTGTGGGCCCAACAAAAATTTGAAGGCGCGGGTTGCTTTTAATAAAGCCAATAAATATTAAATGTCGCCATATTTTAAATGGTATAGGTTTTTAACCTAGGAAAGGAGTGGGCCCAGAATTCCTCATTTTAGGGACATGAGCAAATATTTTAAAATGAGGCTTCCATTTGTCTTTTAAAAAGAACAAAGAGAATTTTAAAATTAAAATATTGCCCTATGATAATTTTAGAGAGAAAATACTTTAAATAAATGCAAGGTGAAAGATAAGGTATTTTCATTGTTGGGTAATAAAATGAAAGTGAAAGCATGGAGGAAATTTTAAACAATGGCATAGGTAAGTTTAAAATGTGAAGATGCCTTCCAATGTGAAAGTAAAATATGAAAGGGGCACGAATGAATAATCTAAGTGGCCCAATAATATTGCATTTAGAATGTCTTCATTTTAAATGAAATATTTTAACGTTAGATATAAAAAGAATATGAATAAAGTGAATTTAATATTCACTTTATTATCAAATATTATGTGCTATTGTAGCAAAGATAAACAAAGATAAAATAAATATATTTTCAAGTGCAAAATGAAAAATAAGAGAAGAAAAGGGTTTTACGGGCAAAGGCATTTTTCCCTTCCAACGGTAAAATGGAGAGAATTTCCACAGGAAGATTTTCTATTTCAAAACAAAAGTTAATGCAAATAGATTGAGAGGAAAAATTTATTGTTGCAAAGGAGAGGAAAGATGAGAGGATTTTCTTGTTGTTGATTAATGGTGGATGAAACTTCCAGATGGCACCATCAGATTGATTTCTGGCTTCTTCTATTTATTCTTATTCTCATTCTCTTCTCATTGTAAAGGGTTCCATTTTCTAAAAGCTCTGCAAGTCAAGCAGAAGCTCTAGATAGAATTGCAAAGCTAGGATGAATTGTAACAAAGTCATTAATCTGAGGTATCTATGTTATAAATTATGCTTTCATGTTTACATTTTATCTGATAATTGTCTCCATGGCTAAACTGTAATGCTCCTTTGAATTCAATAATAAAGAATTATCCAAGTCTTTTCATGCACATTTGTTGCATTTGAGTTGCAATAGTTGTTGCATTCTATTATGTGAATGATGTAATTGCTTTAATGAATGACAAATACATTTTTTATTTCCCATCGTTCAGGGGATAGTGTAATTTCTTCAACAAATGTGACAGGAGTGTTGTGATTTAGGTGGATTTGTAAAGAATGATTACCAGATAAAGCTTCAGTGGTCTTGTTGTCATAATATGATAAATTTTTTAAAGATCTTCAAAGCATGTATGCCACTGTAGGATGAAGTGTTTGTTGTATGAATCCATAGCCCATTTCTTGGAACTGGTCAATTATTATGCTTCTATTGTTTTCAGCTTGCACCCAATTTTTAAAATTCAAAACCATTTCAATTTTGTATGGTGAGTTATGTGTGTCATGTTCTCCATGCTAGTTGATGAAATTCACTAAATTTCTTAGCCAATCTTGAGTGATATTTTATGTTTCTCAACATAAGTTTGTGAGAGCATTATCTTTTAAGCAATATCTTGTTAATTGTGTGTCTAGATCTTTAGATATTGCTAAAGGGTCACCCCCCTAGGTCCTACAGAGCCTGAAGTGTAGGGGAAATGTGTGTTAATCTGAACATAAGAAATTGGAAAGTCTTTAGGATTCCATTGGATTGTTCAATTTGGAACTCCAACAACCCCAAATAATAAGAAGCCAAAGGTTACAGAGCCAACTGCAGGTGTTTGAGGAGGGTTAATAATTTAAAGAGTATCTAATACATTAGTAGTGGAGGAAACTACATTGAATGTGAATGTAGCTAAATTCACAAAGGTCATACTGGAATCCTTATCAAATGAGAAGAATAAGTTTAGAATAAAACATAATGACATGGTAGCAGAATTTAATAAGGGAAAAAAAAAATGAGGTGCAATTGGAGATTGCATTGTTGAAGGAAAAGTTCCATTCAATACATGCACCAGGCCCCTCACAACCAACAATTCTTTACCCTCATCTCGACAAGAGAAAGGTACATATTCTCCTATTCATTCACCTCCTCCAATTGCAGTTGAGGTTGTACCCCCTAGTTCTTAAGATGTGTCCATTACATAGTCAACTCCAAGTATATTAGGTGCACCTCCTACAAAGGAAATCACAAAAGAGGAGTTAATGGAACAATATAAGAATTATGAGAAAAGGTGTTAACAATTTGATGAATTAATTCATTTGAATAGCATGAAGATTTCAATAGTGGTACTGGAACATTTGAATAAAGGGAATGAGAGGAAATTAAATAGAATTCATTCAAAATATTCTTCCATGTTTTATCCAATAAGGAGCTTTGACAAGGATAAGGAAATTTCCATCCCATTAATGGAAAAATGGATCCCCAATGCCCAATATTTGAGATACATGGTTATTGTGTCAAAGCATGATGCAGATAAGTCATCCAACATTGTCTTAACCCTCAAACCTATGAATGCAATTAAGGAATTTCAAGGGTTGATTAAATCATTGGAAATATAGATTAGGGAGCTGATGAATGGAGTTTTAGTTTACTCCTAGACATTTTGAATGATAATGGTGAAGTTAAACCTCTACAACAATGTAAGGATCAAGAAAGGAAAGTAATAGAAACTCAGGCAACATTAATTTGTGATGAAGTTGATGTGGAAATATTAAAGAATAGTATGGATAAGCTTACTTAGACATGAATCTTCATTGAAGAATTTGATAAATAGGCTAACCAGGTTGTCATAAAGTATAGTCCATATAGGAAAAAGGCAAATGAGGTCATTAATTTTGAATAGCCTTCTAATGAGGATTTTGAGCTCTAGAAGACAAGATATGTTGATATTCTAGAGATATAGGTTTCCCCAATTGCATGGCGATGAAATTTTGATCTTATGTCATTAAAATTCAATGATGTTCAACAAGGATGGGTGTAGTAGATGAAAATACAATACATAATGTGGAAATAGTACAAATTAGGCCTTTGATACATAAATATTCAGATATTGTATTTCTTCAATTCAAACTTGATGACATGGACTACTGATGTGGAAATGTTTTAGTATATTCTCTCCTTATTTTCATGATTTTCATTCTCAAGTTTTGGAGCACATGGAAAAGGTGTGTTTCTCATGGAGTGAACCTCTTCACCAACTAAAGAACCTTTTGAAAGGAGGTATATATCTTCATCAATGAATGAGAAATTGTTTTTGTCTCATATGGACATCTCCCTCGAGTTTTGGAAAATACAATGGTATTTTGAATGTAATTGTGAATGTTAAATGAAAATGTGACATGTGTACATTGGCCTAAAGCTTGTTTTTCTCCCTTATTTTTATAAAAGGGGATTCAAGGCCAATTGTATAGGTTGTTGTTTGATCTTAGACAAAATTTTGTAAAGAGTGAATACAAACAATACAATAGAGTCTACATTTTAGGTTATGAGTCTTATTTCTGTAAGAAGGTTTTAATAATAGTACTAGCATTTGAACATAAAGAATGGCATATCTTTAGAGCCAATTATTTATTTATGTATTCACTATTTGAATTATAAATGAAATAATCAATGATTGTTTCAATGGTCTTTATTTATTTTGATGAATGTATGGTTTTCTCTTTTTCCAAATTCAAAGAATTTGTTAAATTTCTTGGATGAAATCATAGATTTAGATAGTTTGAGTGTCAGGATATGATAATAAGTTTTCATTTTGAGAAATTGAGAATGATGTTGTAATGAAACATTATGTAAGCTTTGTGATGCTAAGTGTTAACATGTTGTTAAGTTTATTCGAATTTTTTTAGATCCCATACCCTAAAGTAAGGTTTTGTTCTATGATTTTTGATTACCTTGCAATAATTCTTGATCATTGACAAAAAATAAATTCAAATCACTAAACTCTTTAAAATTTTGGTAAAACATATGTCAAGTTAGGATCTACCATGATCTATTGCTCTGTAAAAAAATAATATGTAAGGAATTTCCATATCTTTGTAGTTATTAAATTTTCAAGCAATTTTTGTTGAGATTATGGATGCACAGGGTCCCTGAAGCTATAGTCTTCAATGGAGGACCTTTGCCAGGAGAGATAATCAACCACAAAGAAAGTGTTGCAACTAGGCATGCAAAATAGAGATTCTATTGATCTACTCTATGAGATTGGATGATTACAAATGTACAAGTTGCTTGATTATTTAGGCAAGAGAGAAAACCTAAGATGCATGAGATGTTGCCATGTGTCATGATCTAACAACATGTGACAACATGTGAACCCTATCTAGGAAATTATTAAATGTTGAGATAAGTTCTAGAAGGTCAACTCATCTTCTATAAGGAATATTATCCCGACAAACAAGGAAGGGGACATTACCCCATTATTAAATGATTTATTAAAAATGCAACCTAGTACTAAATGACATATGACCTAAGTTAACTTATGCTAGTGTAATAATTAATTTAATTACAATAACACCCCCATAAGTTCAACTTAGGGAGGAAAATGCAATGATTATGGAGAGATGATGATCGATGATGATGATGATGGGTCTCAGCTACGAGGCCATGTTAGGTACCCATGTACATGATAAAAATGTAGAAAATATCCCACAATCATAGAAAAGGGGAAAACCCAGTGGGAAAAAAACCCCTCTCCAAAAAGAAGATGAAAAAGAAAAAATATGTGAGATAGGATGGGAAGGATGGAGGACTCCCAAATATCCCCCAAGTACACCATCAGTCACATTGATACAATACAATAAATCCTCCTTAGGAAGAAAGAGAGAGACAATATATCCCCCCCAGAAGATGTGATCACATGCAAAGATGGTAAGTGTTCAAAGAAAGAACATGATCCAATGTCGACAAAAAACTTCTCCCTTTCAGAAGAAACAAAACCAAATGCAAGTGCAAAGATGCTTCCAATTTTGGATAGGAATTGAAGGAAGGAAGGGTGAAGGTGGATGATGATGTATTTGAACTCTACTCAAATGTCTCCTTGCCTAATGATGAATATGCCATAGTCAATGAAGAGGGTGACAAACCAAGACATTACAAAAACTGATGCTAAACAATATCCAAAGACAGTGATGCAATGTATATGATGGAGACCTAATAGCCCCCCCTAAATGAAGTGTCCTCAAAACCACTAAAAGAAGAATAATGCAAAAAAGGTGTCCAAACCACATGTCTCTCGCTAGGAAGAAGCAAATCCAATGAAAAATGCTAAAGAAACCTAAAATCCTGAATGGAATGATAGGGAAGAAGTCTCATACATGAAAACTCTAAAGAGAAACCAAGTGTCTCCAAGATAGTCTCTAGATACCCAATCAAGGTTGAGACAAAGGGATGTGGAGACTCAAGAGAACTCTCCAAAGTGTGATATGAATATAGTGATATCCCCTCAAGAATGTCCTCCAAACCTGTAGAATTAGCCAAGTCAGTGATACCTGAAACAAAGCTATCTTGTGATGTCAAATCTATAAAACTGAAGGTGTCTTGATGAATGATGATGGTGGAAGCCTCAATCAATGAATCTAGAAAATTAATCAATTATTGTGAAGCGATACCAATAGTCTTTGATGGATAAGAAACACCTGAAGTAACCTTGTCAACCTCTTCAGAAGATTCAAGGAAATCAACCTCCTGCACAATAATATCACTATGAGGTACTTGATCTGAGGAATGAAATTTTGAATCATGATCATCAGGGAAGGGTGGAGTGTCTAAATCTCCATAGATTTCCCAAAGCTTAGCCCAAAGGATGTGAGGAAAATCACAATGATCAATAGAACTCAAAACATCACAATCAACTTGCATAGTAATGATCTCCAAGATAGTGTATCTGCTACAACTCCAAGCAAATTCATGAATACCTCCACTCAGATGGGGAACTATACCAAATAGATGACGCAATAGATCAAGTGATTGGAGATTGTGGATGATCCCATCCCGCCATTGCTTATAGTTTCCCTTGTGCAACATAGTCAAAGAAGGAGTATATGCAAGCCCCATAATGAACTTTCTCCAAAAAAATACAAAGACACTGACCTTCAACAACAAATAGAAGCTTCCAAAGATGATATTTAATTAAAGTTATGCTACTTGGATCAAAAAATATTTTCCCAAGCTTTAGGATATCCAAGTTATTGAACAAATGCACCAAATTGAAAAAATCTCATGCAAGAGTACCTGGAGCTGAAACTGATCAAGTGGTCTAGACTAATGAAAAAAGCTCTGAAAAAATCTTCTTGATGCCACTAGAATCACCAAAATCTGATGAATGATTGTGAAGATATGAGCCTTTAAGTCCATATTAGGGTTTTTTCTTCAGTTGGATGTAGAATTTTTTGTAAGAAAAATTTCATAGAACTGATGTCACCACTAGAAAATGCTCAAAATCACCTTTCTGACGGTATCTTGTTTGTCAATTTTTGATACCCTAGTGAAAAGTTATGATAAAATGAAAAAAATGCCTTGATTTGGCACTTAGCAGGCTAATTAGGTGCAAAAATTAAGCACCTCGGGCGCTAGCACCTAGTCGCTGATGTGACCTTGGCAGAAAAATAGGCAAAAAGGGAGCTCCCTCTTGGAGCGGTGGTGAGGCTAAGAACCTGGCTGAGCGGAAAGCTTGGGTGGCTAGACACGAAGGTTTCACTTGATATAGCAGACCCCTTGGTTCTTGATAAAGCCAAGGTGTTTAGTGGTCAGGAGTTCCAAATATCATAGGCGTCGATCACAACCAACCGGTGGGGATATGAATGTCGGCAGGATAATTCAGGACTGGTGGAAGAAAACTTCAATGGAGGGAGATAGAAATGGCCGACAAAGAAGATGGGACCATTGAAAATAATCCAATGGTGATATGTGCCAGTAACTACAGTTGGCGTCAGAGGATGTCACGGTGTTGGTGACAAAGAACAATTGGTATATGTGAGCAAATAGTTGGTGGGATCGACAATGATGTTCGATGCAAATAAGAACTCTACATTTTATTAATGCCAACAACCATACTCTGCAAATTTTTTTGAATTGAATAGCCAACAATTGATAAAGATTTTTTTAATGTTGCAAATGATGCAATTAAAAAAATCAAATAAAAATGATGCCAACAAAAATAATATTTAAGTGTGCAAATATGCCAACCAAAAAAAATATCTCCAAAAATATTTTAAAAAAAGTGTCGATGATTTTAAAATAAAATAAATCAATCCCTTGATAAATGTCGATGCCGACCAAGATGTGCAAAATAATATTGCCGATGGAGATTAAAAATAGCAATTGCCCCAAATATTTTCTAAAACTATAGAAAAAATGCCAAATGTTTTTTGCCAAAATATATAGATAAAATGCCTGATTTTTTTCTAAAAAAAAAGTGCCTGCAACTAGATTTTTTTTGCCTTAGAGGACAACTGACAGAGGTGATTTTTTATTAGAAATTGTACGGATCGTACGATTGATTTTGCAAACCCAAAAATACTTTTGATGGCTCCCAAGTTGATGTATCTGATTTTAATGAATGGGCAGGAAATCCTAGGGTTTTGAGGCCTTCTAAAGACAATGGCGAGCTTAGATTTGACTCTATCTTCTTCAGAAATAAACTTGGTCCCTGGGTGGAGTCAAGTAGCCTGCAATGGAAACCTTAAAGCCTACAAGAATCTAGTAGACCAACTTTCTTGATTGAGGATTGATGTTTCACTGGACAAGCTCTGATACCATGTTGAGATTATGGATGCACAGGGTCCCTGAAGCTACAATATTCAATGGAGGACCTTTTCTAGGAAAGATAATCAACCACAAAGGAAGTGTTACAACTAGGCATGCACAATAGAGATTTTATTGATCTACTCTATGAGATTGGATGATTACAAATGTACAAGTTTCCTGATTATATAGCAAAGACAGAAAACCTAAGATGCATGATATGTTGCCATGTGTTATGATCTAACAACATGTGACAACATGTGAACCCTATCTAGGAAATTATTAAATGTTGAGATAAGTTCTAGAAGGACAACTCATCTTCTAGAAGGAATCTTATCCCTACAAACAAGGAAGGGGACATTACCCCATTATTAAATGTCTTATTAAAAATGCAACCTAGGACTAAATGATATATGACCTAAGTTAAACTTATGCTAGTGTAATAATTAATTTAATTACACTAACAGCCCCCATAAGTTCAAGTAATGTAGGAAAATGCAATGATTATGCAGAGATGATGATCGATTATGGGTCCCAACTACAAGGCCATGTTAGGTACCCATGTACATGATAAAAATGTAGAAAATCTCCCACAACTAGAGAAAAGGGGAAAACTCGGTGGGAACAAAAACCTTCTCTAAAAAGAAGATGAAAAAGAAAAATAGATGTGAGATAGGATGGGAAGGGTGGAGGACTCCCAAATACCCCCCAAGTACACCATCCGTCACATGGATACAATAGAATACGTCCTCCATAGGGAGAAAGAGAGAAACAACACTTTATAGAACTCATAATTTTTTTTTAGGCTTCTATTCAGTTCCTTTACCTATATATATTAGTCAATTACATTCCTATAGCATTCATTTTGTTACATCTTGCTTAAATGAGCTCATTTCATGCATTGTTTCAATTTAATTTTTGCATTTACAAAATTTAATCTTTTAGATTAGTGCATCATTCAAGTACTTTGTTTGCAATTTGAAAAGTTACATTTCAATTTTTATTTATATTTCATTTTATTAGAAATAAGAATCATTTATATTATGGCATATAGACTCTTTCAAGTTCCATTTTTAGTCATATTTCATAGTCTTTTTAGATCATCTTACATTAAGGAAACTCTCACAAATATCCATAACCAATCACACAACACATCAAAAGAACCAATTACAACACACATAACATTCAAGCCCTTTAGTAGTGATGATTTTGCAATGTTAGATGAAGCCTTAGATGATTTCCTCTCTTCAAAATAATCCACTAAATATTTTTCTCCAAAAGGATGAAAGCATTGATAATCATGATAATTATTATTGTTCTTCTCTTGATATCTCTCCCATTGGTGATGAAGGTATCTTGATGAAAGAAGACACAATAATTCAAGATCGTGAAACTCTTGCTTTTCTTCCTTCTCCTCCCACTTGCAAACACCTTATGACACACAAAGATGAAATAATCACCCCTACCTTACCAAGTCATCATTCATCTCCCAACACCTCGCCTAATGGTGAAAATGGTACAATAGTGCATGACCATGGAAAACACATTTGTGTGGAGGATATGAATAAGAACTATAACAATCCTACTCAAGAAGACATTCTAGGACATGAGGATGTAAGCATAAATGAAAATTCATGATTTTCTTCTCCTAATATCTTCTCTACCCAGGAAGAAGATAGTTTAGTGTTAGAAGATATTATTGGTGAAACTCTTGATACACTTATTTCTTCATTCTCTAATGTATCTCCCATTTGGGAAGCTATTTTTGAACACAAAATTCCAATCATTAGTAACCATGAAACTCCCAGTAATCCTTCTATTTATGCCTCTCCTATGAGCGATGAAGCTATCTTGTCTACTCTAATTATGACATATGATGAACATATTAGCTTTTCTCCTGGGGTCACTCTTATTGCACATAATAATGATATCTTAGTGACAACTGAAAACCAAATAGAGTCTCTTATCCTCACTTTTGCTACTCCAAACAATTCAACCCTTAATAATCACCCTCTGCAAGCCCACACTATACCTAACCTCATTCTTCCAACTCATAGTCTTCGTGATTGTCCTTTCATAGCCATCAACCCATCCAACCACACCTCACTCAACATCCATACTATTACTAACCATTTTTCCAAGAACCCTTTACCCTTGTTACATCGTAAATAAATACATAAATAACATTAGTTGTTGCTCCTTGCCATGTAATAGTTGTAGGATCATTGTATTCTCACTATTACATGTCTCACATCCCTTCCAAGGGGTAACATACTATCATTCACTTTAGGCTCACCTTCATCCCACACTTAGTGGGGGAAAGGGGTTCAACAACCTTATCCCTATATGTCACTTGTTATTGTATCTTTTTACTACTTGTTAACCTTTCACGCACATATAAGAGCAAGCTTGAGATGTGAATGGCATGTCTTAAGATTGAATCACATGTGACATACTCCCTTTCTTTGAATGATGCAACTTATCGGAAACATATGAATTGGAATAGGCCTTTTTAGATAAGCCCTCATGTTCTTCTCTTCTAATTTAAATCAAATGCTCACAACAATGGTGTTAGCAACCACTTTAAAGTGGGGGGAATTCAATACCATAGTTCATTTGCATTCTTGGTTCCTAGTGTAGCATTGTCATTTAAGTGATGTGCTCGTCCCTTTGTGAATGACATTGGGTGTGATGTCCTTCATAAGAGCGATCTATCTCAACATATTACATTACTCTTGGAGGCCTAATGTGATGCATTGCATCCCCTAAGTTGAAAATATACTATTCTTTGATTGGTCCTCTTTTGGAGACATTAGAAACAATGTTCCCTAAGTGATTGAACTTGCATGAATTTAACAAGAATCCTTCGAACATTTTTACACTTAACACTTTTTCACTTTTCATTTTTTTCATTTTACATTTTTACATCTTTTGCCACCTTGTGTAACACAACTTGCCTGACTGCGGTACCTTTTCTTTTTGTTTATAAGCACTTTTTTGAGGCTCCTTGTTAAAGTTATTAGGAGGTATAACTTTGAAATGGTTGAGCGGGAAGCCCACCTAGCGGCATGACTTTTCCCCATAGCCACCTTTGTGTTTGTGAGTGCATAAAAACTAGCATATGTATCTTAAATTTTCAAGCTTTCTCACCCCACTGAAAACTAGTTCTATAGCCCCAAAGTGAGTATACCTTTGGCCTTTCTCACCTAGTGGAAAACCAAGAAGTTCCATTGGCCCACAGTGAGTACATCCTTTCTACCTCATTTTCATTCTCTTCACTCTTTCCATTGCATCATTTTTTATCTTGGGGGCTTGACCACCTTCTTTCATCTTTTTCATTCTTTGTGATCTACATCTGTGTATGAAGACCTCTCTTGCATGTCTACTTTAGTGTGAGTTTGGAATAGGTTCATCCTCTCACTAAAGTGGGGGCTAAATGTATTGTAGAAAAAAAACCCTTTTGTTGACATAAGATTAATTCATGATAAAATGGACTTATTTAGGTCTTAATCTATTGTTGTGAGGCATTTTATGCATCCACACTAGGTCTTGGACCCTTTCAAATCGAATATCATGCTTTTAATGATGTCTTGTAAAGGTGTTGTAAAGTCTTGTAAAGGACTTTCACGCTTTCTAAACTTAATCAACTTATTTCTCCCTAATTCAACATTATAAAATGTGTTTAATAAAATTATTAAATCAATCTAGAAGATTCTTAATGCAAACTTAATGATAAACTAATGTTGTAATGTGTCTTGCACATTCACATTGGTTTTTGTGCATTCCTAGGCTATATGGACCTCATTTTAGTGTTGTAAAGTATATTTAATCACACTTTCACATTGATTTATGTGTCCCAATACCTATTTAACATTTACATCATCACTAATAGGTCCCTAATGACCCATATTGTGCATCTTGAGGCTTTAATTGATCAAATAACTAACAAAGTTGCACTTGTTAAACCTTATTTCCTTATTCCTTGGCTTTTGAGTTGTTGGAATGGTCCCTGTAGGACCCATTTTCCATGCATGGTGAAGTAGTCCCATCCATGTGGGACCCATTCACCATGTGTGGTGAATCAGTCCTATATAGCCCCATTTTGACCCTTGAGTGGGAAAAAATGAAATTTAAACTTTAATTTCACTACATGTCGGCCTATGATGAGGTATAATTGGGATACTAAGGCACAATTGTCTATAAATAAGTGTTTTCATACTCAAGTTATGTCTAACAAATAATTTTTACACCTCTCATCATTAATTCATCTTCTATATTCTCATCCAAATCAAGCAAGTTATGGTTTCTTCATTAGAAGTCTTCATGTTAGCTTTCTAAAGCATTCAAGGGATGAATCTTCCTACATTGTTGCAAACTTTCAAGATAAAATCATCATGGCAAGGTAATCAATTCCATTTTGCACATTACTTCTCATTATTTTGGTTTAATTAGCTAAATGGGGTTTGACCAAGAAAAACCTCCATATCCTAACCTTCAACACTTTTTCTTCTTTGCATGTGTTTGTGTATGTACATTTATCAAATGAGAAGGTGAGAAAAGGTGTGATTATCCCATAAAAGTCATTCAAGGTGTTTCAAGCCCTATTTCAAGCTTGGAGAGAGTCTACAAGTCTAGTTTTGCAAGTTTAGACCCGAAGATTCATCAAAAACAAAATTGCAAATCCTAAACCATAGAATCCAATCCAAATTTCTCTATTTTCTAGAAGAGGACTCATTCGCCATTGATAGCGAATTAGTCCCATTTCTAGGAATGAATAATTAATTTTGTTTCTTTGGATACCCAATTCCCCAAAACTAGTTCCAACACTAATTCACCATGCATGGTGAATCAGTCCCAATGATCATTTCTAGTGTCTTCTGAAAGTATTGAAAGCTTCATTCCAACCTCTTCTAGCTTCTAGGTTCATATCTTCAACTGGGTTACTTTATATTTTAGTTTCTTTGCATTCCTAGCTAGATTGTTTGAATACACATTCTATTTTCGGACACTTTTGCATTAGGTTAAAATATATTCATTAATCTAGAATTTCATTAAGTTCTTAGCATTTAAACACATCCACACACACACTTCACACCCCTCTTTCCATTTCTTCTAATGTTAAAAAATTCATTTTGGCTCACTTTCCTCTCCTTCTAGGTGAAAAACCCTAAGGAGCTAGAGATTTTTGGGACCCAAAATCTTTGTTAAAGTATGATATAGTAGATACAAACATGATTGAAACAATGTAGTGCATACTATTGGAAACAATCAACACTAAGAGGGGGGGTGAATCAGTGTTCTGCAAAAAATAATTCTTTTATTCTTATCTTTAATCCACTTAACACATTTAATCAAAACCAATATGTAGAAATAGAAAACAAGAAACCACACAACCATAACACAAGATTTTTTACATGGAAACCCTATAAGGGGAAAAACCATGGTGGATGGCCAATCCACAATAATTTTTGAGTATACTCATAAGATGTATTACAAAATTGGAATGCACTTGCATTCAAGCTCACTGCCTAGAGCTCACTACTCAAAAAGGGTCTCACTTCCCTTACAAAAGTATGGAATAGATCCAAAATAAAGTGAACTAAGATAATAGCATCTACCAATGCTTGATTATAGTTTTGGCTTAGCTCTGATGTCGAACTTTTGTCCTGATGACTGATGAAGAACTTCTACTCTGTTCTGCTCAAGTTCTCACAAAAAATATTTATGTGTAAGTGAAACTATGCATGATACTGCTCAAATATAACTTAGACATTTGCAACATACACACAAAAAAATTCTACACATATCCAAATGATATGATAGATCCTCTAAATATATTTTCTCATAAGGAATTGATCACCACAAGTCAACTTCAACAAAACTTAATAAAATTCATAACTAGTTGGCCCAATCGATGGATAGTTTTGATGTGGATCCGAACAAGTCAGAAAAAAATAGCTATGACCAATAATTAAACATCTAAGCTTGAAGATAATTGAAATAATTCAACTTTATACATCCACTACACATTATTTCCACTGAGTTGACTTTATCAAGCAAATAGACAGAAGATGTCCAACTAGACCTACTCAACCATATAGCCCCAAAAACAACATCACGAGGTTCAATAATAATATGTTCCATGTGATAGAAAAAAAATTCATCGATCCACAACCCAAAATGATGATCTGGTGAATCTATCAAACTGGATGCCCTATTCTGTCAGTAACACTACCAATAACACACAATTTTGATTTTCTCTATTGGTGCGACTAAATGCATAACTACGAACCAAAAAGGTGACTTCAATTTCCATTAATGACAACACTAGAAGAAAAAAAATCACATCCACTTATATCATATTCCAACAATCTCCCCCTTTGGTTTTGATGGAAAGACTTAGTGAAAAATGACCAAGTGTCGAGATTAACATACTACTGGTATACAAAGTACTAAATAATGTACCACTACAAAATATTACTCCCCCTAATAATATTAAGACATTTTTCACTACACTCTCTCTCCCCCTTTAACATCAATGATAAAATTTGGGGATACAAAACTATACAAGTATTATCCAAAGACTTATAGTAATTGGAAAATATCTTCAAAGACCTTTTCAATTCACTAAGGGTGGATTCTCACGTACTCTTCAAACTTTCCAAAATGGTGATGTGACCATAGAGAAGATAGGATAATATTTCTTTTGCTTCCAGGCTTACCCGATGAGGGGTGGTGACAACACTTTGTGCTTCCTTTAAGGAATTCACCAAAATCTCAATATTTGTACTAACCAATCCCCTTAAGTCACTTACTCTACTAATGATTCTTTAATTTTCAAACTCTAAATTCTTCATTTGGTCCAACAATGATATTACTTGACAATCCTGATGACACACATTGCCAGCCAAGGGATCAAAGTTGTTGGACATAATGGCCAACTATTGCTCAATGTGTTTTATCTTCTTTTCATTTGTAGCTATAAATTTGGACAGGTTTAAGTAAGTTTTGTATACATTTCCTCCATTAGTTACATCATTTTGAGTGTGTTGAATGCAAGTTCCTAACAACTTTCTGTCTCTAGCAATTAGCATGTTTAAGCTACCAAATCTTTCCTCAAATTATTTTCTCACTTTAACTAGGGATGAGTCCTCAAAGGTTTTGAAATGAGAATCAGCAAATTTTATTAACCTTTTTAACTCACCGAAGGTGGAGATTGATGGGTCCAAAGCATGCATAGGAAGTAGTTTCTACAAAACTCTAGAGGAAAGTCTTAATAGCTCACTATCTTCGATGTGGGATTTCAATATTTTCTCATTCGCTTTATCTTGAGCTATTTTGGCAACTTTCAGCATTTGAATGGGAGATAAGGTAGATAAATTGATTGAATTTTCATCAAATTCAAAATTTGATTCTATGTGCTACTCCAATAGGGATTCATTTTCTTTAATTGGGCTAATTTTAGGCTCCCTACCCTTGACAAATTCAGACTGAATTTTTGGAATGGCTTTTGGTGCTTCCTTTTCTTCAACATGAACTTTTCTACCTTCAATAATCTCTTCACTTTGGTCCTTAGATACTAAAGGACTCTCATTATTTTAAATAATGGAAGGAGTCAGAGTATCCTCAAATATTGGAGAATCAAATAAATTTATGTCTTCCACATTCTCATTTTCTTCTCCTAACACCTCTACTTCCTCATCTTCATTCCCTTCCTTTAATACTTAATCTGCATTTCCTTCTTCTAATTTATTTACATCCACATTTATTTCTTCATGACCTTCAGTCTATTTAGTGTTGACTTCTTCAAAAATTTCCTTTTCTTTTGACAAAAAATCTTCCAAAATTTCTTTGGTCTCATTCCTCATAGCTTTAGTGTCACCAATCATGAGCTTTTTTATTCTTGACTTGGTTCTAAATTCCTTTTTGACTCTTAAAAGAAGTGAGTCCATTTCTTCAATCCCCATTTCAGGACACAGATCAACAAAAAACCCTTCTCAATTTCTCTTCCTCAATTCTTGCAGTTTCCCTTCTTGACTCTAAAGCTTTATATAGGCTTGTAGGCAAGCCAAACATACTCTCAACAATTTTTTTACTAAAATAATTTAGATGATTGAATGTAGCTTCTTCAAGAATTCTTTTACCAGAATCATCGAAAGTCTCAAATAGATCATAGAGAGGTTTGAGATTACCATTAGCTATTGCTGCATTTTTAACTTCTTCCATAGACATGCTAGACTTGACAATTTTGGGCTTCTTTTGAGCTTCTTTACTTTTCTCGGAAGGCTTCCGCTTCTTCAACTTGACCACATGAGTTCCAGTAGCCTTTAATTCTCTTACTATCTCTTCTGAATTTGTTTCCTCTTCTTCTTCTATAGATACAACTTTATGATTTCTTGAACTTTTGCTCTTCTTCTTTCTTCTAGGGAACTCTTGGTTACTCTAGCTAAATATGTTCCCTGACCAATTGTATTTGATTTTTCCTTCCCCTTTGCTACTTTAGCTTCAACTTCATCCCTTTGTCTTCTTATTTCTTTTAGTTTTTCAACCAGAATACCCATATTTTCTGCAAAGATTTAAATTTCCTTCCTTACTTTTATGATAGATACTAGTTTCCTTAAATCAAAATGAACTTCTAGACTTTTCTCAGCATATGTACCGAATCTTTCTTCTTTAGGATCTAGAGGCAAGTTTAACAAATGTTCTTTATACATCTTCAAAATATTTCCATCCACCTCATATCCCATCGACATGATCCAAACTAACCTAGGATCAACAAATTCCATGTAACAATGATCAATATCAATCATGAAGCATATGGAGTCCTTGTACTGTTCTACTACAACTTTAGGTATCCTTTCTTTGGCATGCATCTATATTTGATTTTTTTTGAAATGACCCCATAGGATTGTGTTGCGGTCCTCCTGACTTCCATTGAACTTTACCAAATCCTGGTACTTCGCCTAAGAAGTAAAGATACAAACATATCAACAAATTTCCAAACTTGAAGACATTCCTTTTGTCCTTTTTTATCTTTTTCAAATTTTCAAGAAGTTTTCCTCTGAGAACTTCACATAAATCATAATCTGTATCTTGCTTAATCATCTCATACGTAGTATAGATAGTAGTTCCAAATATTGAATTTTCTTGGCTCGAATGATAGATCTTATACCCTATGATCATGGACGCAAATTTAACATCAATTTCAAAAATATCATCTATGGTCATTGCCCTTCTATCCCAATGATATCTAGTTGCTTTAGTAACATCATCATTCTTTATGGATTTCAGTACAAGGAGTCTACCATAAGAGTTTAAACCTGTCACTGCATCGATAGCTTCCTTGTTGATTTTAAATGGTATATCTAGCCACATGAATTCATCATGCATTCTGCTCAGAATGTACTAAACCCAATCATCCTCCTCAAATATGGGAAATTTTATGAATTGTACAAATTTCTTGTCCACTAGGGTTTGGAATTTAGGTTTCATAGAGAAATCATCTTGCACTATGTGGTTAGAGTATAATTCCAGTAGTTGAAGACTACCCAAATCTTTAATCTTCGCATGCACATATGCCCTAATATCCTTGATGTGCAAAACACCATATGACACGGAGGAAAATGCACCTAGGGGCTCAGTTTCTACTGATTTGTATGGATGCCACTTAAATTTTGGATGTGGTCTATCTTTAACTTTAACCAATAGTGGGGTAGACATGATTTAAAGAACAAAAAATTACATGTTTTTGCGATAAATACCTTTTGGAGATGAAATGGAAGTCGATTCGCAGATTCCTTTTCGATCTTGAATCTTCTTTCCACTTTAGCAAGGGTTACCTTAGATCACTTCAAACTTCTTTCAATTGAATTCAATGTGACAAATGAGAGTGAAAACAATTCTTTTATTGTCATCAAACTTAACTTTGTACTTTTTGCAATAAATAGTCTTGCCCTAATTTTGCAAGCTTTCAGACTTTTTATATACCGGGACAAACAATAATCCTCATTGATACCCTAGCTTCATTTCACAACATCTAAATAATAACCAATTTCCTACTAGACTCATTCAAATTCCAGTGCCAACCACTTGTAGGGGATTTAGAATATTTTCATGACAGCTCCCCCTATGATAGAGATCTACAATTAGTTTCTAGAGGCATTACCAAAAGATACTTTTGGTGCGGATCCATTTGTGTCTATAGAGGGGTTCTTCCTCACCCATTGCTTCTGCATCTACTTCTTGATTTCATCCATGGTGATCTTTCCTTTTCCCTTAACATCTGGTTGCATGTTTTTTTTTATAAGACCTCTTCTATTCCAACAAAATCTAGAGGTGTGACCAATTTTATTGCAATTGTAGCAAACAACATTCCTCTATCTACTTCAATTGTTCCATTGCATTTTTCTTGATTTGTATTGGTTAGAAATATGTCCAAATCTATTGCATGCATAACATTTGATGACACTTTGTAAATTATGCATCATAGTTTTGCACTCACTTGACTTATGACCATACTTGTAGTAATTAAAGCATTGACCTAAAAATGATGGTCTACTTGTGTTTTTCTTACTCCTACACTGAAAATCCATATGACCAAATTTGTTACAAGCATAATAGTAGCCATTAAATCTTTGAGCATTGGGTTTCCTTACCGGATTCCTCTTGGGTTCATTTACTTGGTTTCCTTGTTTTAATTTTCTTTGTCTAAAATTCTTCTAATCAAATCTCCTTTGTCCAGATCTAGAGTTCTCTCCTTCTTCATATCCAAGACCTCATTTATCACCATCATTTCTTTTAGCTTTGATCAATTCATCAATCTTGGATGGGCTTTCTTTGAATTTTTCCTTAAACTCATTTGTTGTAGTGATTTCATCTCTGAGATCGTCAAGCTATTTTTCAAGCTCCTCTTCATTATTCTTGGTTTGTTCCAACTCATCTTCTAGTCAGCTGCATTATTAAGACTTTTCTCTCAAGGATTGTGCAAGCTTTTCTTCATTTTTATTTTTGTCCTCTAATTCCTTGGTCATCTTCATCATGATGGATTCTGTCTCTGGCTTCAAGGTAGCATTCTCTTGGGCATACTTTTCTCATTCTTCTATTTTGTACTTCATGGCTTGATTGAGTTGTTCATCTTCACCATTTTTGTTCTTCTACTTGAGCTCACCATATAATTCCTTTCTTTTGTCCTTGATTCATTTATTTTATCTTTCAATGACTAGATAAATTTTTCTACATTTTTAAGACTTTCTTGTAGTTCTCAGATCTCAGATTTTGACTGGTCAAGATAATCCAAGGCCACCATGAGTTGTTGTTGAAAGCTACTTGTATCCATTGAATATACTTTCCAAGTTCTCCCCAAGCTATTAGACTTCTTTCTAGGAATAGGCTCTGATACCAATTGTTGGAAACAAGCAACACTGAGAGGGGGGGGTGAATCAGTGTTCTACAAAAAATAATTATTTTATTATGATCTTTAATCCACTTAACACATTTAATCAAAACCAATATGCAGAAATAGAAAATAAGAAACCACACAACCATAACACAAGGATTTTTATGTGGAAACCCTATAAGGGGAAAAACCACGGTGGATGACCAATCCACAATAAGTTTTGAGTATACTTAGAAGATGTATTACAAAATGGGAATGCACTTCCATATAAGCTCACTGCTCAAAAAGGGGCTCATTGCCCTTACAAAATTTTGGAATGGATCCAAAATAAAATGAACTAAGATAATAGCATCTACCAATGCTTGATTACAATTCTGACTTAGCTATGATGTCGAACTTCTATCTTGATGACTGATGAAGAACTTTTGCTTTGTTCTGCTCAAGTTTGCACACAAAATATTTATGCGCAAGTGAAACTGTGCATGATATCGCTCAAATATAACTTAGACATTCACAACATACACATAGACAACTTCTACACATATCCAAATGTTATGACAAATCCCCTAAATATATCCACTCACAAGGAATTGATCGCCACAGGTTAGCTTCAACAAAACCTAATAAAATTTATAATTAGTCTGCCCAATCAATGGATAATTTCTATGTGGATCTAAACAAGTCAAAAAAAAAAAAGCTAGGACCAATAATTAAACATCTAAGCTCGAAGATAATTAAAATAATTCAACTTTATACATCCACTACACATTATTTCCACTGAGTCAGCTTTATCAAGAAAATAGACAAAAGATGTCCAACTAGACCTACTCAACCATATAGCCATAAAAAAAACATCACAATATTTAATAATAATATGTTCCATGTGCTAGAAAAATAAATTCATCGATCCACAACCCAAAATGGTGATCCGATGAAGCTATCAAATGGGATGCCCTATTCTATCGGTAACACTGTTGATAACGCACAATTTTCATTTCCTCTACCGGTGCGACTGAATGCATAACTATGGACCAAAAAGGTGACTTTAGTTTCCATCAATGACAACACTAGAAGCCAAAAATCATGTCCACTTACATCATATGCAGATACATACTTGTTGTATATAACATTCCACAATTGGGAATGCAACGAACAATACACCTTACATAAGATTGAAACAAAACGACACTTTGAACAACATATTTTTTTTAGATGAAAGAATATAGCATAAGGTAGAGGGAAAAAATGAGGAATCCCTTATAGAGAGAAAGATAAACTGTATAACATGAACTATTTCATTGCATTGCAGGAATAGCCAAAGAGAAGAAGCCATAAATCAAAGAATATTTGTTTTAGTAACAATATTCACATAAAAGAAAGATCCATAGTAACAAATGTATGGGAAAATGTAGACTATTATAGAGCACCAAATCGAGAATGCAACATTATATTAACATAAATTGTATAACATTAACTATTTTACTACATTCCAACCACAAACACAAAATGAAAGCCATAAATCAAGTAGTATCGGTTTGAACAACGAAAGTATACTCATTTTTTAAGAGAACCTTATCAAATATTGAAACAATCTAGGCTTTTCAACAACACCCTATCAGAAATTGAAATAATATACCATCTCCAAGAAACCCTATTGAAAATAAAACAATATATAGCCTAAGATAGAGAACAATAATCAACAAACTTTTTGGTTTTTTATCAATAGCACCCTATTGAAAATTGAAAGATTATATCCTTTTGAATAGAAGCTTAATGAAAATGAGACAATATAGCCTGAGCTAGACAATAAAAATTGACAAAAACTACATAACATCAACAATTTTATTCCATTGCAAACATAGCCACAAAACACAAGCCATAAAGAGAAACCCATAAAAAATATACTTTTTCTCAACACAACCTTATCAAAAATTGAAACAATATAGCCTTTTCAACAACACCTTCTCGAAAATGAAACAATATAGCTTAAGTGAGAGAACAATAATAAACAATTCCCAATGGAATCTAACACAGTGTGTATAACATTAACTGTTTTATTCCATTGCAACCTTAATCTAAAACATATGAATTTTTTCTAAATCTTATGTTAGAAACATAGAGATCTACACATAAGAAATATAAAATGAAACACAACAAAATGAGGCCTGATCTCCACCTTACCATATTGGGTCATGGAGCCTCATGGAATCTCACCAAACCTCAGAGCAAGAATATACATTGTCCACCACTCTGATCAAGGGTGAAATGAATATTGCTTATTATAATCAGCATAGAGTATATTAGGATCTAATTATCTATTTGACCATTGTTACTAATTTTTCAATCACTATAATTATTCTTGAAGGTTTTTTATAACAAATTAGTTCATCAAATTGACCATGATGGCTAGAGTCTGCTTTGCAAGAATAAAAAAAATGTAAAGTTTAGTGTGGTTTTCATCTATATTTGATAGAGAATATGTAAATCAAGAGTTATAAAGAGCTCTATAATTTATAATACATAATATGGAATGAACCTATAATGCAAGGGATGAAATAAATAAAATATAACCATATTTGTGCATGTGGTGGATTGCAGTATGAAGACAAGAAAAGAAGGTTTGATCTCCACCCTACCATATTGGGTCATGGAGCACCATGCGCTCTCACCAAACCCCGAGCAAAAAAATAAAATTTCCACCATTGTGATCTATGGTAGAAGCAATGTTTCATCCCCTAATGGATTTTAACAAGATCATTGAAATACGCATTATGGATGGAGTATGCTCTAGAAGAATAATAAAAAAAGTGTGAATTTTAGTGCAGTGATCATCTCTAATTTATAGATAATGTGTAAACCAAGAGATATCAAAGTTCTATATTTTATAATACACAATTTTCTATGTACTTGTAATGAGAGGAATAAAGTAAATAAAATTTAGGCATACTTGGTGCACATAGTGGAATGCATTATCAATATAAGAAAGCAAGGCCTGATATCCACCCTACCATATTGGCTCATGGAGAATCGTGTGTTCTCACCAAACCCCTGAGAAAAAAAATAAATTGTCCACCACTATGATCAATGGTGAAAGCATTGTTTAGGCCAATTTTGACTTAATACAAGATCTAATGGCATCAAAAGGTACATGAATGAGGATTGTTTGGTTTGATTATGGTTACAAACATGACAGGATAATGTGAAGTTTAATGTAATAAACACATACCATTGGTAGACAATAAATCAATGAGAAAACATTAAAAACTTATAGAATTCATAACAAATAATATGAAATGAAACTATAGGAGAATGAAGTAATTAAATAAAATCTATGCATACCTTGTGCATGGAATGGATTGGAGTATGGGCATAAAGAAGGATTCATACTCTCCACCCTACCATATTGGGTCATGGAGGCTCATGGGCTCTCACCAAACCCCTGAGCAAAAAGATTAATTGTCCACCACTTTTATCAATGGCGAAGGAAATGCTTTGGCACTTGAGAATTTTTTTTGAGTGGAAATCAATGTTATACATTTTTAATAAATTGACATGGAGTTATGAAACAAGAAATGCAAGAATAGATATATAGGCTTACATTGTATAGAGATGAAATGTAGGTGAAGGCCATACACCATGAAAATGTGCAATCATAAAGCTATTTAACATTTAGGAGATCTGTACTCCAGAGATGTGCATCCATACTTTAGTGCGCACATTTTCAATCTAGGATGGTTTCAATGAAATTCAGTTAGACATAAGGGAAATTTTAAGTTTAGTGCAGCGAACATGTGTCATTAGTACACAATATCTAAATGAACAAATATAAACAGATGTATAGTTAATAACAAATAATATCCAATGTATTTGCAATAGAAGAGATCATATAAACAAGATTCAGACATTCCTTTAACAAAGAGCAAGCGATAATATGTGGACAATTGCATATAATTGTCTTCTAGCACTTGGAATTTTTTTTGAGCTAAAATTGGTGTTATCTATTGTTAGAAATATATGCAATTGTAGAATTTGTGACATAATTTTGGATGTAGTTGCAAAAGAAGAGATGGAAAGAATGAGATATAGCCTTACCTTGTATACAAATGGAATATAGTTGCAACTCAAACACCATGGAAAACTTGTGAGCATGAAGCTATTAAGAATTGTGAAGATCTGCAGTAACAACTAGAAATGTTTGCAATCTAAATTTGTTAGAATCTGAAATAGTTAGAAAGAAATGATTCAAAGGTGATAGCTATCGAAGAAAAATTATTGGTTGAAGATGAGGAAGGTATTGGGAGAAAAATTAAATATTGATAATATTTTGGGAAAGTGGGGAACAAGAACAAATTGATGTTTGTTGTTGGAGGCAAGGGGAAACACAAGGCAACAATTGAATATCAACTTCTCTTAGCTATCAATGTAGAAGTAAAACCTTTGGTATGTTGGGAAAAGTGATTGCAACCACACTATGGAGCGAACAAGAAAGAAAGAAAATTAGGAATTGAGGGTATTATGAAAGCATTGAAATGAAAAGGAAAAGGAGAAGTGGTGTAGTTACCATCAAGAACAAAAAGATTTCATCATGATGGGGATGTAGACAATTGTTAGAGTCAATCTTCTTCTTTGATTCAAAGTACATTGTATTTGTTGGAATGCAGCCTAGAGTACATGTCAAAGGAGAAAGGTGGATCTATGCGTATTCTTGTTATTTATTTAACATGAGAGAGAGCTATGAATGTTAGTCCTTTCCTTTTTTTAGTTCCAATATCTATTGTAGCTTTCTCTAGTGTCAAGCCTTGAGATTTATGGATTTTTATCACCTCGGCCATTGTCAAGGGGAGCTATCTTTAGCTACCTTGCATGATTGGGATAATCGGGATGAATTTTTTATTATCTTGATCCCATGTTGGGCCAATGTAGTTTTGGAAGTTGACAACAACATATTCACATAGTTGAGGTGGTTTAGCACCCCTAACATATAAAATAGCCTTCACTAAACCCAACAATCCATTAACTAGGCTAGCTTCCACCCAAAGACTTGTTGTCAACATTACTTGACCAATTGCAAGCAAGAGCTCTACTTGAAGTTATTCATCATCGCCATAATTAAGTGTGTTTTGATGGGAACTTTCAACAACACTAATTGCAATTGAGACATTTAATCGTTGTAGCATTTTCCTATTGTGTAAAGCAACCAACCTATTTGATGGGAATAAGTGGACAGCCTCATCAAACTCTTGGTTTTTCTTAGCCGTAAGCATGGATTTTGTTCGATTCATAAGAATTTTCCAATCAAACTAAGATGCCTAGAAAATTCTAATATTCATAAGGAGCATACAAATTTTTTGTTGTGAATTGAATTGTCCATACTGGTGAAAGACAGTGTCAAGCATGAAACCAATATTAAAAGTGTGCCAAAGTGCCAATTCTATGGACTAGGAACTATAGATAGGCTTGTCCATAAAAGGGGGTAGTTGTGCCAAGTCACCCACGAGTATAATAGAGACACCACCAAATGTCTGTATATGTCTACCTAAGAGTTGCAGCTAGTCAAAACAAACATTGTTTGTGGCACCAAGTCAAGAAAGTAACTCCCATTCATATTCATTTGTGCAAGGTGGAGACTATGCGATTTCGGTATCACTGTAAGGCCTATTCCAGCCTCAACATTTCATAAAGGTTTGTATAGTAGCAATTATGACCAACAAAATGTTTTGAAGGTATCACTTTGTTCTGGCAAGGCGGTCTTGAAAAGTGGACTTATATTTTGTGCTATTTGTCCTTGATGTTAAAACTGATTGATTATGGCTTTGGAATATTCAGTGATTATCTTGTGGCACTAATGATTGGATTCATGTGAAGAGGCTTTATATCTATTCAATAGAGTTATTATTTCATACAAGTTGGATAATTTTGGTGGATCATTTTGTACATGTTTTCATGTGGTTGGCATATGACTTGGCAATCATGACTTCATGGATATTTGAGTTGCAAGCATCTACAGGTTTCCCATTCATATGATCATATGTTGGATGGTTTCATTCTTTTTACATGATAATAGCAACTACAAGTTTGGTGCATGATATACTTCACAAAGGCAATTCTCTAACATTTTCACTTTGATGATTTACGTGATGACATTCACAAATAAGAGACAATGGAATATAGAATGGTTTGTTTTTTTTTAAAGAAAAATATGCTATTTTTGATGACTTTATGTTATAACCATTCTTGGATTTGTTTTGGTATAATCAGGCTATTCACAAGTTATTTTTTCTACATTGTAATAAACCCCAAGTCTTAGCCGAGCATACTATATTTGAATGGTTACAATGTTGGTTTCATCGGCCATATTACACCGAGCATACTATGTATCGAGCTTCACTTTATATTAAACTGAGCTTACTTGATGCATTGGTTTTTTTATTATTTTCATTGAGCATACTTTGCAAAGTATATTGTTCTTATCATGTTACTTGTATCAGCCACAACACAAGGAGGTTGACTTAACTTCAAGCAGCAGTAACATTAGTTATTATGTGTGTGGACAGCTATCATTATGTTTTGGTAATAATTATTTCAAATCTCAAGTGATTATTAAGTCCTCTAAGACTTCAAACATTATCATAAAATAAAAAGACATTCAATAGTCTTTGCAAAGGAGTTAGGGAAAAGTCATTATGTTTGTTTTTGATCTGAAGAAGCAACACAACACTACCATGGAGGATATGAGGTTACAGTTTGAACTTAGTTTTTGAGCTTGTTTGTGTGCTGGAAATATGAAGAGTTGCATAGTGAGACCTTTATGGAAGTTGCATAATCAACTAGTAATATTTTGGCTGCCATGATAGGTATTTGTTTTTTTCAATGAGGAAGATCTTATACTGGTTTCAAATATAATTGTTTTATGGTTTAAGAAATTTGTTGAAGATTAGAGTTTTGTTAAAGAATAATCTAAATTTTCATTAACCCGAGTTTATACTCAATGGTTTCATTATTTAAGTGGCATTCATCGACATATCATTGATTTTTCTGTGGTTATTCTTTAAACCCATGTTGGATATCATGGTTTGATTACTTTATTTTACTAGTTTATCAAAACCCTAGTTATTGGATATGGGTTTTTGAAAAGGATAACAATTTACTTATTTTTTATAAATGCATGGAAAAATCTGTCACTCAATCATGAAAGACAAAAGATATAAGTTTGAATAGAGTATTGTTGAGGGTTTATTACTATGACATCATTTTGTATTTAAAAAGATAAAAGAGGGTTCATATTGTATATGTCTCTAGTTGTATTACAGAGATTACTTTGAGTTGGGATTTATGTGATTTTGTGACTACAGATAATCATTGCAGTTATAAGGTCCTTATAGGTTGCAATATCATGAGGTTTTTGTTTCAAAAGAAGTTAGTGCTTCTAATTTGAAGTGGGTGCTTCATTTTATTATAGGAGTTGGTGCTCCACATTATTATTGAGTTGGTGCTCTGAAAGTATTGGAAACACTTTTGGAATTAACCCTACAAGGGATTTTGGAGTATTTTTTCTACCCCAAGAGGGTTTTCCACTCAACAATTTCTTTGTCTCTTTTTGTGTGGTTTGAGTCTATCTTGCATAATCTTTCTTTCAGTCATTTATGTTGATTTAGATCATGCAATGATCTAATACTTTATCATTGTTCATGTTTACCTAAATGCTCATGGTTCAATTGTTAATGTGCAAAATTTGAATGTTAATTTCTGTCATCTGAAAGTTTAGTTTCCTTGCAAAAGAAAGCATTAAAAAGTTGTTTATTCAGTATTATATGAACAATATACACCATGCTTTAACATGAGTTGTTTGGAATTCATTTTGTATTTGATTGAGTCATTATGCTAATCATTCAAAGCTCAGTTTTTACATTGCCTATTTAAAGTCACATTCCGTTCAAGGTCAGAAAGATTTCAAATCTGCATTTCATGTCATAAATTTTTTAAAATATACTACTCTGATTCACCTCATCCCCCTCTTAGAGTAATTCCACTTCCAACAAGTGGTATCATAGCATAGGGTCCTGCATTATGTTTTATCACCTAGGATTCATTTTGTTCTTGGAAGTTTTTTATCATGGAACATGCACCTGAAGGTTCATCTATTACATGAGCTCCTCTATTTGATGGCACTGATTATGTGTTTTGGAAATTCAGAATGAAAACATATTTGATTTCTTTAGATCTTGATGTCTATAACTTATTGTGTAGTAAATATGTTGTACCTAATACTATACATACAGATCATGATGAGGAAAGAAAAGATGACATGAATGCAAGAGCTAAACATGCATTATTGTGTGGTTTGACAAAAGATGTATTTTTCAGAGTCATGCATTGTAAATCTGCATATGAAATTTGGGAGAATTTGAAAAAAATTATCAAGGAAATGAAAAAGTTAAGCAATCCAAAATCCTTACTCTTAAGAGTCAATTTCAGGAAATGGGAATGAAGGATGATGAAAAGATTGTTGATTATTTCTTAAGATAGATGAAGTTTTCAATGCAAGAAGAGGTCTAGGTGAAACAATTGCTGAATTTGATGTTGTTAAAAAAGTAATTAGGACTTTGCATCCTAAATTTGAGTCTAAAGTTTGTACTCTTGAAGAAAAGAAGCATTATGATTCACTAACCTTGGACAATTTACAAGACATATTAACAACATATGAAATGAGGATAGTAAGCTTTGCTTCAACCTCTAAAGAGACTGCTTTTAAAGTAGAAAAGAAAGAATACATAAACATTGAATTAGAATTATTTGATACCTTAGAATCTCTTTTGGTAAGAAAGTTGACAAATAAATATAAAGGAAAAATTCCATTCAAGTGTTTTAATTATGGAAAAGTTGGTCACTTTGCAACTAAATGTCCTTATCCAGATCAAACAAATGATGATGAGAAAATAGAAAAACAATTCAAGAAAAAGTATTGGAATCCTAAAAAGAAGTTTAACATTAATCTCAAAAATAAAAAGAGTGTTTTTAGCAAATAAGACTCAGATGATGAGTCAAATGAGTCCTTAAATGATGAAGATGAAACTTTATTCATGGCTGAAATTACTATACCAAAGGATTCAAGCAATCAGTCAAGAAGTCAAACATAAAATAAATCTAAATTAGAAGTAAGTCTTGAGGGTGAGTTACTTTGTGCTCTACAAGAAATTAAAAATTTAAAGAAACAAATTGCTTCACAAGAGCAAAGTCCAAATAAGGTGACTACTTCTTTACAAACTAAACTAGATGACTCTTGGAGAACTGTAGACAATCTTAAATCAGTTCTTGCTGACAAAGATAAAGAAATCCAAAGGCTTGAAAAGGAAGTTGTCACACTTAAGAAACAAGTAGAAGGTTATGAAATTACTTTGCATTTAAATGAATTACTTGGAAAGAAGAAACATCATAAGGACATGACTGGTATAGGTTTCAATACTAGTGAATGTTCAAATCAAAACTTCAAAATAGCTGGTAAGAAGCAATCTTTTGAGCATAAAAGAAACAATTTTAGATTCAATGCATTCTTCCATGGTTATTATTTTTACTGCAATAAATTTGGACATAAAGTGAGAAATTGCAGATTCATGATGCCTAGATCACCAAGGTTTGGTCACAAACAATTCTTTGGTTTTCCAAATACAATCAGATGTTTCAAATGCAACATTATTGGTCACTCATCAAAACAATGCAAATAAAATAAGCCTATCACAGTGAAATTTTGGAGACCCAAGTGTGTTCCACATGTAGAGTAATCTATGCTTGTACAAAATTACTTTCTCTCATAGAAGAAGGAATTCTAGGTGTTGAATAGTGGTTGTTCAAACCACATGACTGGTGATAAAGACAGGTTCTTGAAACTTGAAGATTATGAAGGAGGATTTGTTAAGTTTGGTGACAACTCAGGTATTTAGATAAAAGGTAAAGGTTATTTACTTCTAAATGATGACACACCAATCTATGATTTGTATTATGTAGAAGGATTGAAACATAATCTTTTAAGTGTTAGTGAAATTTTTGATAATGGATATCATGTTACATTTGGTGCACTATAAGGTTGTGAAATTAAAAAAAAAAATCCAGTAAAATAGTTGCAACCATTTTGAGAACTTCTAGAAACATTTACAATCTTCTTGACTCCTCTAATCATGAATAAAATGAAGGTATGTTCCTTATGGGTCAAGTGGAAGAAAACTGGTTATGGAATAAACGTTTAGGGCATATAAACTTTGACAATTTGGTTAGAATAAGTAAAAATCAGAATGTGAGAGGTTTGTTTGTATTGAGTAAACCAAAAAATACAGTTTGCAAAGAATGTCTCAAAGGAAAACAAACTAAGGTGAGCTTTAAATAGAAAGAACATTCTTCTACTAAGCCATTGCAGCTTGTACACACTAATCTTTGTGGTCCTACTAGGACTGGGTCAATAAATGGTGAAAAATACTTCATGTTATTTGTAGATGACTACACAAGGATGGTTTGGGTAACCTTTCTCAAACATAAATCTGAATCTTTTGATAGCTTTAAAATATTTCATAAGATGGTTGAGAAAGAGTTTGATATCAAACTTAAATTCTTAAGATCAGACAAGGGAGGTGAATTTACATCTCAAGAATTTATTGATTATTTTGAGAAACATGGCATAAAAAGGAAATATGCTACTGCAAGGGCACCTCAATAGAATGGGATTGTGGAAAGGAAAAACAAAATAGTGAAAGAAATGGCTAGAACAATGTTAGATGAAGCAAAATTTCCAGATATGTATTGGAAAGAAGTTTTTAATACAACTACTTCCATTCTAAACAGAGTACAAATAAGAGTGAAATCCAATTTCACTCCATTTGAGATTTGGTATGGTAAAACTGCCTCTATTAATTACTTCAAAATATTTGGTTGCAAGTGTTTTATTAAAAGAGATGATGAAAACTTAGGAAGCTTTTAGTCTAAATATGATGAAGGTATCTTTTTAGGATATTATACTCATAGAAAAGCCTATAAATGTTTCAATAAAAGGATAAATAAGATTTTTGAATATATTAATGTCAAATTTGATGAAAGATTACTCCTAGATTCTAATCATGTGTAGGATGATGAAGAGGAGGTTATGGAATATTTTGATATCACTCCTAAATTTGTTGAAGTAGTTGATTCACAATAGGAGGATGAATCAAGTTCTAAAGTAATACCTCCAAAAACACATTCTAAGATTGTTATGAGAAATCATCCTCAAGATCTAATAATTGGAGGAGGAGTTTTAACAAGAAGAGAAAAAGTTAATGAGCAAGCACAAATTGCTGAACATTTTTGTTTGATTACTGAATTTGAGCCAAAACTATTACTGATGCCTTAAATGATGATTGTTGGTTGAAGGAAATGCATGAAGAAATTAGTCAAATTGAAAAGAATAAGACTTGGAAATTAGTCCCAAGACCTAATGACAAGAATGTCATAGGTGGAAAGTGGGTTTTTAGAAATAAACTGGATGAATGTGGCAAAGTGATTAGAAACAAAGAATGGTTTGTGTGCAAAAGATATGCACAATAAGAAGGTATTGATTTTGGTGAAACTTATGCACCTATAGCTAGAATTGAATCCATTAGAATATTTTTGGCATATTCTTGTTTTAAAAATTTTAAAGTACATCAAATGGATGTCAAAATTGCTTTTCTAAATGGATATTTGGATGAGGAAGTTTTTTATGGAATGGCCTAAGGGGTTTGTTGTACATGATAAGCCTAATCATGTTTACAAGTTAAAAAAGGCTTTATATGGTTTAAAAAAAAGCTCCTAGAGCTTGGTATTCTAGATTGGATGCACACTTAACACCGAATGGATTCAAAAGAGGTGGTGTGGACAACAATATCTATGTTAAAAAAGAAGGTAATGATATTCTAGTTGTTGAGGTATATGTAGATGAAATAATCTTTGGCTGCAACAATGATGCCTTATCTAAAAAGTTTTCAAAGATTACGGAATCAAAATTTGAAATACCAATGTTAGGTGAACTAACATTCTTTCTTGGCCTCCAAGTTTTATAGCTTGAATAGGAAATATTTTTGTCACAAACAAAATATGAAAAAGAAATGTTGAAAAGGTTTCAAATGGATGATTGTCGTTCAGTAAGCACACCAATGGTGACTGGCTATAAGTTGTCTAAAACTGATGATTCTCCTAATGTTGATCAATATGAGTATAGATCAATGATTGGCAGCTTGTTATACTTAACTTCCTCCAAACTAGATTTAATGCAAGCTATTTTTATGGTCTCTAGATTCTAATCTGCACCAAAACAGTCCCATCTTACTATTGTAAAAAGAATATTCAAGTATATCTAGGGTACTCTTGATTTTGGTCTTTAGTATCCTAGGAATAATGACTTTACTTTAATGGATATACAATGTTGATTGGGTTGGTTGTCTTGACGATAGAAAAAGCACAAGTGGTGTGGCATTTTATCTTGGTGATTGTCTTGTTGCTTTGCATAGAAAAAAGCAAGATTCAGTCTCATTATCAACTATAGAAGCTGAATATATTGCAGCCACTTCTTGCTACACTTAGCTTCTTTGGATGGCTTAGACACTTTCAGACATGGGTATTGATGTTGCTAAACCTGTTTCCATCTTTTGTGATAACTCTAGTGCAATTAATTTATCAAAGAATCTTGTTATGTACTCAAGGACTAAACATATTGCAATTAAATTTCATTTTAAGAGGGAAAAAATTTTCACTAATGAGGTTACTATGCAATATGTACCTACACAAGCACAAGTGGTAGATATCTTCACTAAGCCTTTGGCTAAAGAGGTATTTTAAATACTTCGGTCTAGATTGGGAGTTACCTCTCAATTCCTACTTTCTTAATGTTCTATCATTACTTAAGGGGGATATTTTTAGCTCTCCTAGTAGCTCCTTATTGCTTTCATGGTTTATTTGCTAATTCATTGCTCTATTTGTAGCTGTTTCAGTTACTATTTTTTGGTATTTCATTGATTACCCTTTGTCCTTGAGACAAAAAAGGGGAGAAATATGAGCTTTTGGCATTGGTTGTTTGTTGGCACTTGATTTCAGATGGCTAATTTTTTCCATCAAGGACAAACGGGGAGTTTGTTGACTTCTCTTTTGTGCTATTTCTACTTGATGTTAAAAATGATTGATTATGGCTTTGGAATATTCAGTGATTATCTTGTGGTACTAATTGTTGGATTCATGTGTAGAGACTTTATATCTATTCAATAGAGTTATTATTTCATATAGGTTGGATCAATTTGGTGGATTAGTTTGTACATGTTTTCATGTGGTTGGCATATGACTTGGAAATCATGACTTCATGGATATTTGAGTTGCAAGAATCTACAGGTTTCCCATTCATATGGTCATATGTTGGATTTTTTCATTATTTTTACATGCTAATAGCAGCTATAGGTCTGGTGCATGATATACTTCACAAAGGCAATTCTATAACATTTGCACTTGGATGATTTACATGATGGCATTCAAAAATAAGAGACAATGGAATATAGAATGGTTTGTTTATTTTTCTTTAGAAAAATATGCTATGTTTGATGACTTTAAATGTTATAACCATTCTTGGATTTTTTTTGGTATAATTAGGTTCTTCACAAGTGATTTTGTCTACATTTTAATACTCCCCAAGTCTTAGTCGAGCAGACTATATTTTAATGGTTACACTATTGGTTTCATCAGCCATATTACACCGAGCATACTATGTATCAGGATTCACTTTATATTACACCGAGCTTACTTTATGCATCAGTTTTTTTATTGTTTTCATTGAGCATACTTTACAAAATATATTGTGCTTATCATGTTACTTGTATTGGCCACATCACAAGGAGGTTGGCTTAACCTCAAGTGGCAGTAACATTAGTTATTATGTGTCTCAGCAACTATCATTATGGTTTGTTAATAATTTTTTTAGATCTTAAGTGATTATTTAGTCCTCTTAAACTTCAAACATTATCATAAAGTAAAAATACATTCAATAGTCTTTGCAAAGGAGTTAGGGAAAAGTCATTATGTTTGTTTTTTATCTGAAGAAGCAACACAACACCACCATGGAGGATATGAGGTTACAAATTGAAGCTAGTTTTGAGCTTGTTTGTGGGTTGGAAATATGAAGAGTTGCATAGTGAGACATTTATCGAAGTTGCACAATCAACTGGTAATATTTTGACCGCCATGATAGGTATTTGTTTTTATAGTTTGGAAGATCTTTTACTAGTTTCAAATATAACTGTTTTATGGTTTAAGAAATTTTTTGAAGATTAGAGTTTTTTTAAAGACTAATCTCATTTTTCATTAATATGAGTTTATACTCAAGGGTTTCATTATTTCAGTAGCATTCATCGACATATCATTGATTTTTATGTGGTTATTCTTTAAACCCATGTTGGGTATCATGATTTGATTAATTTGTTTTACTAGTTTATCAAAACCCCGGTTATTGGATATCAATTTTTGAAAAGGATAACTATTTATGTACTTTATATAAATGCATGGAAAAAGCCATGATTCGATGATGAAAGATAGAAAATAAAAGTTTGAACAGAGTATTGTTGAGGGTTTATTACTATGACATCATTTTGTATTTAAAAAGAGAAAAGAGGGTTCATATTGTATATGTCTCTGGTTGTATTATAGAGATTACTTTGAGTTGGGCTTTATTGACAAATCATTTTGTATCCTATTGTGATTTTGTTACTGTAGATAATCATTGCAGTTATAAGGTCCTAATAGGTTGCAATATCATGAGGTTTTTGTTTGAAAAGAAGTTGGTGCTTCTAATTTGAAGTGGGTTCTTCAGTTTATTATAGGAGTTAGTTCTCCACATTATTATTGAGTTGGTGCTCTGAAAGTATTGTAAACATATTGATGATGGCATAGCCCAAGACTTAGAAAATAACCCATAAACAAGAGAATAATTTTATTGTTCAGAAAATTGAGCTTCTTACATGCAGAGTATCTCAAATCCCCAAGTTCTACAACACATGCAAGTTACAGAAAGCTACAAAATCACCCTTTCACAATATGCGAGCTTGTCCCCAAAAAGTTTCTCAAAAATTAGAAACCCACCCATAAATAGAGCTCATCATTAGTTTGGAGCCAAAACAACATTCAAATTTGAGTTTAGGCGGTTTGGTGCTGAAAAATTACAACTTGAAGTTCAAATTTCAAAAGAACATTTGCAATTGTATCTTCTAGAAAGTGTGCCAACTTCCTGGGGCCATAACTTTTGATTCGAGACTCCGATTCACGAACCGTTTGAACCATTGGAAAGGTCTCAAAGTCAATAATGCACTCAAAATTGCTATGTCAATTTTGGAAAGTTTCAGGGCTGATCCAGGAACTCTAAGTGCCTCTAATCTAACTCAGAAGATTTTTAGGTGCAAATCTGGAAGACTAAAACTGCAATATCTTTCAACCTAAGAATAGAAAATAAAAACCATAAATTGGGAATTTCATTACGATGAAAAGGGTATCCAAAAATGTAAAAAAATCTAAAAATTGAGAAACTTGAAATTTAACTATTTTTGGGTGATGCAAGATTGCCCTTACACCACTAGAGGCTCCTGCATTAGACACCCAGGGTAATTTGAGAAGTGACCCGTCACATCTCAAATGGTTGAGGAAAACCCAACTGGTCAACCACTACCTTGGATAGCCAAGATGAATCTTCCATAGGCCTTCCTCTCCATTTCACCAGATATTCTTCATACTGCCTATTTCTGGTACTCCTTCCCACATGACTATCAAAGATTGCTTCAATCTCCTCCCTTTCTGAAGTAGGTGCTGGAATGCCATACTGCCCTATTGTTGGTGCTTCCTCCGTTCCACCTTCATGATACTCTGTCAAATCTGAAATGTTGAACATAGGGGAAATGTTGATTCCATCAGGCAACTCTACCTCATATGCATTCTCTAAATCATGCTTCTTCAAAATTTTACAGAGACCAAACTTCTTCATCTTCAATTTGTTATATGTTCCCACTGGAAACCTTTCTTTCCTCAAGTGGACCATCACTTCATCACCAATCTGAAACTCCTTATACCTCCTCTTCTAATCTGCCTTAGCCTTATACTGCATATTCATCTTGTTAATATGTTCTCTTACCTTCTCATGTATATCCTTCATGTGTTCTGCAAAATCTTCAGCTTTAGCTTATTTTCTTCTCTTGGTCCATCTTCCTCAATTTTGGAGTTGTTATGGGGCTACCTCCATACATAATCTGGAATGGTGATCTACTAGGGCTTCTATTGATAGAATTGTTGTAAGAAAATTATGCCTGGGGTAAGATCAAGTCCCATCCCTTGGGTTTATCTCCTACCAAACATCTTAGTAGGTTACCCAGACTCCTGTTAACAACCTCTGTCTACCCATCTGTTTGTGGATGGTGTGCAGAACCAAACTTCAAATCTGTCTTCAACTTCTTCCATAAAGGTCCTCCAAAAGTACCCCACAAATTTGGTGTCATGATCTGAAACAATACTCTTTGGCAGACCATGTAGCCTCACCACCTCTTTGAAGAACAAGTCAGCAATGTGGACTACATCATGGGTCTTCTGACATGGAATGAAATGTGCCATCTTTGAAAACCTATCAACCACCACAAAGAATGAATCATTTCCTCGTTATGTCCTTGGCAAACAAAGAACAAAGTCCATACTTATATCCTCCCATGGCCTCTCTAGTACACGTAAGGGCTGATATAAGCCTGTATTCTAGCTTGCTCCTTTAGCCATCTGACATACCCTATATCTTTGTACAAACTTCTTCACATCTTGTGACAACTGAGGCCAATAATAATGCTTATTGATAATGGCAATGGTCTTATCCTGACCAAAATGTCCTGCCATTCCTCCACTATGCTTCTCCTTTATTAGGTTCTCCCTCATGGAACTCCTCGGGATACACAATTGACTTCCCTTATATAACATGCCATCCTGGATTATGAAATCTAGCCACCTTGTCCTGTCCATTGTAACAGGTTCCTTGCAAGCTTTCCAAGCCTTTGCGAAATTAGGATCTTCTGCGTACAGTGTCTTAAGTTCATTGAACCCAACCACTTCAATCTGCATCTTTTTCATCAATGTATGCCTCCTACTTAAGGCATCTGCAACCCTATTTGACTTCCCACTCCTATGTTTCAAAACAAAGGTATAACTCTGCAAAAACTCTACCCATTTCATATGCCTCTAATTTAATTTTCCTTGACTATTTAGGTACTGCAAGGCCTAATGATCAGTATATAGAACAAATTCCTTCAACAACAAATAATGTCTCCATTTCTTTAATGCTTGAACTATTGCATAAAATTCTTGATCATATACATAATACTTTCTCTTGGCATCATTTAACTTTTCATTGAAATAGGCAATGTGCTTACCTTCTTGGCTCAACATTGCCCTAATGACACAACCACTGGCATCACAATCCACCTGGAACACCTTGTTGAAATTTGGGAGGGCTAGAACAAGTTTCTCTGTTACCTTTTGCTTCAACAGTTCAAACTCTTTGCCGCTCTAGTGCTCCACTTTAAATCTTTTCTATCCCCTCTCATTGTTTTAGTTAGGGGTCCACAAATACTACTGAAGTTTCTAATGAACTTTCTATAAAAACTATCCAAACCATGGAAAGATCTCACCTCGGTAGTAGTTCTTGGGGTAGGCCATTCCAGAATAGCCTTCACCTTCTCTGGGTCCATCTTGAGACCTTCTACTGAGACAACAAACCCCAAGTACACTAACTCCCTCTTCACAAAACTGCACTTCTTCAGATTAATTAGCAGTTTCTCTTCTCTTAACTTCTCAAAGGCTCTCCGAATATGCATTAGATGCTCATCCAACGTCTTACTGAAAATCAAAATATCATCTAAATACACAATAACAAAACTTCCCAAAAATTATTTTAGTAAGTCGTTCATGAGCCCCATGAATGTGCTCAGCGCATTAGTTAGCCCAAAAGGCATGACTAACCACTCGTACATGCCCTCTTTGGTTTTGAAGGTAGTCTTCCATTCATATCCCTCTCAAATCCGGATCTGGTGATATCCACTCTTCAAATCAATCTTTGTGAAGTACTGAGCTCCACTCAAATAGTTGACCAGGTCATCCATCCTTGGCAGGGGAAATCTCTACTTGATTGTTATCTTGTTTATGGCTCAGGAATCTGTACACATCCTCCACTCCCCATCCTTCTTTGGTGTTAGTACTGCAGGTACTGCACATGGAATCAAACTCTCCTGTATCAAACCCTTTCTCAACAACTCTTGAACTTGTCTATTCAACTCCTCATTTTTTTGCTGGAGTCATTCTATGAGCTGCCTTATTTGGCAAACTGGCTCTAGGAATCAAGTCAATCTGATGACTGATCTTCCTTATTGGTGGTAAACCCTCAGGTACATTATCAGAAACAATATCCTGAAACTCATCCAACATCCCAGAAACTTCTTCTGGAACCTTCTCACTATCCTCCTTACTCTAGGAATCAATGCATAACACACTGCATGCTTCATACCTTCTAAAATTTTCTTCCATCTACATAACAAATTCTAGCACTACTGCATACCTTTTCTTCGGTCTCCTTCAGGGGTTTCAACTTGTGACGAACCCCATCCTTTGTCAAGGAATAAGTTTTTGCATGGCCATCATGTATAGCTCACCTATTGAACTGCCACGACCTCCCCAAAAACATGTGACATGCATCCATGGGGATGATATCACAGAGTACCTCATCATGATAGCTCCTGATCTTGAACTTTACTAGGCACTGCTCATTGACCAAAACTTTGTAGTCTTTCTGCAACCAGGCAATTTGATACAGATGCGGGTGCCTTTCCCTCTTCAACTTCAAATTTGTGACCATCTTTTATGACACCAGATTATCAGTGCTCCCACCATCAATAATGACATCACAACATTTTCCTTCACACTTGCACCTTGTGCAAAACAAATTCTTCCTTTGTTTTGGTTCCTTTTCCTCAATCACCAGGGCTCTCCTAATCACTAGGGCTTCTCCCCTTTTAGCATCATCTGAATGTTTAGATTGGGCCTCCTCATCTGCATGTGCAACCCTTCCACAACCTTCTGGCCTTTTGTCTACCCTTCCTTGGTGTTGTGGACATTCATAGGCTCGATTCCCTTCTTCACCACACTAGAAACACATTCCTTTGAAACCACCTCTTCTAGATCCTTGTCCATATCTCCCTCATCCTCTACCACTTTGATCACCACTATTTTGATCCACGGTAGGGGAAGTTGTCATTCCTTTGGCCAGCTGGTACCCACATCTTCACTTTTCTTTTCATCATCATTTTAGCTTCACGAAGGTCTTCCACGCCCTTCCACTTTGACCTCCTCATCCTTTTGCTTGCCATCAAATCTTTTGTTTAAGCTTCTCTTCCACCTTCAGAGCAAACTGATACACATCCTCAATGGTGGTCATTCTGACCAGGCTTAACTCCTCCTGAATGCTTGGTCGTAACCCATTAAGATATCGGGCTACCTTCTCCTTATTGGCCTCTATGTGGCCTGTTCTGATAATTATCTTGTGAAAATCTTCAGTATATTATTTCATAGATCTACTTCCTTGCTTCAACCCTTGCAATTTATTCAACAGATCTAACTCGTAGTCCACTGGTATGAACTGATTCTTCAGTTTCTCTACCATACGATCCCATCTGGTGATATTTCTTTTTCCTCTTTGATTTCTTTCCAACTAGACCTCTTTCCACCAAATATTGGCATGGCCCTTTAGCTTCATTTTCACAAACTTAACCCGATCCTCTATTTCCTCATACTCAGAATATTCTTCTAGCTCGTTGATCCAGTCGATCAACTCTTCCGGGTTCAGACTTCTGAAATAACTGGGGACTTCTGCTCTAGGTCTTTTCCCGATCTTCAAAATGGCCCTTATTAGCCACATTTGGTCTTGATCAATTGCTTCTTCTTCCTCTTATACATTTGAACCTTCTTCCTCTCCTTCATCCTCACTTTCCTCCCTCAGGTTTAACCCTCTTCTTAACTGTTCTTCTAACACATCAATCTATCTTTAGAGGGCTTCCAGTGCATCTCTTCCACCAGCATTTATGCCACCTCGACCACCTCTGGCACCACCACGCCTACCAAGCATCACTTTTGGAGGAATCTTCTTGACCTCGACCCACAACCACAGTCCTGGTGTGAACTGCCTCACGATCGACAATCTGTCCACATGCTCAAGAAAACCCACTCTGATACCACTTGATTAAGGCATAGCCCGAGACTTAAAAAATAACCCACAAACAAGAGAATAATTTTATTATTCAGAAAATGGAGCTTCTTACATGTAGAGGATCTCAAATCCCCAAGTTCTACAACATATACAAGTTACAGAAAGCTATAGAATGACCCTTTCGCAATATGCGAGCTTGTCCCCAAAAAGTTTCCCAAAAATTAGAAACCTGCCCATAAATAGAGCTCCTCATTAGTTTGGAGCCAAAACAACATTCAAATTTGAGTTTAGGTGGTTTTGCGTCAAAAAATTACAAATTGAAGTTCAAATTTTAAAAGAACATTTGCAATTGTATCTTCTAGAAAGTGCACCAACTTCCCGGGGCCATAACTTTTGATCCGGGACTCCAATTCGCGAACCGTTTGAACTGTTGGAAAGGTCTCGAAGTCAATAACACACTCACAATTCAATATGATGATTTCAAAAAATTTTAGGGCTGATCCGGGAACTCCAAGTGCCTCAAATCTAACTCAGAAGATTTTCAGGTGCAAATCTGGGAGACTAAAATTGCAATATCTTTTAACCCAAGAATAGAAAATAAAAACCATAAATTGGGAATTTCATTATGACGAAAAGGGTATCCAAAAATGTAAAAATATCTAAAATCAAGAAAATTGAAATTTAACAATTTTTGGGTGATGCAAGATTGCCCTTACACCACTGGATGCTCCTGCATCACATATTTGGAATTAAGCCTGGAAGGCATTTTGAAGTGGTTTTTCTATTTGAAGAGGGCTTTCCACTCAACAATTTTTGTGTCTCTTTTTGTGTGGTTTGAGTCTATCTTCCATAATCTTTCTTTTAGTCATTTATGTTGAGTTAGCTCATGCAATGCTTTGCTACTTTATCATTGTTCAATTTTACCTAAACACTCATGGTTCAATTGTTAATGCAAAAAGTTTGAATGTTAATTTCTATCGTCTGAAAGTTTAGTTTCCTTGGAAAAGAAATCATTAAAAAAAAAATTATTCTGAATTGTATGAACAACATACACCATGCTTTAACACGAGTTTTTTGGAATTCATGTTGTATTTGATTGATTCATTATGCTAATCATTCAACGTTCAGTTTTTACATTGCATATTTAAAGTCACATTCTGTTCAAGGTCAAAATGAGTTCAAATTTGCATTTCATGTCATAAAAGCTTTAAAATATATTACTTTGATTTAGCCCCTCCCCCTCTCAGAGTAATTCCACTTCCAAAAAAAAGTGGGTAAACAATGATGATAGAAGGTTGTGGTTGAGGACACCAAGCTACACCTTTGCAATTTTTTTGATATTTATATAATTGTGTAGAATGAATAAGGGATATTGTCTCCATTTATGCTGGTCTTTGCATGAAGGAATGAATATAACCACTAGAAATATCGTCACCGCTTTCAATTGTTTACAAACATTGAAATGTCTTCATGTTGATGTTTAAAGATAGGAAATGTTGACTTGAGATGACAAGGGGAAATTTTTGCAGCATATGGCATGTTTCTTGTGCACTAATGTCATGATCTGCAACCAAATTCATCATGAATATTTGGTAGGCAAGCAACACTTTATCCCTAGATAAATTTGTATTCGCAAGCCTCAACAAGATATCAATGTCATGATCTTCAACCATATGGCATAAACAATTCCACTTCCAAAAAAAAGTGGGTAAACAATGATGATAGAAGGTTGTGGTCGAGGACACCAAGCTACACCTTTGCAATTTTCTTGATATTTATATAATTGTGTAGAATGAATAAGGGATATTGTCTCCATTTATGCTGGTATTTGCATGAAGGAATGAATATAACCACTAGAAAGATCGTCACCACTTTCAGAGTAATTCCACTTCCAAAAAAAAGTGGGTAAACAATGATGATAGAAGGTTGTGGTCGAGGACACCAAGCTACACCTTTGCAATTTTTTTGATATTTATATAATTGTGTAGAATGAATAAGGGATATTGTCTCCATTTATGCTGGTCTTTGCATGAAGGAATGAATATAACCACTAGAAAGATCGTCACCACTTTCAATTGTTTACAAACATTGAAATGTCTTCCTGTTGATGTTTAAAGATAGGAAATGTTGACTTGAGATGACAAGGGGAAATTTTTGCAGCATATGGCATGTTTCTTGTGCACTAATGTCATGATCTGCAACCAAATTCATCATGAATATTTGGTAGGCAAGCAACACTTTATCCCTAGATAAATTTGTATTCGCAAGCCTCAACAAGATATCAATGTAGCTTTCAAATTTTTTTTTTAGACATTGATGCATATTTGGAAATGTAGTTTAGCACAATTTTTCTAGACAATACTAGCTAGTGTGCCATAGAAAAAAGTACCCATTGCTTGAAATGGGATTAATTCATGATAAATTGGACTTAATGAGGCCTTGGTTCAGGTGTAGTGAGGCATTTTATGCATCCACACTAGGTCTTGGGACCTTATAAATAGAATAATATTCTTTTAATGACATCTTGGTGTTATAAAGTGTTGTAAGATGCTTTCACACTTTTCTAGATTTAATGAACCTATTTATCCCTAATTCAACATTATAAAATGTGTTTAATAACATTATAACATCAATCTATAAGGCTTATAACTTAAACCTAATGTTAAACTAGTGTTGTAATGTGTCCTGCACATTCACATTGGTTCTTGTGCCTTCCTAGGCTATATGGACCTCATTTTAGTGTTGTAAAGTGTATTTAATCACACTTTCACGTTGATTTTTGTGTCCCAAGCCCTATTTGGCATTCACATATTCACTAATAGTCCCATATTAACCCATATTGTGCATCCCGAGGGCTAAATTGATCAAATACCTGACAAAGTTGCATTTTAGTCCTTATTTCCTAATCTCTTGGCATTTGAGCTATCAAAACAACCCCTATGGGACCCATTCACCATGCATGGTGAATCAATCCCATCTAGGTGGGACCCATTCAACATGTGTGATGAATGATTCCCATTTGGCTCATTTTTGACCTTTGAGTGGGAAAAAAGTTAAATTTAAGTTTAGTTTTGCTTCATGTCGGCCTATGATGAGGTATTAATGGGCACAATAGGTTAATTTCATATAAAATCACCTATCTAGACTCATTTTTACATCCATTAACTTAATTCACATCTATTCTTCATTATTCATCCACCAACCCTTCAAGCAACTTAGGGTTTTATCATTGCAAGACATCAAGAAAGCTCCTAAAGACATTCAAGGGATGAATCTTCCTCCATTGCTGTTGTAATCCAAAATCAACATCATGGAAAGGTAATCTATTCCATTATTTCATTTTTCATTCTATTTTTTCATCATTTTGGTTTAATTAACTAAACGAGGTCTGACCAAGGAAAACCCCCATGCCCTAACATTCACCATTTCTTCTTCTCTTCTTGTGTGCTTGTAGATTTAGATCCCTTGGAAGCTTTGAAATCATTGAATTTCAAGTTACAATATTTCTCAAGTCTTCTCTTCAATCAACAAGTCAAAGTATCAACAAAAACACATTTTCTAGCATGTAAAATAGAGTTTCAAAAGTGGACGCCTGTAGGAAGTCAAAGTGTAGATCAGAAGCTTCAAAATCCACTTTTGAAAATCTAGAAATTCAAATGTAGACTCATTCTCCATGGGTGGTGAATGAGTCCCAATCTAGGGTCAATTTTGAGTTTTCAACATTTTTGAGTACCCTTTTGATAGAAACAAGTTTTGGCTCAGTTTGACATAACTGGGACTGATTTGCCCAAAATGGAAAATGAGTCCCACTAGGCCTAAAAAATAGCATCAAAAAAATTTCAAATGTAATTTGTAGTCTTCTTCAAAATTCCAGGTGCACTCTTTCAGTTTGATTCATTTTTGTTATTGTTTTCTATTTATTTCTAAGTATTCTTGCATTACACAATGTGTTTTCAAACATCACTTGTTTCTTAGGTTTTTCATTCATATTTGATCAATTCCATAGCTTACTTGCAATTATATCATCTCATTTAGTCATATAAGCATCATACAATCCTTTATTTGAGTGAACCTAGCTAGACTTTTGGCCCTACATTCTCCTTTTAGGTGAAAAACCCTAGAAGTGTTAGAAAGGTTTAGGGTGCCAAAAAATCTATAGTTCATTTTGGTGAACCTAATTTTTGAATTCTTTGTTGATTGATTTTGCATCCTTTATCATCCAAAATCTAGCTTGCATTAGGGTTTGCATGATTCATTTGCATTCTAGATGTTAAATTTTGCATTCATAAAAAGTACATTAAAGTTGCATTTTTACCATCTAAATTCATTTGAATTTTCTAAAATTTTATATTTTTAGTTTAGGTGTACATCATAATGCTCAGAAACAATCAAAATTAGTAAAAAAATTTCTAAAAAGTGCATACTAGGACTCATTCGGCACCCTGGGTGAATCAGTCCCTTTTGAGCCCTGAAACTACATTTTAAAGAACTCATAACTCTATTTTTCAGCTTCTATTTGGTGCCTTAACTACATATATTAGTTAGTTACATTTTTGGAACATGCATTTCATTAAATCTAGCCTTAACTAGTTCATTTCATGCATGGTTTCTATTTCAAGTTTCCATTGTCATCTTGTTACATATCATAATCAGTCAAGTGTCACCTTTGAAATTTGAAACATTATTCTTCATTTGCATCTTTGCTTGAGAATTGTTACATTTCAAGATTGTAGATTAATAATTCCATCATGTTTTCATTACAAAATTCTATACTTATCATCTCGCATGTTCTCTTTCTTGATATTATTGCATGTTGTAAGAAAATTTTGTTAAAGGCATGTGAATATGAGGTCCTTTCCCCTCTCTTTTTGTTTGTCATAGATCCCTCTTCTAGTTCCCTTTTTGTGGATGAGGTTAGTTTAGTGAAAGAAACCTTGGATACTCATAACACTTACATTTTTCTTCTCCTATTATCTCTCACACTTGTGAAGCAAATATTTTAGTGCTAGAAGAACCAATTGATGAGAGTTGTGACAATATGAGTTGTTTCTCTCCTCTTACCTCTCCTATTAGACATAACATTACTACAGAAGAGGACACCACACTAAGTCATCATGAAAAACACACAACACAACATAATGATGAGACCATAGATTCATTTCCCAACTCATCCCCTATTTGTGAGAATGGTTTTGTGAGTAATCATGACAATCACATTATTTGTAAGGAGGATATGTTGACATTAAATTCTCAAATATTTAAGACCCATGACAATCCTATTTATTTTTCTTCCCCTATTTTGGAAGACATTATTGGACAAAGGGAGGTAATCACAGATAATCATGATAATCCTACTTGTCAAGAAGATATTTTTGGATTAGAAGAACTATACATTTTAAGTCATGAGAATCTTCTTGCTCCCTTTTCTAATGTTTCCCCCATCCAAAAATACATACTTCATAGAAAAGATCCAATAATTGAAAAACAAGAATGTGATGCTTTTTCTTCTCTTGATGCCTCTCCCAATTGTGATGAAGCTACTTTGTACATTTCAATCTTAGATGAACATATTACAAGCTCTCCTAGTAGGGTAGATAATATGGAACAAGAGAATGAGACATTACAAACATCAAATGATTGCATAAAGTCTTCCCCTAATCTCCCAATTATCAATAATCAAACACATTCAACCATTAATAACTCCCTTGGTTGTGATGAAGTTTTGGATGAAGCAAACCTTACTTGTCATGAACATGTGGTTTGTCATTCTCCTAAGAACTCTCCTTCTAGGATTGATATTATGACTCAAGACAATGAAGACACTCAATTGTTATGGGATGTTAACATTATTCAACCTCAAATTATCCTTTATCCCCCTTCACATAAACCTTCACCTAAACCCAAATTTATTCTCCATCCACCTTCACACAAACAACAAACTCAAAACAAACCTAGACTCATCCTCTACCCACCTAACCAAACTATATTGCAGCAACCAAGTTATAATACCATTGCTCATACATATAACACTCGTAATAATCTGTAACCACTACAACCAACCCAAATATCTTTACCTTTACCTAATCTGCATAGTGCCCCTCACTTCATCCCACATACAAAGGAGTATGATTTTGGTGAACAACTTAAGAACACTCCTACTAAGATCTCATTATGGGACCTCATTCAAACCTCCCTTTACTACCATAACATGATCCAATATATCTTGCAACAAGTTCCTATCCCTTCTATTGTGCAACCAACTAACATCGCAACCATAATCCAAGAAGCAAAGCCTGGAATTTTTTTCTACCAAAGTGAGCTTCCTCCCTTGGAAGTGCAAGAACAAAATGAAGCTTTTATGATTATTGCTCAATACGAATGAACAGGGATTAAGAGAACTCTTATAGATACTAGTTCCGCTCTTAATGTATGTGGTGTGAACCTTCTCGATAGACTTGGTGTCGATTGATCAAACATCCAATTTCATTCTTTATCCATCAGGGGATTTGATAATGTAAGAAAACAACTGCTTGGTGTGATCACTTTACCCATTATAATTGGAGTGGCCACATTAGATACACCAATCCATGTTATGCCTAATTATCTTTCATATAAGCTTCTTGTAGGTAGGTCGTGGATGAATGGTGTGCCTTCCACTCTTCATCGTAAAATGAAATATATCCACAAAAAAAGGGTGTACACACTCGACGTTGATGATGAGCCTTATAGTGTCTTACAACTTGATCAAACCAAAGAGAACCCCTTGCATACATTAACACCAACCACACAAGTAGAACCCACACAACACAAGGACAAAAAAAATATAGTGAACAAGCCACAAAGCTATTAGACGATGATTTTACACCTGATTTCATGAGTGAGTACAATATCATATACAAATATTCAAATAGGGAAAATGAAAATATAGATGACCCTTCAAACGTATCAACTTCAACCACTTTAGATAACAAAGCAAAGTACACAATAACCTTTGACAAAAAAAATAATGAACAACCACCATATTCCAACACAATGAAAATTATTTATGGAGAAGGTTATGAGCTTATGACACAACTTGGCTATAGTGGAAAAGGTTGTGGTGCTAACAAACAAGGTATCTACAACCCCATCGACCCTCTCATACAACAAACAACTCATGGTATTGATTATTGTCTTGTAATAGAGATTGCCAAACCTTCACCCAATATCACCAATCTCCCACAACACACTCTTAAATAATGCTTAACAACTAATGGTCTAGACCATCATCCTTTACCCAACATGCAAAACATAAATATTCCTTCGCTTAATGTCAATGTCATATCACAAAATACTCATGGTTTGAATTTGTTAGATTTTGTATCCTCCTATGAAGAGAACAAAATCCAATCTAAAGAGTCTTATGTAAGTATGACATCTACTACTAAACAAGATGCATCTTTGACACCAATCCCAATACCACCTTCTACCATTGATCAAGAGGGTATCTTTTCGAGAATCCTCCAAGATCATTTGATCACCCTCCCTCCCATAACTTGAAAGAAATGCTCTTACAAGACTTCATTCTATGCATATCATAGAGTTCATGGTCACTCAACTAATGAATGTAATGCTTTGAGTCATAAAATACAACATTTTCAGGTGTTTGGTATGCTTCCCTATATGATGGCACCTCATTCCTCTAATTACTATTTATTTTTACTTTATCCTACATCTCATCAATTGTTTTGGCTCACCTTTGTTTTGCATTAAGTGGGGGAAAGGGGTTCAATAGCTTTGTCCTCGTATGTCACTTGTAGTGGCCTCCTTTGGCTAGTCACTAACCTTTCATGAATACATAAGAGCAAGCTTGGGATCTGAATGACATGCCTTAAGTTGGATTGCATATGACATACTACCCTTTATTCATGATGTAGCTCATTAGAAACATATGACTTGGCATAGGGCTTTCCGACTAAGCTCTCATGTCTTCTTCTTTCTCTTCTATTTTAAAGAAATTTCTCACAGTACGGGTGCTCGCAACTACTTTAAAGTTGGGGAATACATCGCCACTCACATTTTATTGTGTGATTTATTTCTTCTAGTGATGCATCCTTTTCTTGGTGGAGTCATTGGGCTTGATTCCCTCCAAGAGTGTGATACTTTTTTTGACACATCCTCTCTTGGAGACATTAAGCACAATGTCCCCTAAGATGAGACCTTGCATAAATTAAGCAAAATCCCTTTGAACAATCCTTACACTATTCTAAATTAACAATGTCTATGAGTGTCAAGCATATGAAGTTTTTCTTATCTCATAGATCTCATAAACCATTTTCCATTGTAGCACCTTCTTCAAGTTATCAGGAGGTATAACTTTTATATGGTTGAGCAAGAATCCCATCTAGCAGCACAGCTTTCCCTATAGCCACCTTTTTTTTTTGTGAGTACATACCAATGGCGTATGTATCTCCTCTTTTGGTATTTCTCACCCCATGGATAACCAAAAGTTTCATGGTGCCAGAGTGAGTATGTTGTGGACTTCTCACACCATATACGACCTGAAGTTTTGTGGCCCCAGAGTGAGTACATCCTTTCCACCCCATCTTTCTTTCCATTGCATGATTTGTATCTTGTTGGCTTGACTTAGGGGTATGTGCAGGATCATCATGGAAAAAAATAGGTCTTTAAGTGGAAAACAATTTACAAAAATTAGAGTTAGGCAACTTGACGTAAAAATTTGAATAAGTTATATATATTATTTCAAAAATATGTAAGAATAGAATCTGTAGAAAATTGAATTTAGTTTCTTAACTACTAGGTTTATTTTAAAAAAAAAGTTTATTTGGTGAAAATTTAAAATTTCAATGTAGTAGTACTTAATTTTTAGGGGAAAACAAGAAGTAGGTGTCTATCTGACCACCCTAACCACAATAAAATGATAATATTTTTTTATAAAATTTTAGATATAAGTAAAGGATTCATGTCCTAATGTGATGCATATTTTTTTTGTAATTTTCTTCTATGTAAATAATTAATTTTGATTTTTTTATTACAACTTTTAAAAAATATAAAAACTTGTATGTCTGACCACCTTAACTTGGACAAAACTTTATGAAATTCAATTTTATTCTTTTTAATCCTATAGTATGTGAATCATAGAATGTGACATGTTTTGGATTAAAAAAATGTGATATTGTTTGAGTGTTATAGATGTTTTTGAAACAACCTATCAATTAGGACTTTATTTGTAATTCAAATAGGAAATGAATAATAATTATTTATTAAACTCAAAGTAGAGCATAATTTGTACTAGTGGAAAGCTAGGAATCTCCTTAAAAAACCCTTTTCATTTCATCAATTTTGGGTTAAAAAAAGTCATCAGCCACATACCCTACACATGCCCATCATATCGCCACTTTTTGGCCCATCATGATCCTACACATACCCTTAGGATCTTGGATCCTAGGAGCTTGGCCACCTCCTTTGATCTTTTTCATTCTTTTGCATCTGGATTTGTGCATTAGTATCTCTCTTGAATGTCTACTTTAGTGTGAGTTTGAAGCAAGTTCATCCTCTCACTAAAGTGTGGGCTAAATGTGTCATAGAAAAAAGAACCCTTTTCTTGACACGGGATTAATTCATGATAATTGGACTTAATGAGGCATTGATTCAGGTGTAGTGAGGCATTTTATGCATCCACACTAGGGCTTGGGCCCTTATAAATTGAATAATATGCTTTTAATGACGTGTTGGTGTTGTAAAGTGTTGTAAGATGCTTTCACACTTTTCTAGACTTAATGAACCCATTTCTCACTAATTCAACATTATAAAATGTGTTTAATAACATTATTACATCAATCTAGAAGGAGTATAGCTTAAACCTAATGTTAAACTAGTGTTGTAATGTGTCTTGCACATTCACATTGGTTCTTGTGCCTTCCTAGGCTATGTGGACCTCATTTTAGTGTTGTAAAGTCTATTTAATCACACTTTCACATTTATTTCTATGTCCCAATCCCTATTTGACATTCACATCATCACTAATAGTCCCATATTAACCCATAATGTGCATCTTGAGGCCTAAATTGATCAAATACCCAACAAGGTTGCATTTGAGACCTTATTTCCTAATCTCTTGGCATCTAAGTTGTCAAAATAGCCTCTATGGGACCCACTCGCCATGCATGGTGAATCAATCCCATCCATGTGGGACCCATTCACCGTGTGTTGCGAATGAGTTCCATTTGGCTCATTTTTGAGCTTTGAGTGAGAAAAAGGTGAAATCTAAGTTTAATTTTGCTTCATGTTGGCATGTGATGAGGTATTAATGGGTAAAATAGGTGAATTTCCTATAAAAGCACCTCTCTAAACTCATTTTTACATCCATTAACTTAATTCACATCTATTCTTCATTATTCATCCACCAAAATTTTAAGCAACTTAGGGTTTTATCATTACAAGACATCAAGAAAGCTCCTGAAGACATTCAAGGGCTGAATCTTCCTCCATTGCTGTTGAAATCCAAGATCAACATCATGGTAATGTAATCTATTCCATTATTGCATGTTCCATTCTATTATTTCATAATTTTAGTTTAATTACCTAAATGAGGTTTGACCAAGGAAAACCCCCATGCCCTAACATACATCATTTCTTCTTTTGTTCTTGTGTGTTTGCAGATTTAGATCCCTTGGAAGCTTGAAAATAATTGAAGATCAAGTTGCAAGGTTTCTCAAGTATTCTCTTTATTGAACAAGTCAAAGTATCAACAAAAATTCATTTTTCAAGCCCTCAAATAAAAGTGCAAATCCGAAGCTTCATGATCCACTTGTGAAAATCTAGAAATTCAAAAGTAGATTCATTCACCATGGGTGGCGAATGAGTCCAAATACAAAGTCAATTTTGATTTTTCTACATTTTTTCAGTACCCTTTTGATAGAAATAGGTTTTGGCTTAGTTTGACAAAATTCGTACTAATTCGCCTAGAATGGTGAATGAGTCCCACCAGGCCTAAAAACAAACATCAACAACATTTCAAATGTAATTTATGTACCATAGAAAAATGGACCTTTCCCATTTAATTAGTCTTTTAGGCCTTGTTTCATAGTGCTAGAGTTATGTTGCTTTAATTTTATGATGTATCTTGGCTTGAACATGCTTATTTTGGTGCTAATACTCAAAGAATGACGTCTTTTGAAAGTGTTGTGAAGTGTTGTAAGACATTTCTACACTCTTCTAGACTCTATTTAATGCATTTCATTTAAAAACCACCTTTTTCACTCATCAACAAGTCCTATTTTGAAGTTTTGTAAAGTCTTATAACTAGATTTCACACCTTTCTAGGCATATTTTCCCTATTTACACCCTTCTCATGCTTTATTTTTTCTTTTTATACCCTCATATTCTTATATTAAGTGTATTTTTGGGTCTTATCTCGAAAAACAACATTAAATATGACATTTTCCCCAACACTTGGTTTTTGGTCCCAGGTGGGACTCATTCACCAAGGGTGGTGAATGAGTCCCCCTTGGCCCCAAATTCAAAATATTTCAAATTTCTTTCGAGATTTTACTAAAATTTCACTTCATGTTAGCCTGTGACGAGGTATGAATGGATACTAAGGCACAAGATTTGTATAAATATAAAATTTTCACCTCATTTTACATCTCCTAACTCAATTCAAGTAGTCTCCTAGAATTTCCACATTCACTCAAGCACTCAATCATTTTGCATCTTCAATTCAAGCACTTTGGAGCAACCTTTTGATATCACTTCAAATTTGCATATTCAAGGATGTAATAATTTTTCAATACTTCCATGTTATTCATTTGTCATTCCTATTGCATGTCATTCATTTTAATTGGGTTTAATTACTAAAGAGGGGTTTTACCAAGGAAAACTCCTATTCATTAATCCCTCAACATTTTACCCCTTTGCATGTGTCTTTGAATCCTTTGTTTTGTAGATTTAATAGGTTGAAAGGTGTTGAAAAGTGGATTCCAACTTAACTAGGCTCTTCAAATCAATTCATCATCCTTTTAAGCAATTTGAGTGAATTTTAGCCCATTATCTGTAGAATTGATTGCGACAAGCTATTATTTAGTCATTTCCAGATCTGGAGAAGCAGTGTTGACCCTTGAATTTTTAGAAATCTTGGGGAGGACTGATTCACCACCATTGGTGAATGATTACCAGTTGAAATCTAGAAATCTGCATTTTTTTAGAAATCAACTCCTGGTTGTCAAAAATCAATTTCTGACACTTTTTCACCAGTCAGAGGATTGATTTGCCACCCTTGGTGAATGAGTCCCACTGTGAAAAATTAGAAAATTTGATCAGTATTCCAGACATTCCAGAAAGCTCACACATCATCTAGGTGCACTCAAATTTGACCCTGTACTTTATGTTTTACATATTTCTTTCTATCTCTTCACATTTCATAGTTTCTACATATCACACTATGTTTTCTAACAAGGCATAAATTTTAGTTTTGCATGCATTTTGGATCATTTCAATCAGTCAATTGCATTTAGTTTAGTTTATTTATAGTATACAACATCATACATGTCCTTATTTGAATGTACATCTAGCATTTTAGGATCTAAATCTCTCTCTTTCTAGCTGAAGAACTTAGGAAGAGAGGAAACATTTTGGGTCCTAGAATCTATGTTACATTTTGGTATACCTAACTTTTGAACATTTTCTAAACTTCTAATTGCATCCATACATTGCATCCTATTTTAGATTTACATTGCAATTCAATTAGGACATTGATTTGATTTTTCATTCTAAGATCTTTCATTTTGCATTAGTGAAAAACTCATTTAGTTTTCATTCTTGCATTCAATTTAATTGAAAAAACAAAAACTCTACATTCTACATCTATTATTGCATTCTAAAAATAATTTAAATCATTGTTAAAATTCTGAAAAACACAAGAAAAAATTCCATCCTGGGATTCATTTGCCACCCAGGGCGAATCAATCCCTCTACATATTTTAGACATTAATTTTGTACTATTTTTAGCATTTTCTTTCATTTATGTTTTCTATATTCATATCTCTATTACGGTTAGTAGATCTTCTATTTTTTTCATTTTACATTCTTAGAATAGCTTTCATTTCCCTCTACCTTTCCTTTGTGGTACTTGCATGAGTATTTGGTTCCCTCTTGATAATACTTTAGTGAGACGAAGTTCTAGACTCATGGCATCCCACAATAACACTTTCGATGTGGATCTTGGGATCTCACAAGCTCCTACTTCTGGTATGGAAAATGGTACATTAGGCCTTGACAATACCACTTCCATGCCTTCACCTTCCCATCCTATGCATGTTGACAATCAAAACAAGTCTCTCCCGCAAGAAAAGGTTATTAACATTCATGAGGACTTTGCACATTTACAACAAGACTTGTCACTTGAAAAAATTTCCACCACTGCTATACCTACTATTGAGAAACTTCATCACTTAATTGAGAGTGATGATGGCTTGCATGTTTTAAAACAAATTTCCAAGATTTACAATAAACACACCTCTTCTAATACTCCATCAAAAAGCATTCATGTTACCCAAGCAACATCTCATGTTCCTCCTCCTTCAACTATAGCTTCCATACCAACTTACACCAATCCGAAAGTCCGTACAACTTTACATCAAACCAATTATATTGGTACTTCTTTCCCAATTTCCACTAGCATTCCTACACCTTTTGTGGCATCGCAACCTCCTTCCACCACCTTCACACCACTTCATATTCCTACCACTTCTCCTAACATCGCTTACACTCCATCACCATTTTACCTTCCACCTCAACCCCATTATCCTAATCCCTTCATGATGCAACTCCTTAACACTATTTCATCCATGCAACACCAACTTTCCACCATTAGTCAAGCTCAAACTAATCCAACCACGTATCTTGTTAATAGCAGCCCCTTATCATTAGAAATATTACGTACCCCAATTCCACAAGGGATAGAAATGTCAAGATTTGAGAAATATGGAGGAAAGGAGATCCTATCAACCATGTCAGTTCTTTTACTACCTTGTGTTGTGATTTTTTCCTTGACGATAAACTCTTAGCCAAACTCTTTCTAGGGACCTTGAAATATATTTCCTTGGATTAGTTTTCCAACTTGCCTAATCATTCCATTTGTTCATTTAAAGAATTGGTAGTTCTAATCTTTCATTAATCACTTTCAAGTTGACATGACACCTAAAAAGACAATGGCTGACCTTATGAGATGTAGACAAAACAATGATGAACAAGTAATAGATTCCATCTCTCATTAAAAATCCTTATATTCTCAAGTTGATGTCCAAATTCTAGATGCCCGTCTACAAAAAATGTTTATTGAGAATTTTCACACTAACCTTCAAGATAAGATTACAATGATGAAATTCCCTTCGTTCATGCATTTGTGTACAACTTTATATCAATATCAAAATTTGGTTTCCAGTCGAGAGTCAAAATCCACTTTTAGTTGAATTGAAAAAACTGAAAGCAACAATCAACACCAAAAGAACACACAAAATTTCTATAAACCTAATAGGGGTTTCTTACAATTTAGTTCATCTCCTTCACCACAACCACAACCAACTTCACAAGTTCATAATTTAATGGCCACCTCTAAAAAAACCGTGCCTTTTCATTATGGTGATCCAAATAGACATTTCACACCTTTACCTGACACACTCCATCAAACAATGACACAACTCATCCAAAAATGCATGCTTACTTTACCACATATTTGACCACTTGATCCTAACCAACCCTTACCACCTAGCTTCAAACCTAATGCTTATTTCCATTTTCATCGTCAAAATGGCCACGAGACCAAACATTGCAAGTGTCTTAAACATCTGGTTCAAGACCTCATTGACTCAGGTGAATTGACCATTATGGGTGTTAATGACCAAGGCAATAAGTTCTTTGCACCCCCTAACAAAAATCTTCAAATATTCACCAACCCTATGCCTAAACAAACTAACTCATTCATCAAGGCTAGTGAACTATCAAAGCCTGATATAATGACTGTGGATACACATATTGAACAACTTGATACATCTCCTCTTGTTTCCCAAGCTAGTCCTATGGATGAACTTGTTGCCACAATAGATGTTATCCCTTGCAGGGGCCAAACCACTCAATCTCTTGATATTACCTTTTCCACTAAATACATACTACCAAAGCTTCTTGATGGTCCTCTTTACCTAGCCAGTAGAATCTATGATAAACCTACTAATGAGATATAAATAGATCTTGCTTCTAGTGAGAATGTGATCACAGAGGAGTTCCTAGTATTACATGATCTATATCAAGATAACTATAATCCACCGATTGAATGGATTAAAAAACATCATGGTTTTTCATGCCCTATGACTGGATCAATCGCGTTACCTTCACAAATAGAACCTAAGACTTTGGAGGTAACATTTTGAATTATTCCACAATCCAACCAATTTCATTTGAGGTTAGGCCTTCCTTGGCTTAACTCAATGAAAGTGGTCCCATCAATCATTCACAAATGCTCAAAGTTTCCACATGTCAATGAGGTATTCACTATAAACCATAGTGGCTTTAATCCTCTACCTTCCAAAGGTAAATTTTCATTATAATCCTTTTGGCTTGAACCCATGGAACCTATCACTCCTTTTAAATACTTCTTTTACATTGCTTATCAGAAGTTTAAAGCCAAAAATATTGCTGAATTATCCATTCGTCAAACACCTTCATTCACTTCCAATCTTCCTATCTTTGATGAAACCATGATTATACCTACATTTGATATTTTAAAAAGCATCACACCTCTTTTTGATACTTCCCAGCCATCATCTAAATGGTTAAGAGAACACGAAATGGTTCCTGCCTCACTTCCTTGTACCAAACAAATATATAAAGTAAAAGAGAAAGTGATTGATCCTTCCCTTTCGGTTTCTTCTACTATTCCCCTTCTAGAAGTAAAAGAACCTATGCCGACTCAATCTGCTCCTACACCTCAATAACTCCAAATTTTTTTTAAATGAAACTATGCTTCTTGGGAACATCGCCCTCGTCGTTGTCTCCTAACTCATACAACAACTAATCACAACAATCAATCTTTACCTTTGATAGAAGAAATAGATGATCATCCTGACCAATCACATGACATTTCAACCCAATAATCACAACCAAATAATCATATCAAACCCACACTCTTGATACATCCATCCTTATAAATCACCCTTCATCCTCCTATCATTATTAATCTTGATGATGACGATCAGGATGTGATGATTGCTAACATAGAGGAAACAATAAACAATGACTTGAACTCTTTATTTTCATCTACAATGAGCTTAAATGATAAATCCTCTCTGGAAAGTGAAGAATGTAGTACAACTCCTAATTCAGCTCTTGTGATTTCTCCTTTATATAGTCAATCACCTTCGTATTCCACTGAACATGAATGGGAAGTAGATGAATTGATGGATGATCTACATTTTCCTACTTAGTCTTTTTCTTCACATTCATTTTCCTTTTTCTTTTCATGTGTGAATTGTGTTCCCCCATATCGTTCGTTAGATGTCTCCTCTTTGTACACTCCTTCTATATGTATCTCTATTCTTCTCCTTGTCTCTTTGTCTTTTTCTCTTTTTGTTTTGTGTTTTCCTTTTGGGGATGACACAAAGCATAGAGATGCCCTCTGTCTATTCCATGTTGACCCAAATGTTCCTTTTCTTTTCTCTTTCTTTTTTTTTTTCTTTTTTGGGATGAGATAAAGCGTATAGATGCCCTATGTATCTTCCATGTTGACCCAAATGGTCCTTGTATTTTCTCTTTTTGTTTTGTGTTTTCCTTTTGGGGATGATGCAAAGTGTAGAGACGCCCTATGTCTCTTCCATGTTGACCCAACTAGTCTTTGTTTCTTTTTCATTTGTTTTGTGTTTTCATTTTGGGGATGATGCAAGGCATTGAGACTGAAATGTCTCCTTCATGTTGACTCAAAAGCTTTCTTTCTTTTCATTTTCATTTTCTCTTTTCTTTTCCTTTGGGGACGATGCAAAGCATTGAGACCATAATGTCTCTTCTATGTTGACTCAAATTAGACTTTCTTTTACCTTTGTTTTCACTCTCTTTGTGTCATTCTTCTAGTTCTATGTGCTTTTGGGAAAGATGACAGTTCTGAGCTCTTTCATACAAAATACAAAAAACACTGTAGCAATGAACATACTGACCCCAAATCCATAGATTCCTTATGTGTTTTGTGTGCTTTCTTTTTTTGGGGGAAACCCCCTTCTTTCTTTATTTTTCATTTTGTTCCTTGACATGACACAACTTAACTTTGAAACATATGAATTGGCATAAAGATTTACAAGTTGGCTCTTGTGTCTTGTTTTCTTTTTGGCATTTTCTTTTCTTCTCTACTTTCAAGTAATTGCGCATAGAACAATGTGTATCAATTCCTTTAAAGTGGGGGCATACATTACCATTATTTCATTTGCATTCTTAGCGAAGACTTATCATTTACGTGATGAGTTTTTCACTTCGTGGATGACATTGGGTATGATGTCCTTCATAAGTGTGATATATCTCAGCATATTGCATTCCTCTTTGTGTTTTGATGCAACACACTGCATCCCCTAAGTTGTGAATATACTATTCTTTGATTGGTCCTATTTTGGAGACATTAGACATAATGGTCCCTAAGTGACTAACCTTGCATAAACTAAACAAGACTCCTTTGAACATATTACACATAACATTTTTATATATTGCATTATCATTCAGCCACCTTGCATAACACAACTTGCATGGCTATGGAGTTGTCTTATTTGTTTGGCCACCTTGCATAACACAACTTGCATGCCTATGGTGCCATCCTATTTTAAACCAACATTTTCATTTTCTTTGGCTTTGTGGCACCTTGTTAAAGTTATCAAGTGAGTATAGCTTTAGCATGGTTAAGCAGGAAGCCCAACTAGTGGCATGGCTTTTCCCCATAGCCACTTTTATGTTTGTTTGTGAGTGCATACCAACTAGCATATGTATCTTACTTTTTTTGATTTCTCACCCCACGGACAACTAGTTCCATGTCCCCAAAGTGAGTACACATTATTTTTTTAAAAAAATTAGCCTAGATCTCTTTTCACAATTGGTTGGATTGATTATTGAAGCTTCACTCAATTCATTTCAACACTTGTTTGTTCCTTTGTCCTTATATTCAATTTTCTATGGTATCTTCATCCTAGGGGCTTGATCATCCTTCTTATTTGATGCATTCCATCTTGCTAATGTAAGTGTGTTTGAACCCTTCTCTTGATGTTCATGGCTACTCTAGTGTGAGGAAGCAAGTTTCTCTCACTAAAATGGGGGCTAAATGTACTGTAGAAAAATAGACCTTTCCCATTTTCATAGTCTTTTAGGCCTTGTTTCATAGTGTTGGAGCTATGTTGTTTTAATTTTATGATGTATCTTGGCTTGAACATGCTTATTTTGGTGCTAAAACTCAAAGACTGACATCTTGTGAAAGTGTTGTGAAGTGTTGTAAGACATTTCTACACATTTCTAGACTCTATTTAATGCATTTCATATAAAAAACACCTTTTTCACTCATCAACGAGTCCTATTTTGAAGTGTTGTAAAGTCTTGTAACTAGATTTCACACTTTTCTAGGCATATTTTCCCTATTTACACCCTTCTCATGCTTTATTTTTTCTTTTTATACTCTCATATGCTTATATTAAGTGTATTTTTGGGTGTTATCCTGATAAGCAATATTAAATATGACATTTTTCCCGACACTTGATTTTGGGTCCTAGTTGGGACTCATTCGCCAAGGGTGGGGAATGAGTCCCCCTTGGCCCCAAATTCAAAATATTTCAAATTTCTTTTAGGATTTTACTAAAAGTTCACTTCATGTTGGCCTATGATGAGGTATGAATGGATACTAAGGCACAAGATTGGTATAAATTTGAAAATTTAACCTCATTTTACATCTCCTAACTCAATTCAAGTAGTCTCCTACAACTTCCACATTCACTCAAGAACTCAAGCATTTTGCATCTTCAATTCAAGCACTTTCAAGCACTTTGGAGTAACCTTTTGACATCACTTCAGATTTGCATATTCAAGGATGTGGTAAGTTTGCAATACTTCCATGTTATTAATTTATCATTCCTATTGCATGTCATTCATTTAAATTGGGTTTAATTAATAAAGCAGGGTTTTACCAAGGAAAACACCTATTCACTAATCCCTCAACATTTTCCCCCTTTGCATGTGTCTTTACAACTTTTGTTTTGCAGATTTAATAGGTTCAAAGGTGTTGAAAAGTGGATTCCAAGTCAACTAGGCTCTTCAAATCAATTCATCATCCTTTCAACCAATTTGAGTAACTTTCAACCCATTATCTATAGAATTGATCCTAACAAGTTGTTATTCCGTCACTTCCAAATCTGGAGAAGCAGTGTTGACCCTTGACTTTTCAAAAATATTGGGGTGGACTGATTTTCCACCCTTGGTGAATGAGTCCCACTTGAAATCTAGAAATCTACATTTTGTCAAAAATCAACTCCCAGTTGTCAGAAATAAGTTTTTGACACTTTTTCACTAGTCGGAGGACTGATTCGCCACCCTTAGTGAAGGAGTCACACTGTGAAAAATTAGAAAATTTGACCAGCATTCCATACATTCCAAAAATCTCACACATCATTCAGGTGCACTTATATTTGACCCTGTACTGTATGTTTTGCATATTTCTTTCTATCTCTTCACATTTCATAGTTTCTGCATATCACACTATGTTTTCAAGCAAGGCATAAATCTTAGTTTTGCATGCATTTTGGGTCATTTCAATCAGTCAATTGCATTTATTTTGGTTCATTTACAGTATACAACATCATACATGTCCTTATATGAATGTAAATCTAGCATTTTAGGATCTAAATCTCTCTCTTTCTAGGTAAAAAACTTAGGAAGAGAAAGCGTTTCGGGTCCTAAAATCTATGTTATAATTTCTAGTCTTCTTCAACATTCTAGGTGCACTCTTTCAATTTGATTCATTTTTTTTTATAGTTTTCTATTCATTTTTAAGTATTCTTGCATTACACTATGCATTTTCAAACATTACTTGTTTCTTAGGTTTTGCATTCATATTCAATCAATTCCATAACTTACTTGCATTTAGATAATCTAATTTAGTCATATAAGCATAATATTGTAACATAGATTTTTGGGAACCTAAATGCTTGCTCTTGCACTTCGAGGGTTTTTCTCCTAAAAGTAGAGAGATTTAGGTCCAAAAATGTTTATGTAACACTCAAATTAGAATGTGTGCAATGTGATATGATGTAAATGAACTTAAATAAATGAAATTGACTAATTAAAATGAACTAGAATGAATGCAAAAGTGCAATTTAAGCTATTTTTGAAAACACATTATGATATGCAAACAACTATGAAAATGAAGAAATTATGCAGAACAGAGAGTATAGGGGTAAATCAGAGTTCACATGGATGATGTGTGAGATTTTTGGAATGTCTAGAAGGCTGGTAAATTTTACTGATTTTTCACAGTGGGACTCATTGTCCCTGGGTGGCGAATCAGTCCACCTATTGATGAAAAATTGTTGGGAGTTGATTTCTATTTGTCAGGATCTAAAATCTAAAAAAACTCAAGATTCCAGTCCTAAGGTGGGATTCATTCACCATAGGTGGCGAATCAATCCTCTCCAAAATTTCTAAAAAACAGAGAGACAAATCTGCAACACAAGATTTGGAAATGTCTGTTTGTCAGGTTGTCAAAGTCAAATCTATAGAAAATAGACAAATAACTCTCTCCAAGATTGAATTTGACTTATGTTGAGTTGAAGTACCTAGTTGCCATAAAAAATAAATCTTCAACACCTAATAACTTGTCAAATCTACAAAAAAAAGGCTACAAATACACAAGCAAAAGGGGAAAATTGATTAGGGTTAGTGAATAGGGGTTTGCCTTGGTCAAACCCCAATTTTGGTAATTAAACCCTTGAAAAAATAATAAAATGCAAGAGAAAGATAAAATAATAACATGCAAATGATATCAACTAACCTAACTCTTGATTTAATGCAATTCTGAAGTAATGTCAATGGAAGACTCAACGTGCTTTAATTGATGATGTAAAATGATTGAATGTGATGTGTGATTGAATGCTTGAACGAATTGATTATACAAGATGTAAAATGAGATGAAAAATTCCTATTTATACAATTCTTGTGCGTTACTATCCATTCATACCTCATCACTAGCCGACATCAAGTGATTTTGAATAAAATCCTGAAAGGAAATTTGAAATATTTTGAATTTGGCGCCAAGGGGGGCTCATTCGCCACCCATGGAAAATGGGTCCCACCTAGGACCTAATAACATGTGTCAAGAAAAATGTTGTATTTAATGTTATTTGTCAGGATAACATTCAAAAATACACTTAATTACAACTTATGAGGGCATAAAGAGACCAAATAAAGCATGAGAAGGGTGTAAATAGTGAAAATATGCCTAGAAGAGTGTGAAAGCTTGTTATAAGACTTTAGAACACTTCAAAATAGGACTTGTTGATGAGTTAAAAGGTGATTTTTAGGTGAATTGTAATTAATAGAGTCTAGAAGAATGTATAAATTTCTTACAAAACTTCACAACACCTTCAAAAGATGTCATTCTTTGAGTTTTAATACCTAAATAAGCATGTTCAATCCATGTTAGAACATAAAATAAGAGAAACATAGTTCCAGCACCATTAAACAAGACATAAAACGCCATGAAAATGACAAGGGACCATTTTTCTATGACACATTTAGGCCCCACTTTAGTGAGAGGATGAACCTATTTCAAACTCACACTAAAGTAGCCATAAACATCAAAGGGAGGGTTCAAATGGACTTACGTTAGAAAGATGGAATGAAAATGATCAAGAGGGATGATGAAGCCCCCTAGAATGAAGATCCCATGGTAGACTAGGCATAAGGACAAAGGAACACACAAGTGTTGAAAATAATTAGATGAAGCTTAGATCATCAATCTAACTAGTGGGTATGTGCAAGATCATCATGGAAAAAACAGACCCTTAAGTGACAAAAAATTCAGAAAAATCAAAGTTAGGCAACTTGACGTAAAAATTTGAATAAGTTATCTATATTATTTCAAAAATATGTAAGAATAGAATCTATACCAAATTGAATTTAGTTTCTACACTACTAGGTTTGTTTAAAAAAAAAAATCTTTTTGGTGAAAATTTGAAATTAAAATGTAGTGGTACTTAAATTTCAGAGAAAAAATAAGAAGTAGGTGTCTGTTTGACCACCCTAACAACAATAAAATGATAATATTGTTTTATAATATTTTAGATATAAGTAGAGGACTCATTCCTGATGTGTTGCATATTTTTTGTAATTTTTTCTGAGTAAATAATTAATTATGAATTTTTATTACAACTTTTAAATAATATAAAAACCCGTATGTCACACCTTAACTTGGTCAAAACTTCATGAAATTCATTTTTCTTTTCTTAATCCTATAGTATGAAGCATAGAATGTGACGCATGTTTTGGATTCAAAAATGGTATCATTTGAAAGTTATATATTTTTCAATCATCCTATCAATTAGGACTTTAGTCATAATTTGAATAGAAAATGAATAATAATTACTTATTAAATTCAAAGTAAAGAATAATTTATATCGGAAACTTGAGAATATCCTTTAAAAACTCTTTCATTTCATCAATTTTGGGTAAAAAAATAGTTGCCAGCCACATACCCATCATATTGCCAATTTTTGGCCCATCATGATCCTACACATACCCTAGTTGTGAAAAGAGATCTAGGTTGATTGTTTGAAAAAGAGAATGTGTAGTCACTCTAGGGCCATGGAACTAGTTTTCTTTGGGGTGAGAAATCCCAACTGTATACTCACTCCGAGGCCATGGAACTTGTTTTCAACGGGGTGAGAAAGCCCAAAAAGTAAGATACATATGCTAGTTGGTATGCACTCACAAAACACAAAAGGGGCTATATGAAAAAGTCATGCTGCTAGTTGGGCTTCCCACTCAACCATGCCAAAGTTATACTGCTTTATAAATTTAACAAGGCACCACAAGAAAAATTCCATGGAAAAATGGAAAGGAAAGGGTACCACAATCATGTGAGTTGCATTATGTAAGGTGTAAAAATGCAGAATGTAAAAATGTAAAAATGTAAAATGTAAAATGTTCAAAGGAGTATTATTCAATTTATGCAAGGTTAGTCACTTAGGGAACATTGTGTCTAATGTCTCCAAGAGAGGACCAATCAAATAATAGTATATTCACAACTTAGGGGATGTAGTGCATCGCATCAACCCACCAAGAGGAATGTAGTATGCTTAGATAGATCACACTTATGAAGGAAATCACACCTAATGTCATCCACAAAGAGACAAATGCATCACATAAATGACAAGGCTACACTAAGAAGCGTGAATGCACAATGAAATAATGGTAATGTATGCCCCCCAATTTAAAGTAATTTCTATAGATCATTCTATGAGAAATTACTTGAAAGTAGAGAAGAAAAGAAAATGCAAAAGGAAAACAAGACATGAGAGCCAACTTGGAAAGCTCCATGCCAAGTCATATGTTTCAAAGTTAGGTTGCATCATGTTAAGTAAAATGAAAGCAAAGAAAAAGGATTTCCCCCCCCAGAAAAGAAAGCACAACAAACACAAATAAGGGATTTATGGATTTGGGGTCAATATGTTGATTGCTGCAATGTGTTTATGAAAGAGCTTGGAACTGTCATCATTCCCCAAATACACATAGATCTAGAAGAATGACACAAAGAGAGAGAAAACAAAGGAAAATAAAGTCTATTTTGAGTCAACATGGAAGAGACATTATGGTCTTGATGCTTTGCATCATCCCCAAAAGGAAAAAACAAGCATAATGAAAACAAAAAGGTGAAAGAAAAATAAATTTTTTAAAAAGATTTTGGGTCAACATGAAGGAGACTTTTCGGTCTTGATGCCTTGTGTCATCCCCAAAAGGAAAATATAAAAAAAAGAAAAGAGAAAAATACAAGGACCATTTGGGTCAACATGGAAGAGACATGGGGCATCTCTATGCTTTCCATCATCCCCAAAAGAAAAAATACAAAACAAAGAAAATAGAAAAAGACAAGGAACATTTGGGTCAACATGGAAGAGACATAGGGCATCTCTACGCTTTTTGTTATCCCAAAAAGGAAAAAAACAAAACAAAGAAAAGAGAAAAATTCAAGGAATGTCTAGGTCAACATGGAAGAGACATAGGACATCTCTATGCTTTGCGTCATCCCCAAAAGGAAAAACACAAAAAAATTAAAAGAGAAAAATACAAGGTCTATTTGGGTCAACATGGAAGAGACATAGGGTGTCTCTATGCTCTGTGTCATCCCAAAAAGGAGAACACAAAACAAAAGAGCGAAAAAGACAATGTACGACATATAGAAGAAGTGTACATATAGAGGATATATCAAACACATGATATGGGGGAACACAATACACATATGAAAAGAAAAAGAAAAATGAAAAGTAATGCAAATGTAAGTCAACCATTAACTAAGTTATTGGTTTCTCAATCTTGGATAAATAAGCGGAAAAGGAATAACATGGATAAGAGACAAAAAAAAATGCATTACAAGGACAAGGCTAACAAAGTCTTTCCCCCCACAAAGTGGAAAGGAAAGAATTCAAGCCAAGATGGGTGAGGGGAAAGGATCGTGCAATAGTGAGAATAGGAAATTCTACAACTATGGCATGAAAAAGGTGTTTAGATTCGTTTAAGGTATGATACAGAAACAGTATTTATTAGTGAAGTGATACATATCTAGTATGTCCTTCAATGTTTGACATGCTTCTATTCAATGTCCAAGAATATGATGATATTTGCAATATGGTATATGGGAATCATTGGGATGGATGACAAACCTATAGGAAGGTGGTAAAAGTATAAGACCTTTGTTTAAAAGAAGTTGAAGTCTCCTTTCAAATTTAGGTGGAGGGTGGATAGGAACCTTTAGCTTCTCCAATTTGTATGGTCATTTACGTTTGCTAGGTTCTCCTTTTTCATGAATAGGAGGAAGAGGACCCATAGGGATCCTAACATCCTTGTCATAGAAGGAGAGAATGGTTGTTCACATGGAAGGAGAATGTTCAAGTTAGGAGGAAGATTCAAGACCACTATACTCGCATACTGAATTCTGCTAGGTTAAAGAGGATGTCTATCAGGATGAGAAGGATCTTGATATCATATTCCTATGGTATGTGCTTTATTTTATTGTTGTTCAAGAATTTGATGGATGTCATATTCACGTTTTGTGTCACAACCTTGTTTACTTAAGATAGTGAATCCTTTATTATATGTTTCTTGAAGATTGATAGGAATTTTCATGAATTTGAGCTCATAGAATGCTTGGGATTGTGATGATTGAGAGGAACTAGGTCCACTTGATGGAGGAACCTTAGTTCCTATGTTGACTTTAGGATGTAAATATGCAAAGTGATCAAGAGGTGTAACAGTAGGAAGTTTAGATTGTGATCTCATACAGGGGTAAAAGGTTGAATTTTCTTTGAGGTTTCTAAGGAAATTATTGTAGAAATTGTTCATGCTGACATAATCTTCTCCAATGATGTCTACATGACAAGGACGACAATCATGAGAAGTTAAAGGAGCATGCATTTGTTCAAGGTCATTAAGGTCACAACAAAAGGTATAGTTGGACATGTCTACCAACGATTTTAAGGAATACCAAAACTTATTGAAAGAAAATGCCATGATGCTAATAAACTAAGATGCAATAAATGAGAACAAACAAAGAATCTCTAACTAAAAACAAAATGTAGGAACAAGGAACATGAATGCAAAAAAATGTCAAAAGAAATACAAAAATACTATCTAAAAAGTGTAGAGGGACTGATTCGCCCTGCGTGGTGAATGAGTCCTAGGATTTTTTTTTTGTGTTTTTCAAAATTTTAAGGATGATTTAAATGTTCTATAGAATGCAATTACAAATGTAGAATGCAGATTTTTACTTTTTTTCAGTGATATTGAATGCAAAAATGAAAACTAATGAATGTTTCACTAATGCAAAATGAAAGGTCCTAGAATGCAATAACAAATCAATGCCCTAATTGAATGTTAATGAAAATGAAATATAGGATGCAAGATATGAATACAATCAAAATTTTAAAGTGTTCAAAAGTCGGGCTCACCAAAATGAAACATAGATTTTTGGGAACCTAAATGCTTGCTCTTCCACTTTTAGGGTTTTTCACCTAAAAGGAGAAAGATTTAGGTCCAAAAATGCTTATGTAACACTCAAATTAGAATGTGTGAAATGTGATATGATGTAAAATAACTTAACTAAATACAATTGAATAATTAAAATGAACTATAATAAATGCAAAAGTGCAATTTAAGCTCTGTTTGAAAACACATGATGATATGCAAACAACTATGAAAATGAAGAAATTATGCAGAACATAGAGTATAGGGGTAAATATGAGTGCACCTAGATGATGTGTGAGCTTTTTGGAATGTTTGGAATGGTGGTGAATTTTATTGATTTTTCACAGTGGGACTCATTCGCCCTAGGTGGCAAATTAGTCCACCTACTAATGAAAAATTGTCGAGAGCTAATTTTTTTCTATCAAGATCTAAAATATAACAAAACCTAATTTTCCATTCCTAAGGTTGGACTCATTCACCATAGGTGTTGAATCAGTCTTCTCCAAAATTTCTAAAAAACTAGGAGACAACTCTACAACACCAGATCTGGAAATGTCTACTTGTTGGGTTCCCAAAGTCAAATCTTTAGAAAATAGACAAATAACTCTCTCCAAGATTGAATTTGACTTAAGTTGAATTGAATAGCCTAGTTGACATAAAAATAAATCTTCAACACCTAATAACCTATCAAATATGCAAACAAAAGGCTTCAAATACACAAGAAAAAGGGGGAAAATGATTAGGGTTAGTAAAGAGGGGTTTTCCTTGGTCAAACCCCACTTTTGGTAATTAAACCCTTGAAAAGATAATGAAATGCAAGAGATAAAATAATAACATGAAAATTATATCAACTCACCTAACTCTTGATAATGTGATTTTGAAGTATTATCAATGGAAACTTCAAAGTTATTGAAAGGTGCTTTAATTGATGATGTAAAATGCTTGAATGTGATGTGTGATTGAATACTTGAATGAATTGATTATTGGAGATGTAAAATGAGATTAAAAATGCCTATTTATACAATTATTGTGCCTTACTATCCACTCATACCTAATCACAGGATGATTTTGAATAATATCCGAAAAGGGAATTTGAAATATTTTGAATTTGGGGCCAAGGAGAACTCATTCACCACCCATGGCGAATGGGTTCCACCTAGGACCTAAAAACATGTATCAGGAAAAAAATTGTATTTAATGTTATTTTTAGGGATAACATTCAAAAATACACTTAATTACAACTTATGAGGGCATAAAGAGACCAAATAAAGCATGAGAAAGGTGTAACTAGTGAAAATATGCCTAGAAGAGTGTGAAAGCTTGTTATAAGAATTTAAAACACTTCAAAATATGACTTGTTGATGAGTAAAAGGGTGATTTTTAGGTGAATTGTAATTAATAGAGTCTAGAAGAATGTAGAAATTTCTTACAACACTTCACAACACCTTCACAAGATGTTCTTTGAGTTTTAATACCTAAATAAGCATGTTCAAGCCGTGTTACAACATAAAATTAGAGCAACATAGTTCCAACACCATGAAACAAGACCTAAAGGCCATTAAAAAGACAAGGGACCATTTTTCTATGGCACACATACAATCCTTTTTTTGAGTGAACCTAGCTAGACTTTTGGCCCTACTTTCTCCTTTTATGTGAAAAACCCTAGAAGTGCTAGAAAGGTTTAGGGTGCCAAAAATTTGTGATTCAGGTGACAATCAAAATTTGCTTGCCAAATTGTAAGCATCTCAGGGTTGTGGATATTAACATGCTCTTCATTTCTTACTAGCTTATAGGATTTGTTGAATTCACTTTCTATTACCAATGTCGATGATGGTTGTGTATTCCATGGAGCTTTGTAGAAACATTGTAATTGGTGGCCCTTTTTCCTAAGGAAAGTGTATTGAGTGTACTTGGTATGCCTTTGCACTATGTACAACAACTATTCATAATCCACCATTTGATCCATCGAAGAGATTTATGCAGTATTAAGCAAGCATGAGTCCTCCAAAGAGAAGTGGTGGACCCTTGATATTAGCTACTCTGGGGGATGAGGGTTCCATGCTGAAACATAGTGATCAAAGAACTTTTTTTCCTACTGAAGCTCATGTGGGTTGGACCAATCAAACATGTCCATGTTTGGGGCATTTGGGAGGCACAAGAAACCATGTACATGTGCTGATCCACAATGTTGGCACTCATACCTATACCAATAGTTTTTTGTGTGGAAAAGTTTCTCAATAACCTCTTCACGAAAAAATATTGAATCACAAGTGCATGTACAAGGTTGTTATGTGTGGGTTTTGTACAATGTTCTTTGTGAAGCATCTTTGGGAGTATGGCATATGCAACTGGGCATGAGATTCAATCACCTTATGCAAATCAAGACATTTTGTGTCTACAGAGATCAAAGTGAAGAAAAGAGTCAATGTACCAAGTTGGTGGATCATTGCCAGAAGCTCTTATCGACACTTGGCCCAATATGAGCGTTTCCTCACAATGATGCACCAAAGTGAACAAGTTGGTTTTATATCTAGGTGTCTGGTGCATCTTGAATTAATCATTGTAAAGCAAGAACATACTTTGCAATATTTTCTTCCAAGTTTGTTTTCATAAAAACTAAAGTTGATTATTGGCTTCAATGTCTCATTATCAAATTATAAAGGAAATATCTAAATCTGACATGCCTCCCAAATCTATTATTATAGTATCTCATCAAGTGAAAGGAATATTCATGTAAGTGAATTTGTATGGTTCTCGATTGTAGGGGCATTGCCATGCCAGTGGGGTGGAAAAGCCATGCTTAATAACCCTTTTGTGTTATATTAATTGATAGGGCTAGAATTTATTTCAAGCCAAGGAAAAGTCTTTTGACTATTTTCTTTAATTTTTTAGGCATCTTTAATTTCCTACAATTCTTGAGGAGGATTGGGAATTAATGGAATAAATTATGACGAGTTCTCAAGGTTAGCTTCCTCATCAATTTCACTTTCTGGAGTTGCCATTAGTTTAGTTATGTTATGTGCTAGTTTTTTCATTGTGTGTATATCAGAGAAGTCAGTACTTGTAGAAGGAAACAAATTTAAAGCATCATAATCTATTGCAACATCACTATAGTATGGGTCATTCTCAATTTTATATATTATTACAGCCATGACATTATGTTTTCCAACATAGCAATCACAGTTTGTCCCTTAAATACCAATTCTTCACATAATCATGACTTCAAGATCATGTAGATGATGCAGTAACTAAGTTGCAATGGTTGTGATGTCTTGTGGGAAGCTTATAGTATGGCCACTATATTTGTATTGGCCTCCTCTAGGATGGGTTACTTGAAAAAATAGAGCAACTCTAGCTATAAGTATTTCTTTGACTTGACTTAGCTTTGTAAGGACGACTAGTTGTGGCCTTGGATCCATCTTGTCCATTAGATTAAATCTATGGACACCTTTTTTAAAAGCATAATGCAAACACATGATGCCTACATTGGATGCTCAGACTCTAATGTTGGCATAGCTCTCCTTGCAAATAGCACAAATTTTCAATTCAAACAAAGCATCAATGCACCAACGGAAGGAATGGATTGCAATGTAGAAAGTTTCACAAAACATGTTCCTTGAGTGGAGGGTTTTTGATGATGTGGATGGAAAGCCATGGCCAGCAAGGGTTTATGATGATGTACAACTAGGTATTGTGGAGGTAGCTTCATTGCAATGGTTGTGTGGGAGCTACAAAGGGGTGGGGGTTGTGGGGATGCACCGATGAGCAAGCTCTGTCGGTGATCTTGCTTGAAATTTTTTTGTTCCTACTTGGGCATGGAGGGCCAATCTAGGTGGGTCTAGAGTTCATATTTGTTGCAACTACTTTGTTCACTAACCTGCGCAAATTTGGTCTTTGTGGTGTGCATAATAAAGCTAGTTTCTTTGGTGTTTTGTTGCCTTTTTATGATCGACACTTGATGTAGCATTGGAACTTGAAGAAGGTTGTGAAGCCTACAATAATAATATTAAGAAAACAATAAAATGGTTGCAAACACCAAGTTAAAGGGAAATGGCATAACTAAAGGGGTCAAGCTAATTGAATATGCAACAAAGTATCCAAACGTAGATAGCGACACTCAATAATACACTACAAAAAGCAATATAAACTATATAAAATGAACTACTTTACTATGTTCCAGCCATTAACACAAAATGAAAGCCATAAATGAAACAATATTGGTTTGAATAGTAGCCTAGATGGAAAACACAAAACAAAAGAATCCACAATAATAAAGCCATGCACAAAGAAAAGAAAACCCACACACACCACAATTGCTTTTTTCAAAAATTCCTTATGGAAAACAACCAAATAATATATATATGTATATGTATATGTAAATGTATCTATCCATATGGAATTTATTTAAAAGTACTTCAAAACTCTAACTAAAAAGGAAAGAATGCAACCAATGAACAAATAGGTGATACAAAATGAAACAGATGAAAGGAACGCCTAGTGTCCACCCCACCATATTGGGTCACGAAGCCTTGTGAGAATAATCTCATTGGAAAAGCAGCTAATTCAAAAGAAAATGCATTGATTACAATACTAAACTTGCCTATGAACAAATTTTAATGGTAACAATATGCATTGGTGAAACTTCTTTTTAGCAAAGCATTTTTAGTGTTAAACCATGTCTCATATACTAGTAATTTTTCAAGTATAATGATACATAGTTTAATAGTTAAATGCTCTTCTAAAAAAGAAGTCTCTTCAATGCTATGAGGTCTAGTGTGTTGACAATTTTTTGCCTTGTGATCAATGGTGAAATGAATGTTATTCATTACTCCCAATATAGGACCTTTCATTCTAATAGTTATTTTTTGATCCTAGAAGGAATAATAGCCAATAAATCACAATTTGAATCATGCATTGCATGCATATATACAAATTTGTGACTTGCAAATATAAAACCATGGTGCGAGGGAGGGAAGTTTTAGAAAATAAAAAAACCCGCATGTAGTCAAATACTTTTTCCTATAGTCACTTATTGACAATAACCAAAGAAAACATATATGGAAATGTATCTACAAATGTATGTATGCATATGCAATGTGTTTTCAATGGAGAGTGTCATGAATGGAAGGTACGATGCACTTTTTAAAGAAGAGTGCAGTGTTGTTGTTGCCTATGGTTGTGCATCCTCCCTTCATTACACTCTTCATCTAAAATAACTTCACATTTTTTATTGGACATGGATATATACATATACATATACATATACCTATACATATAGTAATATGAAGAAAATAATGTTTGCAAACACCAGCTCAACAACTCACAATGCAACTAAACAACAAATAGCAAATATAAAAAAAAAACAAGTTGTGCTCACCACCCTACTGTATTGGGTTATGGACTCTCATGGGCTCTCACCAAACCCTCGAGAAAGAACACATATTTTCCACACTATGATCAATAGAGAAATCAATGTTGCTTATCACATTCAATATACAACCTATCTCTCTAACCAATCCCTTTTTGAGGTAGAAATGAATAATAGGCAAGCAATCGAAACCAACATCATACATTGGATGGATATGTAGGGTTTTTCTACTTGGAAATATAAAAGGATGTGTACACGAACTAATAAAGAAACAATGCAACTAATCAATAGATAGGTAATACAAAATGAAATAGACCAAAGAAACACTTGCTCTTCGCCCTACCATACTGGGTCATGGAACCCCATGTGCTCTCAACAAGCCCCCAAGCAAGAACATACATTTTACATCACTATGATCAATCATGAAATCATTGCTACTTATTATGCCCAATATATAACCTTTCATACTAACAGTTATTGTTAAGACATCCCAATCAACATCATGCATTAGATGCATATTAGGGAGTTTTTGGTTGTAAATATAAAACATAGTGCAAAAGTAAAAAAATTAAAAATTAGAAACATGCACATTCACAAATACTTGTCCCAATAGTGATTTATCAACAACTTACAAAGCATACACATACGTAAATGTATTTGCAAATGTAGCTATACATATGAAATGTATTATCAATGGAGACTATAATTAATGGAAGGTATAATGTACACTTTAAAGAAGAATGCAACATTGTTGCCCCTATGGTTGTGCATCATTCCTTCATTCTAGTCTCCATCTATAAAAACTTAATGTTTTTCATTGCACATGCATATATACATACACATATACATATACATATACATATATTATGATGAAGAGAAAAATTTTCTTGCAAACACACAAACAAAACAAAACAAGACATACTCTCCACCCTACCATATTGGGAATACAATTTTTTGAGTGTGCATGCATATATACATATACACATACATAGACATATATACATACATTACAATGGAGACAAAAAGTGCTTGAAAATGCCAATGTGAAGACTGATAGTATAACTAAATAGTGAATAAAAAATATGAAATGAAAAGAAACAAAACAAGGCCTGCTCTCCACTCTACCATATCGGCCCATGGAGCCCCATGGGCTTTCACAAAATCCCCGAGCAAGAACATAGATTCTCCATCACTTTGATCAATGGTGGAAGTAATCTTTCTTATCACACATAACATACATCCTATAATTCCAACAACTCCTTTTGTGAGGCTATAAGAAATAATAACCTAAAAGGTACACTTAACAAATATTCCAAGAAATACAATCGAACATCATGGATTGGGTGCATATGCAAGAATTATCTGTTTGGAAATATACACACTAAATAAGTACATGTAGAAATATATGTACATGGAATTAGATAGAGAAAATATTCATATATTTTATTTCACTATTCTTATTAAAAATCAATCCTATAATTTAGAAACAAGGGTTAAAACAACAATAGTCAAAGTTGCAAGAATTAACTTTCAAGGTAAGTGCAAGCTGTTACTGTCAGATCTATATGCAATTTCCCCTAGCATGCAATACTCTCCAGATATAATTTTCATTCTATCTTGAATTCCAAACACCCATGGATAATTGTGACTTTGAATTTTTCTTATAATTTCTATTGATTGGTTGTCTGTTTGCTTTTCTTTCTTTGCAGTGCTTGTCACATGAAAAGAGATTTCCTATCTAATACCAATATAAAGACCTGCAATCTAGGTAAAAATAAAAATAAAAAATACGAAAATAAATACAACAAAATAATTCCTTCTCTCCACTCTATTGAACAATAGATTTTTGGCACATGGACTAGGATTTTTCACCTAAAAGGAGAAAGTAGGGGCAAACGCCTAGCTAAGTTCACTCAAATTACACAATGTATGATGTTATTTGAACTAAATGGAAAGATCTAAGTGCAGTTATATGAACTCATTGAATAATTATGTATGCAAAACCTAAGAATTATGTAATGTTGGAAAACACAATGACGTTTGCAAACAATGAAGTATGAATGAATAAATGCAAAACATAATAGAAAGATACTGAATCAAAGTACACCTAGGAAGAAATTAGAGAATTCAGAATCTTCTGAATGCTATCTAAAATCACAAAAAATCACTAGTTGGACTCATTCACCATTGATGGTGAATTAGTCCTACTTCTAATGAAAACTATGGGGAAGAGGTTTCTAAGTGCCGGGATCCAGAATTTAACAAAACCTAGATTTTCAACCTTGAGGTGGAACTCATTTTCCATTGATGGAAAATCAGTCCTCTCCCAAAATTCTAAGATATTAGGGGACAATTTTGTAGCACCAAATTTGAGGTTGTCTACTTGTTGGGTTGTTGAAGTCAAATATACAGAAAATAGATAGAATGTCTTCTCCAAGCTTGAAATAGGATGTAGTTGACTTGAAACACTCTTTTTACTTCTTTTCCACTTTTCAACACATAAATACTTGTCAAATCTACATACACAAGTCTGTAAACACACATACAAAAGTGGGGAAATGGTTAAGCATTAAGTTATAGGGATTTTCCTTGGTCAAATCCCACTTTGGTATCAAAACCTTAATAAAATAATGAAATGAAGGAGAATGATAAACGAATAACATGAAAAAGCTATCAACTTACCAAACCCTTGTTGAAGAAAATTTGAAGATATGTCAATGACAACTCTTGAATGCTTGATTGATGCTTGATTATAGGATGCAAAGTGTTCAAATGCTAGTTCAATGCTTAAATGAGTTAGAAGATTGTAGGAGATGTAATATGAGGAGAAAAACACTTATTTATACATTCTTGTTCCTTAGTAATGCATAGATACCTCATCACAGGCCAACATCAAATAATTTTGAATAAAAACCCAAAAGGAAATTTGAATTTTTTTGAATTTAGAGCCAAGAGGGACTCATTTGCCACCCATGGTGAAATTGTCCCACGTTAGTCTTAAAAGTGGGTGTTAGTAATTAATTCACATTTAATGTTATTTGTTGGGTTTACATTCAAAAATACACTTAATTAAGCCTTATAAGTGCATAAAGGGGTCAAATAAAGCATATGAAAGGTGTAAATAGTGAAATTATCCCTAGAAAAGCATGAAATCTTGTTAGAACACTTTACAACACTTCAAAATAGGACTTGATAAGTGATGAAAAGGTTATTTTTAGGTGAATTGTAATGAATAGAACCTAGAAAAGTGTAGAAATGTTTTAAAACACTTCACAACACCTTCACAAGAAGTCACAATTTGAATTTTAAGGACCTAAATGCACATATTCAAGCCATATTACATCAATAAATCAAAGAAAAATACACCAAACATTGTGAAGAAAGACTTAAAAGATCATGAAATTGTCAAAGCACCATTTTTATATGACACATTGAGCCCCCACTTTAGTGAGAGGATGAACTTGCTTCAGACTCGCACTAAAGTGTTAGAAACCAAGATCAAATTTGCAAACCAAAAATACATTTCATAGAAGAGAAAAACAAAAAAGAAAAGATTTGCAAAAGATGTGCAAATTGATATATTCGAAGTACCATAATTACAAGATAATGATTTGATTTATAAAAGAAAAGATGCATAGCCCTAATCTTATCTTGAGCAACAAGATAGCTCAATAAGATAAGGATAAGAAACTATAACTTAGGAATTAAATAAAGCCTAAGTAAACTTATGCAAAGTGTAATTAAATATTAATTACACCAACACCCCTCCATAAGTGCAACTTAGGGAGAAGCAAAATATTATGCAAATATGAGTCCCGGCAACAAGGCCTGATCAGGTACTCATTTACAAATGCAATGATATATTCGAAGTACCATAATTACAAGATAATGATTTTATTTATAAAATAAAATATGCATAACCCTAATCTTATCTTGAGCAACAAGATAGCTCAACAAGATAAGGATAAGAAACTATAACTTAGGATTTAAATAAAGCCTAAGTAAACTCATGCAAAGTGTAATTAAATATTAATTACACCAACGCCCCCCATAAGTGTAACTTAGGGAGAAGCAAAATATTATGCAAATATGAGTCCCGACAACAAGGCCTAATCATGTACTCATTTACAAATGCAATGATGAAGTAGAGAATGAAAAACCAATGGGACAAAACCCCCCTACAATGAGATGACTGCTGCAGAGAAGCACTGGAAGAACACTAGAACCACAATCTGACAAGCAAGGAAAGATACTTCTATCTACAACTAAAACCAAAACCAAAATCATGATAATGTGACAAAAAACCTAATGCCACAAAACATTGGAAAACTCACAAACTGGAACAACCTTGGAATCTCTGAAGCAATAGTAGATGAGATGATGACAGAATCTAGAAACCATGTATCTCGATGCCAATGCCAAACTGTGCCTGAAACTCTTCCATGGGAAGGAGTACCAGAAAAAGGATTTCAGAACATTAACCATAAAAACATGGCCCTCAAACTAAGAAGAATCTGAACCAATGAGGATCAAGAAACATAATCTCTCAACTGAAGTGTGAACTAATGAATCTGATATGTGTCAAGCAATAGTAAAAAATGTGGCCAAAAGAAACTAGGAAACTAGATAACCCATGCAATTTTCCAACAAATCAAGATGAAGATGGAGATCAAAGTGAAAAACTACACTCTAATCAGATTTATTATGGAAGAAACCCCTCTGATGGAACTTTATCTCAGTTCATTTATTACAATAACCCAATGATTGTAAAAGGAGAGCATACAAACATGTATAAATAGAAAATACATGAAGTGGTACTGAAATGAAGTACAAATGTTCAGGTTTCACCTTTCCAACTGCCAAAACATCCAAGTAATGTCCAAAACACTCATCGGGACAAATATGGAATAATGATAAACTTGGGAAAGATACAAAAAAAAGTGCATCGACAGAAAGATAGTTCCTTAATACCTTTCCAACGCCTCAAAGACGATGAAAATCAGAGATCATGGCAAAATGTTATGAGCTCGAAAGCCTAAAATGAACATATAACTTCAAACAGAAAAAATAGCTAATAAACAGAAAAATTATGAAAAATATCCTACACCACTAGAAAGTGCTAGGAACCAGATTTCCGGCGATATCTTGTTTGCCCAATTTTGATACTATATGCCCAAGTTATGACCAAAAGAAAAAAAACTGCTCCTTTAGGAAAAATCAGGGCTAGGAGGGGCAAAGAGGGTCGTACAGAGGAGTGACATCATGCTGATATCAGCACTTCACTATGTTAAACTTGACGGCCATTTGGCCATCAGAGAAAAAAAATGCCCCCCCTCCAAAAAAAAAATTTAGTCGCCAGAATTTGCAAAGTAACCGAAATATTCCAGATCCATCACTGGAATCCCTAGAGAATATTTGCCGCCAGCGGAAGGGTTCAAGTTGCTAGAATATTGGCTATGGATGTCAAAATATTCTGTGACCGGATAGGGCCTGGGCTTGGCTCCTGGTCCATCATAGGACCACCGGCTGGCTGGATGGGCCCGGTAGGGGCTGAGGGGAGCTTGGCGGTGGAGGTGGGCGGCGCCACCAGTGGCAGTGGTGGATCGGTGGCCACCGAGTGGCGGAGTTCTTTTATACTAGGAGCGCCGCCAAAAACTTCAAGAAACATGTTTTTTTTCAATTTTTTTTTAATTTTTGTGCTGGGGAGGCCATACAGCCCCTTAGACAATTTTTTTTCCTTCCAGACAAACTTCACCAAAATTGACAAAACAAAGGGCGATCTTAGGGTTTTTGGCCACTGCGAACACGATGGTGACCTCCGTTTCTGCTCAAACTACTCCAAAAAATCTCCCAACCTGAAACCATCACAGATCTGACAAATGATGGCCAAAATCTATAAAACAAAAGTCAATCCTTACTTTTTCTAGTGCTCTAAATCCAATGGTGAAGCCCGATCTGATTCAAAACTCCGCATAGATGAACTCAAGGCATGATACCCTCAAGGAATCCCGAATGAACCCTGCAATGATTTTCTCAAAAATCTGAGAAGGGGCTGCAAATCAAGGCTCTCATACCATGTTAGAAACCAAGATTAGATTTGCAAACCGAAAAGACCTTCCACAGAAGAGAAAAGCAGAAAAAGAAAATATTTGCAAAAGAAGTGCAAATTGATATATTTGAAGTACCATAATTACAAGATAATGATTTTCTTTATAAAAGAAAAGATGCATAACCCTAATCTTATCTTGAGCAACAAGATAGCTCAATAAGATAAGGATAAGAAACTATAACTTAGGAATTAAATAAAGCCTAAGTAAACTTATGCAAAGTGTAATTAAATATTAATTACACCAACATAAAGTAGCCATGTATATTGGGAGAGAGATCCAAATGCACTTATGTTAGCGAGATGGAATAACAACGATCGAGAAGGATGATCAAGCCCAAGATGAAGATCACATTGTAAACTAAGCATAAGAACAAAGGAACGCAAGTGAGAAAGAAAGAGAAGAAAAGGGAGAATTGGATGGAGCTTCGATCATCTATCCAATTAGTTGTGGTTTAGATCTATGATGTTTGTTTTGAAAAGAGAATGCATACTCAATCTATGGCAACATAACCCATGGCAGTCTATTAGGTGAGAAGACCCAAAAGGTGAAGTACATATGCTAATTGGTATGCACTCACAAACACAAAGGTGGCTATGGAGAAAGTCATGCCACTAAATGGGCTTCCCACTCAACCATATTAAAGATATAACTCTTGATAACTCTAACAAGGCACCACAAAGGAAAATGTTGGTTTGTGCTTCATGAGACAAGCAAAGATTCATATGCTTAGAACTCATGAACAAATGCAAGTTACCACATGCATGCAATTTTTGTTATGCAAGGTAGAAAAATGTGCAAAGAATAAAATGAAAAAATGAAAAATTTAAGTGTTCAAAGGAGTCTTGTGAAGTTCATGAAAGGTATATCACTTAGGGAACATTATGTCTAATGTCTGCAAGAGAGGGCCAATCAAAGAATAAAATATTCACAACTTAGGGAATGAAGTACGTCACATCAGGCCACCAAGAGGAATGTAATATTCTAAGATAGATCACACTTATGAAAGACATCATACCCAATGTCATCCAAAAAGTAAAAAAAATGCATTGTATGAAATGACAAGGCTGCACTAAGAACTGAAAATGCAAAATGAAATATGGTAATGTATGCCCCCCACTTTAATAAAATTTCCACACATCATTTTGTGAAAAATTACTTTAAAGTAGCAAAGGAAAGAAAATGAACAGGTAAAAAGAAGACATGAGAGCCAACTCAAAAAACCCTATGCCAAGTCATATGTTTCTAAGTTAGGTTATGTCATGTAAACAAAAAAGAGAACAAAAGAAAAGGGGAGTTGCCCCCTAGAAAGCAACACACCAAACACATAAGGGATCTATAGATTTGGGGTCAATATGTTCGTTGCTTCAATATTTTGTAAAAGAGCTTGAAACTATCATCATTCCCCAAAGCACATAGAACTAGAAGAATGACACAAAGAGTGCGAAAAAAAAAGGAAAATGAAGTTCATTTTAGGTCAACATGAAAGAGAAATTGCAGTCTCAATGCTTTGCATCATCCCCAAAAGAAAAATACAAGTGAAAAGAAAATAAAAAGGAAAAAGAAAAGGAAAATATTTTGGATCAACATGAAGGAGACATTTCAATCTTAATGCCTGGCATCATCACCGAAAGGAGAAGACAAGAAGAGAAAAGAAAAGGGACCATTTGGGTCAACATGGAAGAGACATAGGGCATCTCAATGTTTTGCGTCATCCCCCAGGGGAAAACACAAAAAAAAAATGAAAAATGAAATGCATGACATATAGAAGAATAGAGGTTCAAATAGAAGAACTATATGATGAGAGGGAAAGTGTCAAATGCATAATACGGGGGAACACAAGACACATATAAAAGAAAAATGGAAAGGAGCTAGCAATGCAAGTGTAAGTAAACCATTAGATAAGTTATTGATTTCTCAAGCTTAGTAGTTAAGCAGAAAATGAATAACATAGTTAAGAGACAAAGACAAGTGCATTACAAGGACAATGCTAATAACTTCTTGTCCCCCACAAAGTGTAAGGAAAGAATGAGCCAAGGCGGGTGATGTGAAAAGATCATGAAATAGTGAGAATGAAAAATTCTACAACTATAGCATGATAAAAGGAGTTTTGTTTTAGGATATAATGGGAAAGCACTCAATATCAATGAAGTGATACTTTTTTAATATGTCATTCAATGTTCAACATTATTTAGTTTTATGTCCAAGAACACAATGATATTTTCAAAATGGTATGTTAGAATCTTTAGGATGAATGATCAACCTTTTCATAGGTGGTAAAATTATAAGACCTTTGTTTAAAAGCAATTGAAGTCTCCTTTCACATTCAGGTGGAGGATGTGTAGGAAACTTGTGTTTCTTCAACTTGTAAGGTCATCTTCATTTGCTAGATTCTCATTTTTCATGAATGGGAGGAGGAAGAGGATGCATGGGAATTTGAGCATATTTTTTATTAGAATTAGGTAATGGTTGTTCACATGAAAGGATAATTTTTAGGTCAAGAGGAGAATCAAAGATCACTGTACCATCATCTCAAAGTCTCCAATATTCAAAAGGAGCTCCATCAAGATGGAAAGGATCTTGATATCCTAATCCTATGGTGTTTTCTTCTGTTGGTTTTTTTTCAAGAAATTGATGAATGTCATGTTCAGGTGTTGTGTCACAACCTTGTTTACTTAGGATAGTAAAGCCTTTACCATATGGGTATGTGCATGATCATCATGGAAAAAACAGGCCCTTAAGTGGCAAAAAATTCAAAAAATTAGAATTAGGTAGCTTGACATAAAAATTTGAATAAATTATCTATATTATTTCAAAAATATGTAAGAATAGAATCTGTAGAAAATTGAATGTAGTTTCTAAATTACTAGGTTTATTTTTTTAAAAATTCTATTTTGTGAAATTTTGAAATTTCAATGCAATAGTACTTAAATTTCAGGAAAAAATAAGAAGTAGGTGTCTGTCTGACCACCCTAACCATAATTAAATGATAATATGTTTTTATAAGATTTTATACATAAGTAGAGGACTCATGTCTATATGTGATGCATATTTTTTTGTAATTTGTTTCTAAGTAAATAATTAATTATGAATTTTTTTTACAACTTTTAAAAATATAAAAACTCGTACGTCTAACCACCTTAACTTGGTCAAAACTTCATGAAACTCTTTTTTTTTTTTAATCTTATAGTATGTGGAGCATAGAATGTGACATGTTTTGGATTCAAAAAATGTGATACCATTTGAAAGCTATAGATGTTTTTCAATCAGCCTATCAATCAGGACTTTAGTCATAAATCAAATAGAAAATGAATAATAATTATTTATTAAATTCAAAGTAAAGAATAATTTTCATTGGTGGAAAGCTAAGAATCTCCTTTAAAAACCCTTTTCGTCTCATCAATTTTGGGTAAAAAAAAATTCGTCAACCACATACCCTACAAATACCCATCATATCGCCACTTTTTGGCCCATCATGATCTTGCACATACCCATATGTTTCTTCAAGGTTTATGGGAGTGTTTGTGACTTTGTGATCATAAAATGGTTGAGGGTGTGTTGGTTGAGAGGAAGTAGGTCCTTCATTGATTTTAGGATGTAAGTGGACAAAATGATCAGGAGGTGCAATAATATGAAGATCTTAGGGCTTCATGGATGGGTAAAAGGTTTCATTGGCTTCTAGGTTATCAAGGAACTCATTGTAGAACTTGTTCATGCTATCATCATATTCTCCAATGATGTTTACATCATGAGGAGTTGAAGGAGCATGAGGCAACTCAAGGTCATTAGGGTCATAGCCAAAGGAACAATTGGATGTATGTCTACCAAGGATTTTAATGAGTTCCAAAACTTATTAAAAGAAAATTACATGATGCAAGTAAATTAAGATTCAAGAAATGATAGAAAATAGATATCTTGGAAAGCAAAACAACAAGAAACTACAAAAAAAAGAAATGCGGGAAATACCCAAAAAATTCTTGAAAATGCAGTCTGAAATGTGCAGGTGGACTAATTTTCCCAAGGTAGCGAATGAGTCCAACTATGAGATTTTTTATTTTATTTTTAAATATTTAAAGTGATGCTAATGCTTTTTAGGTGATAATTAAGAATGTAGATGTATATTTTAGGTTTCTTAATTGATATATGATACAAAAATGAAATCTAAATGAGTTTTTTATTAATGCATGTTAAGAATCCCTAGGATGTAAAAAAAAAAAAAAACCCTAATTGAATGTTGATGAAAGTGAAGTATAAGATGCAATATGCAATTGAAATTAGAAATGTAAAGTTTTTAAAATGTAGGTTCACCAAAATGAATCGTAGATTTTTTGCACCCTAGTCCCTTCTAGCACTTCTAGGGTTTTTCACCTAAAAGGAGAAAGTAGGGCCAAAAGTCTAGCTTGGTTCACTCAAATTATGAAATGTATGATGTTATTTGAACAAAATGGAATGATCTAAGTTCAGTTATATGAACTAATTGACTAATTATGTATACAAAACCTAAGAATCATGTAATGTTGGAAAGCACAGTGACATTTGTAAACAATGAAATATGAATGAATTATAAGTACAAAACATAATAAAAAGAGTCTAAATTAGAGTGTACCTAGGTAGAGATTGGAGAATCTAGAATTTGCTAAATGCTATCTAAAATCATAGAAAATCACCAGTGGGACTCATACGCCATTGATGGAAAATTAGTCCTACTTATGATGAAAACTATTAGGAATAGGTTTTTGAGTGTTGGGATCTGGAATCTAACAAAACCTAGATTTCCAGCCTTAACATGGGACTCATTCTCCATTGATGGTGAATCAATCCTCTCCCAAAATTCTAAGAAATTAGGGGACAATTTTGTAGCACCAGATTTGAGGTTGTCTGCTTATCAGGTTGTTGAAGTCAAATCTATAGAAAATAGACATAATGTCTTCTCCAAGCTTGAAATAGGATATAGTTGATTTGAAACACTTTGTTGAATTCTTTTCCACCTTTCAACAACTAATTTTTTCTCAAATATACATACACAAGTTTGCAAACACACATGAAAAAGGGGAAAAATGGTTAAGGGTTAGGTTATAGGGATTTTCCTTGGTCAAATCCCACTTTGGTAATCAAACCCTTAGTAAAATAATGAAATGAAGGAGAATGATAAAAAAATAACATGCAAATGCTATCAACTTACCAAACCCTTGTTGAAGAAAATTTGAAGATATGTCAATGTCAGCTCTTGAATGCTTGATTGATGCTTGATTATAGGGTGCAAAGTGCTCAAATTCTAGTTGAATGCTTGAATGAGTTAGAAGATTTTAGGAGATGTAAAATGAGGAGAAAAACACTTATTTATACATTATTGTGCATTATTAACCTGTTGACACCTCATCATAGGGCGACATAAAGTAATTTTGAATAAAAGACCGAAAGGAAATTAGTAAATTTTTTAATCTAGAGCCAATAGGGACTCATTTTCCACCCATGGTGAGTTGGTTCCATCTTAGGCTTAAAAATGAGTGTCAGGAGTTAAGTCACATTTAATGTTATTTGCCAGGTTTACATTTTAAAATACACTTAATTAAGCCTTATAAGGGCATAAAGGGGTCAAATAAAGCATAAGAAAGGTGTAAATAGTAAAATTATTCCTAGAAAAGCATGAAATCTTGTTACAAGAGTTTACAACATTTCAAAATAGGACTTGATAATTGATGAAATGGTAATTTTTAGGTTTATTTTAATGAATAGAGCCTATAAAAGTGTATAAATGTTTTACAACACTTCACAACACTTTCACAAGATTTCATAATTTTAATTTTAAGGACCTAAATGTGCATATTCAATCCATATTACATCAATAAATCAAAGAAAAATAGACCAAAAATTATGAATAAAGACCTAAAAGACCATGAAAATGTCAAAGGGCCATTTCTCTATGGCACATTACCCCCACTTTAGTTAAAGGGTGAAATTTCTTCAAACTCACACTAAACTAGTCATGCATATCGAGAGAGAGGTTGAAATCCACTTATGTTAGAGAGATGGAATAACAATGATTAAGAGGGATGATCAAGCCCCTAGGATGAATATCCCATGTGAAACTAAGCATAAGAACCAAGGAAGGAAAGTGAGAAAGAAAGAGAAGAAAAGGGAGAATTGGATTGAGCTTCAATTGTTTGTCCAACTAGTTGTAGATTATATCTAGTTTGTTTGTTTGAAAAAGAGAATGCATACTTAAACTCCATGGAGATAGAGCTCATGGAAGTCCACCAAGTGAGAAGACCCAAAAAATTGAAGTACATACTCTAGTTGGAATGCACTCACAAACACAAAGGTGGCTATGGGGAAAGTCGTTCCACTGAATGGGCTTCTCGCTCAACAATATGAAAGTTATACCTCCTGATAACTTTAACAAGGCAACACAAAGGAAAATGTTGGTTCATACTTCATGAGACAAGAAAAGCTTCACATTCTTAGAAATCATGAAAAAGTGCAAGGTACCACAGGCATGCAAGTTGCATTATGCAAGGTCAAAAAAATTGCAAAGTATAAAATACAAAAATGTAAAATGTAAAATTGTTCAAAGGAGTCTTGTTAAGTTCATGCAATGTCTATCACTTAGGGAAAATTGTGTCTAATGTATCTAAGAGGACTAATCAAAGAATAAAATATTCACAACTTAGGGGATGTAGTGTGTCGCATCAAGCCACCCAGAGGAATTTAATATGCAAAGATAGATCACATTTATGAAGGACATCATACCCACTATCGTCCAAAAAGTGACAAATGCATCATATGAAACGGCAAGGTTGCACTAAGAACTGAAAATGAGAACTGAAATATGGTAATGTATTCCCCCACTTTAAAGGAATTGCCACACATAATTCTATGAGCAGTTACATTAAAGTAGTTAAGGAAAGAAAATGCAAAAGGTAAAAAGAAGACATGAGAGCCAACTCAAAAAGCCCTATGCCAAGTCATATTTTTTTGAGTTATGTTACATCATGTAAATGAAAAAAAGAACAAAAGAAAAAGGTAGTTTCCCCCCAAAAAGGAACACACTTTAAGACATAAGGGATCTATGGATTTGGGATCAATATGTTCGTTCCTTCAATGTTTTGTAAAAGACCTCAAAACTCTCATCATTCCCCAAAGCATAGAGAACTAGAAGAATGACACAAAGAGAGTGAAAGCAAAAGGAAAATGAAGTTTGTTTTAGGTCAACATGGAAGAGATATTGTAGTCTCAATGCTTTGCATCATCTCCTACAGGAAAATATAAGTGAAAAGAAAACAAAAAAGGAAAGAGAAAAGGAAAATATTTTGGGTCAACATGAAGGAAAAATTTCAGTCTAAATGCCTTACATCGTCCACAAAAGGAAAACACAAGAAAAGATAAAAGAAAAGGGACCATTTGGGTCAACATAGAAGAGACATAGGGCATCTCAACACTTTGCATCATCCGCTAAAGGAAAACACAAACCAAAAATGAAAAAGGAAATGCACAACATATAGAAGAATAGAGGTACAAATAGAAGAAGTATACGATGAGAGGGAAAACATCAAACACATGACACAAGGGAATAGGAGACACACATAAAATAAAAATGGAAAGGAGCTAGTAATGCAAGTGTAAGTCAGCCATTAACCAAGTTATTGGTTTCTCAAGCCTAGTAGTTAAGCGGAAAAGGAATAACATAGTTAAGAGACAAAGACAAATGCATTACAAGGACAAGGCTCACAAATTCTTGGCCACCAAAAAGTTTAAGGAACTAATGAGCTGAGTTGGGTGATGTGAAAATTTTATGCAATAGTGAGAATGAAAATTTCTACAACTATGGCATGCTAAAAGGATTTTTTTTTTAAGGGATAATGGGAAAGCACTCAGTATCAGTGAAGTGAGACTTGTTTAATATGTCATTCAATGTTCAACATTCTTCAGTTTGATGTCCAAGAACACAATTATATTTGCAAAATGTTATGTTAGAATATTTAGGATGAGTGACCAACCTATTCATAGGTGGTAAACATATAAGACCTTTGTTTAAAAGAAATTGAATTCTCCTTTCATATTGAAGTGGAGGATGTGTAGGAAAATTGAGTTTCTTCAACTTGTAAGGTCATTTTCATTTGCTAGATTCTCCTTTTTCATGAATGGAAGAGGGAAGAGGATCCATGGGGATCCTAACATCTTTGTTATTACAATCTGGTAATAGTTTTTGATGTGGAAGGAGAATGTTTAGGTCAGGAGGAGAATCAAAGGTCACTGTACAATCATCTCGAAGTCTCCAATATTCAAAAGGAGCTCTATCAGGATGAGAAGGATCTTGATATCCTAAGCATGTGGTGTTTTCTTTTTTTTTTTTTTGTTCAATAAGTTTATGAATGTCATGAACATGTCTTGTGTCACAACCTTGTTTACTTAGGATAGTAGAGCATTTACCATATATTTCTTCAAGGTTTATGGGAGTGTTTGTGACTTTGTGATCATAAAATGGTTGAGGATGTGTTGGTTGATGGAGGAACTTTTGGTACTTCACTTATTTTAGGATGTAAGTAGGAAAAATGATCAAGAAGTGCAATAGTAGGAAGATCTTGTGGCTTCATGGATGGGTAAAAGGTTGCATTGGCTTCTAGGTTATCAAGGCAGTCATTGTAGAACTTGTTCATACTAGCATCATCTTCTCCAATGATGTTTACATTATGAGGAGGACAATCATGAGGAGTTGAAGGAGCATGAGGCAAGTCAACGTCATTAGGGTCATAGCCAAAGGCACAATTGGACATGTATACCAAGGATTTTAATGAATTCTAAAAATTATTAAAATAAAATGCCATGATGCAAGTAAATTAAGATGCAAGAAATGATAGAAAAATGAGATCTTGAAAAGAAAAATAGAAAGCAACTTCAGAAAATAGAAATGTACGAAATACCCAGAAAATGCTTGAAAATGCAATATGAAATGTGCAGGTGGACTGATTCACCTAGGGTGGAAAATTAGTCACACTATGAGATTTTTTTGTATTTTTTTGAAGATTTAAAGTGATGCTAATGTTTTTTAGATGCCAATTAAGAATGTAGATGCATATTTTAATTTTTTCCAATGATATGTAATGCAAAAATGAAATTGAAATTAGTCTTTCACTAATGCAAGTTAAGAATCCCTAAGGTGAAAAAAAAAAAAAACCTAATTGAATATTGATGCAAATGAAGTCTATGATGCAATATGCAATTGAAATCAGAAATGTAAATTGTTCAAAATGCATGTTCAACAAAATGAACTGTAGATTTTTTGCACACTTGTGCCTTCTAGCACTTCTAGGGTTTTTCAATTAAAAAGAGAAAGTAGGACCGAAAGTATAGCTAGGTTCACTCAAATTATGCAATATATGATGTTATTTGAACTAAATGGAATGATATAATTGTAGTTATATGAACTAATTGACTGATTATGTATGAAAAACCTAAGAATTATGCAATGTTGGAAAGCACAGTGACATTTGCAAATAATGAACTATGAATGAATAAATGCAAAAAAAAAAGAAAGATATTGAATCATAGTGCACCTAGGTAGAGATTGGAGAATATGGAATCTTCTAAATGCTATCTAAAATCATAGAAAATCACTGGTTGGACTCATTTGCCACTAATGGCGAATCAGTCCTACTTTTGATGAAAGCTGTCAGGAACAAGTTTCTAAATGTTTAGATCTTGAATCTAACAAAACCTAGATTTCCAACCTTAATTTTGGATTAATTCACCATTGATGGCGAGTCAGCCCTCTCCCAAAATTATGAGAAATCAGGGGACAATTCTATAGCACCAGATCTTAGGTTGTCTAATTGTTGGGTTGTTGAAGTCAAATCTGTAGAAAATGGACAAAATGTCTTCTCCAAGCTTGAAGTAGGATGTAGTTGAATTGAAACACTTTGTTGACTTATTTTCCACTTTTCAAAACATAAATTCTTGTCAAATATACATACAAAAGTCTGCAAAAACACATGCAAAAGGGGAAAAACGTTTAAGGGTTAGGTTATAGGGATTTGCCTTGGTCAAATCCCACTTTGGTAATCAAACCCTTAATAAAATAATGAAATGAAGGTGAATGATAAAAAAATAACATGTAAATTCTATCAACTTACCAAACCCTTGTTGAAGAAAATTTGAAGATATGTCAATGACAACTCTTGAATGCTTGATTATAGGATGCAAAGTGCTCAAATGCTAGTTGAATGCTTGAATGAGTTAGAAGATTGTAGGAGATGTAAAATGAGGAGAAAAACACTTATTTATACATTCTTGTGCCTTATTAACCCATTGATACCTCATCATAGGCCAACATGAAGTAATTTTGAATAAAAATCCAAAAGGAAATTTGACTTTTTCTGAATTTAGAGCCAAGAGGAACTCATTCGCCACCCATGGTGAATGGGTCCCACCTTAGGCTTGAAAATGGGTGGTAGGAATTAAGCCAAATTTAATACATTATTTGTTGGGTTAACATTTAAAAATACACTTAATTAAGCCTTATAAGGGCATAAAGTGGTCAAATAAAGCATAAGAAAGGTGTAAATAGTGAAATTATGCCTAGAAAAGCATGAAATCTTGTTACAAGACTTTACAACACTTCAAAATAAGACTTGAAAAGTGATGAAAAGGTGATTTTTAGGTGAATTGTAATGAATAGAACCTAGAAAAGTGTATAAATATTTTACAACACTTCACAACACATTCACAAGATGTCGTAATTTGAATTTTAAGGACCTAAATGTGCATATTAAAGCCATATTACATCAGTAAATCAAAGAAAAATAGACAAAAAATTGTGAAGAATGACCTAAAAGACCATGAAAATGTGAAAGGGCCATTTTTCTATGGAACACCTACCATATTGGGCCATGGGAGTCCACGGGCTCTCAGGAAACCCTCGAGCAAGAAAATACATTGTCCACCATTTTGATCAATGGTGCAACCAATATTTCCTTTCACACTTAAGATACAACCTATCATTCAAACAAGTCCATCTTGAGCCTAGGATAAATAATGACTAAAAAGGTACACTTAACAAATACACCAAAAACTATATTCCAACATCATGCATTAGATGTCTATGGAAGAATTTTCTTTTTAGAAGTATAAAAACTAACAAAGTACATGTAGAAATGTATGTGCATGGCATTAGATGTAGAAACTATAGATATATAGATGAATAGAAACTTATACACATAGATACATACTGACACATCTGTTGGAAAGGTCATTTGGACTTCAACCTTCAAAGAAGCTCACAATCTTGGATCACAGCTGTGAAAGAAGGTAAAGCCACAAAAGAACACCCAACAATGCCTTATTGAAAATTGCAAATACTTTCACTATCTCTACTCTCATTTTGAATAGAAGATGTTGGCACAACCATTGCCACTAGACAGACACCATAGAATAGTAAATGTTGATGCCAAGAGGGCGAGCTTCTATGAAGGTGCAAGTCCAACCACTTGTTGTGAAGTTATTGTGAAGGTGGCTAGAGCATATTTTATATTTTTAACATGGGTCAATGACTCCAAAAGTAATAAAAAAATATTGGCAATGGGACTATTAATCAGAGTGATGCACAATGTATGTACCATATATATAGATATCTATTTATATGATGTAGGAGCATCCAGTGGTGTAAGGGAAATCTTGCATCACCCAAAAATATGCATTCCATTTATGTTTCCTTTGGTTAGATTTTGTAGATGTCTTTGCATTTCTGGATACCCTTTTCATCATAATGTAATTCCCCACTTTCAATTTTTCGTTTCTATTTTTTCTTGTCAACTGTTATTTTTAGCAAGTATTAGAATTTGAAGGTGTTTGGGGGAAAAAAATATATGGGAGGATTCAAAACAGAAAAATAAGAAGATTAGCAAAAGAATCAAGCTGATAGCATTCCTAGTTTGAAAGATATTGTAGTTTCAGTCTCCTAGAAATGCACCTAAAAACCTTCTAGATCAAATTTGAGGCATTAAACACCCTGAAACAGCCTGAAAACTTGTCAAAATTGGTGTAGTAGATTTTGAGCATGTTCTTGACTCTAAGACCTTTTTGACGGTTCAAACGGTTTGAAAAAAAAGGTCTTGGATCAAAAGTTATGGCTCCCATAAGTTGGTACACTTTCAAAATGTGCCAATTCTCAAATGATGTTTTCAATTTTAAATTTTAAATTGTAATTTATGGTGCCAAATTGCAAAATATATGATAATTAAAATATTGTTTGGCTCCAAAATAGAAAAGGGAGCTATTTATTAGGGGGATTTTCTAATTTTTGTAGCTTTTTGGAGGAAAAAGAGTTTGCATGCTGCGAAAGGGGAACTCTGTAGTGACTGTAATTTTCTATAGCTTGCATGAATTGCAGAGCTTGAGGATTTGTGATCCTCTACATGCAAGAAATTAATTTTTATGAATAATAAAATTATTCTCTAGTTGTGTGTAAATTTTTGTGTCTCAGGTTGCTCGCTTGTTAGGTGGTATCAGAGTGGGTTTTCTTGAGCGTGTGGACAGATCATTGATCATGAGGTAGTTCACACTAGGACCATGGTTGTGGGTTTAAGATATTCAAGATGCCTCCAAGAGTGATTCCTGGTAGGCGTGGTGGTGCCAGAGGTGGCAGAGGTGGTAGAAATGTTGGTGGAAGAGATCCATTGGTGGTTGAGGGTTTCAGAGCCCTCCAGAGACAAATTGATGCATTGCAGGAACAAATGAGAAGAGGGTTGAAACCAAGGAGAGAAGAAAGAGAGGATGAAGAAGAGGTGGAAGATTTGGATGTAGAAGAGAAAGAAGAAGTTATTGATCAAGATCAAATGCGACTGATTAGGGTTATTTCGAAGATCAAAAAAAGACCCAGAATAGAAGTCCCCAGCTATTCTAGAAGTCTAAACCTAGAAGAGTTGATAGATTGGATCAATGAGCCAGAGGAGTATTTCGAGTATGAAGAATTAGAGAACCTAGATCAAGTTAAGTTTGCAAAAATGAAGATAAAGGGTCATGCAAATATGTAGTGGAAAGAGGTCCAGTTAGAGAGAAATCAAAGAGGAAAAGGCAAGATCACCAGTTGGGATTGCATGGTGGAGAAAGTTAAGAAGCAGTTCATACCGGTGGACTGTGAGTTAGATCTATTGAAGAAATTGAAAGGGTTGAAGCAAGGGAGCAAATCTATGAAAGAATACACAAAATATTTTCATAAGATGATCATCAGAATAGGCCATGTAGAGGCCAACAAGGAGAAGGTAGCCCATTATCTTAATGGGTTACGACTGAGTATTTAGGAGGAGTTAAGCCTGGTCAGAATGACCACCATTGAGAATGAACAAAAGATTTGATAACAAGCAAAAAGGATGAGGAGGTCAAAGTGGAAAGGGTGATGGAAGATCTTCTAGAAGCCAGAATGAGGATGAGAAGAAAAATGGTGATGTGGGTACTAGCCAAGGATAGAGGAGTGATAATTTCTACCACCCTCATGATCAAAATAGTGGTGATCAAAGAGGTAAAGGATGAGGTAGATCTGGAAAAGGATCCAAAAGAGGTGGTTTCAGAGGTACTTTTTTTCATTGTGGTGAAGCAGGGAAATGAGCCTATGAATTCCCTCAACATCAAGGAAAGAAAGACAGAAGTCTAGAAGGCCATGGAAGGGTTGCACATGTAGATGAGGAGGCTCAATATGAGAATTCAGATGATGTTGAAAGGGGAGAAGCCCTAGTGGTGAGAAGAACCTTGGTGACTGAAGAGAAGGAGCCAAAACTGAGGAAGAATTTGTTTCGCACAAGGTGAAAATGTGAAGGAAAATGTTGTGATGTCATTATTGACAGTGCAAACATAGATAATCTATTGTCAGAAGAGATGGTCAAAAAACTAAAACTAAAGACAGAAAGGCATCTACATCTATATCGGATTTCCTGGTTGCAAAAAGATCACAAAGTTCTGGTCAATGAGCAGTTCCTAGTGAAGTTCAAAATTGGGAGCTATCATGATAAGGTACTTTGTGATATCATCCCCATGGATGCATGCCAAATGTTGTTGGGGATGCCATGGAAATTCGACAAGAAAGCTATACATGATGGCCATGCAAACACTCACTCCTTGATGAAGGATGGAGTCTGGCATAAGCTGAAACCCCTAAAGGAGGCCGAAGAAAAGGTATGTAGTAGTGTTAGGGTTTGTTATGTTGATGGAAGGAAATTTTTAGAAGGAATGAAGCATGAGTGTATGTGTTATGCATTGATTCCTAGAATGGATAAAGAGGATAGTGAGAATGTGCCAGTATAATTTTTTGGGTTATTGGGTGAGTTTCAAGAGATTGTTTCTAATAGTGTACCTGAGGGTTTACCACAAGTGAGAAAGATCAGTCATCAGATTGACTCTATCCCTGGAACTAGTTTTCTAAATAAGGCAGCTCACAGAATGACTCCTGCAAAAAATGAGGAGTTGAATAGACAAGTTTAGGAGTTGTTGAGAAAGGGTTTTATTTGAGAGAGTTTGAGTCCATGTGTAGTACCTACAATACTAACACTGAAGAAGGATGGGGAATGGAGAATGTGCACAAAATCCTGAGCCATAAACAAGACAACAATCAAGTACAGATTTCCCCTACCAAGGATGGATGACTTGATGGACTATTTGAGTGGAGTGCAATAATTCACAAAGATTGACTTGAAGAGCGGATATCACCAGATCCGGATTTGGGAGGGAGATGAATGGAAGACCACCTTTAAGACCAAAGAGGGCCTATACAAGTGGTTAGTCATGCCCTTTGGGCTAACCAATGCACCGAGCACATTCATGCAGCTCATGAATGAGGTATTGAAAGAGTTTCTGGGGAATTTTTTTATTGTGTACTTAGATGATATTTTGATATTCAATAAGTCCATAGGTGAGCATTTGATGCATATTCGTAGAGTCTTTGAAAAGTTGAGAGAAGAGAAATTGTTGATTAATCTGAAGAAGTGTATTTTTGTGAGGAAGGAGTTAGTGTACTTGGGGTTTATTGTATCAGAAAAATGTCTCAAGATGGACCCAAAGAAGGTGAAGGCTATTCTAGAATGGCCTACCCCAAGAACTACTATTGAGGTGAGATCTTTCCATGGTTTGTCCAATTTTTACAGAAAGTTCATTAGAAATTTCAATAGTATTTGTGCACCCCTAACTGAAACAATGAGAGGGGTTATAAAAGAGTTCAAGTGGAGCATTGGAGAAGTGAAGAGTTTTGATCTGTTGAATCAGAAAGTGATAGAGCAACCAGTTTTAGCCCTCTTGGATTTCAATAAGGTGTTTCAGGTGGATTGTGATGCCAGTGGTTGTGCCATTGGATCAGTGTTGAGCCAAGAAGGTAATCCCATTTCCTATTTTAGTGAAAATTTAAATGATGTGAAGAGAAAGTACTCTATATATGATCAATAATTTTATGCAATAGTTCAAGCATTAAAGAAATGGAGACATTATCTATTTCCAAAGGATTTTGTTTTATTTACTAACAATCAAGCATTATAGTACTTGAATATTTAGGGAAAATTAAATAAGAGGCATATGAAATGGGTAGAATTTTTGCAGAGTTATACCTTTATTTTAAAACATAGGAGTGGGAGGTCGAATAGGGTTGTAGATGGCTTAAGTGGGAGGAAATTTTTTTTGCATGAGATGTAGATTGAAGTGGTTGGGTTCAATGAACTCAAGACATTGTACCCTGAGGATCCTAATTTTGTAGAGGCTTGGAAAGCTTGCAAGGAGCTTGTTATAGCTGATAGGACAAGGTGGCTAGATTTCATAATCCAGGATGGAATGTTGTTTAAAGGAAGTCAATTATGTATTTTGAGGAGTTCCATGAGGGAGAACCTGATAAAGGAGAAGCACAATGGAGGAATGGAAAGACATTTTGGTTGGGATAAGACTATTGTCATTATCAGTGAGCATTATTATTGGCCTCAATTGTCACAGGATGTGAAGAAGTTTGTGCAGAGTTGCAGGGTGTGTCAGATGGGTAAGGGAGTGAGCCAAAATATAGGGTTGTATTAGCCCTTACTTGTACTAGAGAGGCCATGGGAGGATATAAGTATGTAATTTGTTCTTGGTTTTCCAAGGACATAGAGAGGCAATGATTCAGTGTTTGTGGAAGTTGACTGATTTTCAAAGATGGCACATTTCATTCCATGCCGGAAGACCCAAGATATAGTCCACATTGCTAATTTGTTCTTTAGAGAGGTGGTGAGGCTACATGGTCTGCCAAAGAGTATAGTATTAGATCGTTATACCAATTTTGTGTGATACTTTTGGAGGACCTTGTGCAAAAATTTGAAGATAGAGTTGAAGTTTAGTTCTGCACATCATCCATAGATTGATCGGAAAACTGAGGTTGTGAACAGAATTCTGGGTAGCCTACTAAGATGTTTGGTAGGAGATAAACCCAAGGGATGGGACCTAATCTTACCCCAAGTAGAATTTTATTACAAAAATTATATCAACTAGAGCATGGGAAGATCACCATTCCAAATTGTGTATGGAAGTAGTCCCATAATTGATCCAAAATTGAGGAAGATGGACCAAGAGAAGAAGACTAGTTCCGAAGCTGAAGACTTTGTAGAGAACATCAAGAATGTACATGAAGAGGTCAAAGAACATATTAATAAGATGAAAATGCAATATAAGGCTAAGGAAGATTAAAAGAGGAGGAATAAGGAGTTTCAGTTTGGTGATGAAGTGATGGTCGACTTGAGGAAAAAAAGGTTTCTAGTAGGAACCTATAACAAATTGAAGATGAAAATTTTCAGTCTTTGTAAAATTTTGAAGAAGCGTGATTCGGGGAATGCATATGAGGTAGAGTTGTTGGATGGAGTCAACATTTCCCTTGTGTTCAACATTTTAGATTTGAAAGAGTATTATGAAGGTGGCATAGAGGAAGTATGATCAATGGAATAGTGTGGCATTCCAACACCTACTTCAGAGAAGGAGGAGATTGAAGTAATCCTAGATAGCCATGTGGGAGGGAGTACCACAAACAGATAGTATGAAGAATATTTGGTGAAGTGGAGAGGAAGGCATGTGGAAGACTCATCATGGTTGTCTAAGGAAGAGGTTGATCATTTGGGTTTTCCTCAACCATCTGAGACGTGACAGGGTCACTTCTCAAATTAGCCTAGGCGTCTGATGTAGGAGCATCCAATGGTGTAAAGGAAATATTGCATCACCCAAAAATATGCATTCCATTTATGTTTCCTTTGGTTATATTTTGTAGATTTCTTTGCATTTTTGGATACCCTTTTCGTCACAATGTAATTCCCCACTTTCAATTTTGCTTTTCTGCTTTTTTTGGTCAACTGCTATTTTTAGTAGGTATTGGAATTTGAAGGAGTTTGGGGACAAAAATTATATGGGAGGATTTAGAATGGAAAAATAAGAAGATTTTTGAAATAATCAGGCTTAGAGTATTCTTGGTTTGAAATATATTGTAGTTTCAGTCTCCCAGAAATGCACTTGAAAACCTTCCAAATCAGATTTGAGGAATTAAATGTCCCTAAAATGGCCCTAAAACTTTCCAAAATTGGTGTAGAGGAGTTCAAGAATTTTCTCAACTTTGAGACCTCTCTGAAGGTTCAAATGGTTCGAAAAAAGGAGTCCCAGATCAAAAGTTATGGCTCCTGGAAGTTGGTACACTTTCAAAATGTCCCAATTTTCGAATGATGTTTTCAATTTTGAATTTAAAATTGTAATTTATGGTGCCAACTACCAAAATATGATAATTCAAATATTTTTTTGCTCCAAAATGGAAAAGGGAGCTATTTATGGGGGGGGATTTTCTGATTTTTGCCATTTTTTTGGGGAAAAAGAGTTTGCATGTTGCGAAAGGAGAACTCTGTAGTGACTGTAATTTTTTGTAGCTTGCATGTATTGCAGAGCTTGAGGATTTGTGATCCTCTGCATGTAAGAATTTAATTTTTCTGAATAATAAAATTATTCTTTGGTTGTGTGTAAATTTTTGTGTCTCGGGTTGCTCCCTCGTCAGTTTACGAAAGAACCACAAAGACGTGCATATTGGGAGAACCCTTTGTGATATTGTTTCATTTTTGGTTCATGGGTTGTTGTAGGGTATACTTCTTGATCTCTGATAACATTTTCACTATTGATTTTTTCAAATTTGGATAAGGTGTTGTTGAGAAAAGACTATATTGTTTAAAAAAAATAATTGTTTCATCTATGGTTCACATTTTATGGCTATGGTTTTGCAAGGTTATATTACTATGAATCTTTGTGTTTCATGCCTTTGTCCATTTGGCTTGTTGTTGAAACAAATATTGTTTGATTTATGGCTTTCATTTTGTGGCTATGGTTGCAATGGATTAAAATAGTTAATGTTAGATAGTTTTTGTTTGTTTGAATTAGGTATTGTTGATTATTGTTCTCTACCTTAGGCTATGTTGTCTCATTTTCAAAAATATGTTGTTGAGAAGGTGATATTGTTTAAAAATTTTGATAAGGTTTTGTTGAGAAAACAATATATTTTCACATTCCTTTGCCACTACATTTTTTTTGTATGGGATTCTATTTATTGCTTTCACTTTGTAGCTATGTACTAGGAAAAGGAATTAGATTGTTAACACTATTTAGGCTTTGTTGATTGTTGTTTTCTAGCTTGGGGTATATTGTCTCATTTTCAATAAAGTGTTGTTGAAAAGGTTGTATTGTTTGAATTTTCCTCAAGGCATTATTCTAAAAATCCTATATTGTTTGTTAAAATTAATATTGTTTCATTTATGGTCGGCATTTTGTGCATATTTTTCTACATGGGTTTTATGCTTGACTCCATCAAGCATTGTTAATTATTGTTCTCTGGCTTATGCTACATTGTTTCCTGTTCACAACAAGGTAGTTGAGAATGTTATATTTGAATAAGGTATTGTTGGGTGTCATTCTTTTGCTATACCTGCTATCAGAGCGGTGAGCAAGGAAGGAAATCTTAAATGAGGGTGCAAGTTTGATAAATCCTTATGCAACTTTTGTAAAGGTGGTAGTAAGCTATTATGGATTTTTTTCATGGGGGAATGGTTGTAAAATAAAAAGAAAAGTGTCGCCTACAATATTTTTTTGGTCATTTTTTGTAGGAAAGGTAGTAGGAAGAGGTGTGTTTCAAGCAAGCGGGAAGAAGTGCATACAAAAAAAAACTTTGCAATATTGTTCCATTTGTGGTTTGTGGTTTGTTGTAGCCTATATTGTTCAATTTGTGATAAGGTACTATTGATTGTTTCAAATTTTGATAAGGTGCTATTGAGAAAAAAATAAATTATTTTTGGAAATAAATATTATTTCATTCAAGGCTCACATTGTGTGGCTATGGTTTTGGATGGGTTTGTTACAATAAATTTTTATGGGTTTCTCTTTATGGATTTTGTTTCCTGGCTATGCTCGTAATGGATTGAAACTAATTAGGCTATGCATTTTCTTGCAAAACTTGAGATACAAGGCAACAGAGAGGAAGCCAATTGGAAGAATTTTCCTTGAAGCAAACGCGAAGAGGTGAATATCATGAAAACCCTTAGCAACATTGTTTCATTTGTAGTATGTGGTTTGTGGTAGGATATTTTTTTTGATTTGCGACAAGGAACCATTGGGTGTTTGAAAATTTGATAAGGTGTTTTTAAAGGAAGACTATATTGTTTGTGGAATCAAATATTATTTGGTCTAAGGTTTTTGTTTTGTGGATATGGTTTTGCATCAGTTTGTAACTGTTGATTTTTTGTGTTTTGTAGCTTTCCCCTTTTGGATCAGTGTTCAAAACAAGGTTTTCTGATTTATGGCATACGTTGTGTAGTTATGGTTGCAACGGAGTGAAATAGTTTATGTTATACAGTTTATGTTTGATTCAATTGGGAATTGGGCAAAGGTTTCTTATTGTGATATTTTGTTTGATGCCACCATTGATAACAATGGTGGACAATATATTTTCCCTGCATGTAGATACATATATATGTCATAGTGGGTGCAGACAATATTCATCCACATTGATCCCTATGTTTATTATATTGCTACATTTTTTGAATGGAAAGTTGTATTGCAAGTGCTAGATGCAAGATTTATGCCAAAAATGGAGAAGGCCAACAAAATTAAACACTGGTTTGGATTAACACTAATTGGTGTATGGTTCATGTGCGGTTGTAATTTTTGCAAAGTAATAAAATACTCAATGTTCTTTTTGAAGCATAGTTGTTACCTATCTAGACCTCAATAAGTGTTTATTACAATGCAAAGTTATATATCAAGTGTGAGATGAAACATTTATCAAACCACTATTGAGGCCTAGACAAATGACAACTACCCTTGAAATGATACAAAAACAACCAACAACAACCCATCATGAAGAACATGGACTATTTTATCACTTTCCAACCATTCCCAGTGGATAGAAACCATAGATCAAATAGAAATTGTAATTAACCTATGAAAAGAATAAGTATATCAAGTAGTATATATGAATTTTGTCTGCATTTGATTTCACATAGATACATGTTTGCACATAGGGATGAATGTTGTGTGTCTCTAATTTCACATATGTATCTATACATAGGCTAACTAAAATGACCAAGATCCAAAGAAGGCCTACTGTCCACCCTATCTTATGAAAGGAATAAGTAGAGAAAAAAATATATACAAATGTTGTCTACATATAATTTCGCATACATACATTGTTGATTGTTGTTGAATAGCTAAAAATATATTATTTCATCTATGATTTGCATGTAGTGGGAATGGGTGGAAAGCTATAAAATATTCTACATATATGCTTAGAAAGGAAAATATATATAGATATATATGTATCCAGAGCTATATGTAGAAAACACACATATATATCCATAGGTGGACCTCAAACATATGAATATTGTTTGCATCAAATGTCAAAAATACATAGATCTGAACATATGAAATATGAAATGAAACACAACAAAACGAGGCTTACTACCCACCCTACCACACTGGGTCATGGAGCCCCATCAGCTCTCACCAAACCTCTGAGCAAGAACATACATCATCCACCAGTCTGATCAATGGTGAAATCAATGCGGCTTATTAGACATACTATACAACCTATCACTACAATTTTTGTTGTGTATGTTGTGCAGCCCAATCTACAACCCAAAATTGAACAATAACTTATTCCAAATAACATAAACTGCTCAATTACTTTGGTAAGTGTTAAATGCGAGGTTTATTGCAACCATCACCAATATATGGAGCCAATACATGAAACAATGTTTCCATGAGAATTCCCCAAATAATAAACATGGTGAGCAGTATATATCAATGCTACCTGTATCTAATTTCACATACATACATATTTGTAGAAAGCAAGAAATAAATGAAACACAAGAAAAAACACACTTTATTGTGTTTATATATTTGTAAGCAGCAAAATTCTACACATGGTTCCAATGCATGCAATGCATATATATGTAGTTTGAAAACAAAAGCCACATCGTTATATATAAATATGATGTTAGATGCAGATATATACACATTCTTGATTGTTGTTGAATAACTTTTAGCATATTATTTAATTTATGGTTTCCATGTAGTGGCAAAAGTTGCAAAGCAATCAAATAGTCCACATAAACACACACAATAAGCAATATAATAGTCAACATATATGGCCACAAAAATATTTAGCATTCTAAAGTCACCAAAGCAACTGAATAGTTTATGCCATTTACAAAAAGGAATTTTTGACTATAGTTTTGTAGTCTCATCTTATATCCAAAGATAGAGAATAGTTAACAATGCCTTGTAGAGAACAATATAAACTAACACCCTCTCAGGTAGCCAACATCCCTCCATTATTACAAGACTTCTAACAGTTGTGGAAAAGGTGGCGAAGGTGGCTCACACATGCTGAGAAGCTATAGAAAAACAGTCAACAATTCCTTGTAGAAAACAACATAAAATATATAGTGTTGCAACCATCAACACAAAAAAAAAGCCTTGAATGAAACAATGTTGATTTCAACAAAGACCTAGAAATTTTTTTTTCCAATAGTGGCCTATCAATAGGTGCTATCTAACAAATATAGATAATTTTAAATCTAGACACATATGGTTTTTGGCTCAGAAAATAAAATAAACATAACTTGACACAACTTGTGACAACAACATTGCTTTATCTATGGGCTGCATATTTTTTCGGCAGGTGGAATAATAGGTTGCATTGAAATCTTAGCACAATAATTCAAAACTTTAGATTATTTTCAATTAGACATTGTTTAGTGTAGAGCTGTAATTTCAATCGCACAATGTACATAGTCACCCACATCTGTACTTCACAATGGAAGTATATATATATACATATATGTATAGTATTAAACGCAATTATGCCTATCATAAAAGTCTGAATATAGATATATAAGTGTGTAGCTAGGCTCGGGATAATACAAAATTATTGTGTAGAATGTGGGAGACAATTATCACTAGACATCGCATAGGAAATAGTACAAAAAAAATAAAGTTATATGCAAGTCCACTAAAATGGAAGACACATAAATAGCTACACATAGACTACTCCCAAATAGCCAGCAAACAAAAATGTGAAGGTCACATAAATACCTCAAATTTAAATAAGTTAGACTATACACAAGAATGGTTGCAAATGCAAGCAAAGCATGTTTGCATTTCATTGAATACGCATGACAAACAACCAATACAAGTGTCAACAAAAAAAAAAGGAACAAACTTACAAGATCGGCACCTAAGGGTTGTCGAGTAACTTGGGGAGACTTGGAGTCCATCGACATTACTGGGGATGTTATTTGAAAATAATAGAACTGCAACACCAAAAGATGGCCACAAGCTCTATTGTGACAACACAATAGCCAAAGATTAAATTAAACCAACAAAGGCTAACAAGCTCCATTCTGAATTTTTAAATTTCAAACTTTTAGATATATATTTTTTTTTGTTGGGACATTTAGAATATTTAAAAAGGAACATTTATTGAACTCTTCATAAATAATTTCAAAAAAAATCTATGTTCTTCTAAAACAACCAACCTAGAACATACATTGTCCATCAGTGCGATAAATGGTGGCATCAATGTTCCATATAACAACAAAAAATACAACTTAACATTCCAAGAATGTCCCAACAAAAATTAACATAGCAATCACTATGTATCGATGTTGTTTGCATCCACTATGACATACATACATATTTACACATAGGGGAAAAACATTGTCCATCACTACGATCAATGCGGCCATCAATGTTCCATACAACACTTAAAGTATAGATTATCATTTGAAGGACGCCTAAGCATGTATCAATATTGTTTTCATCTAGTATTGTATACAGACATATCTCCACACAGGAGAAATAAAGTAAAACACAAGAAAAATAGGCATTGTCCATCACTCCAATCAATTGTGACATTACTCTTCCCTTAACATTTAACATATAGCCTATGTATGGCTACAACACAATAAAATAGTTAATCTTATACAATTTTTCTTATTTTCAAGAAGGCAATTGTGTTTATTGTCCTCTAGCCTTTCAATATTGTTTGATCTATGGATTGCATGTATTGATTTTTCAACCATCACCCAATGGAAGGAAACTAAAATAACCTCCAACCACCTTCATAGAAGCTTTTTAGTTATATTTCTCCCATGCTTAAGAAGGACTTGTTGGAATGATAGCCTATATCTTAAGTGTGATAAGAAAGATTGGTTTCACCATTGATCAAAGTGCTAAACAATGTATGTTCTTGCTCGGGGGTTTATGTTTCAAGTTATGGTTGCAATGGAATAACATAGTTAATCTTATACACTTTGTGTTAGATTCCATTGGCCATTGTTGATTATCAGTGTTTTATATTAATGTTTTCTGCATCTAATATCGTATATGTAGATTTTTTTGGATAGTCAAAATGAAATCAGTCTCTATGATAGTGAAGAATTCATTTTGAATAACAACATAAACTCTATAATATTAACATTTTATTATGCATTGCAAATGAAAGAATATAACCAAAGCTAGAGAACAACAATTAGCATTGTGTTATGGAAAACAACATAGACTATTTTAATATGTTGCAAGCATTTGCACAAAGTAGAAGCCATAAATGAGACAATATTAATTTTTTCTATGTGTAGATTTGTATGTATGTCAAGGTAGATGTGAACAATGTACATGTGTTATCTTCCCAATGTTTATTATTTTCTAAAAATAGTTATTTTTCTGAACCTTGATAGGGCATACTTCAAATTATATACTTTATATTAACTGTTATATACAACATTGAATCCTTTTTCCTAATTATTTCTTTTTGTTAGACAGTTTATGTTGTATTCCATTATGCATTGTTAATTATTGTTCTTTGGCTTAGTTTGTATTGTTCTAATTTCGATAGGGTGCTATTGAAAAGGCTATATTATTTCAATTTTTGATAGGGTGCTATTTAAAATGCTAGATTCTCTCAATTTTTGATAAGGTTTCATTCTTTATGTGCAACAGCTGCACAGGAGCAAGCCATTTTGGCACCAACATGAATTATTGTATGGTATCCATATTGTGGGGATGGTTGTAATTACACCTGCTATTCTACACCCAAGGAAACATATTAAAAGCAGGCACAAGAAAACATTGAAAAGTGGTGGAGGTTGTTATTGGCATGCCTCAAGAACAAGGTGGTGGATTTTCTAACATGTGGGTACAAAATGTTTCCAGAATTAAACATTGCAATGCTTTCCATGTACTAGTGGCGGACGTATTTCCCACTACGTGGATAGAGGAGGCTGCCAAAATTGAAAACTAGTTCATAGCAACATTAATTGTTGTATGCTTTCTATGCACTTGCAATGGTTGTAATAACACCTCCCTTTTAACACCATGGGGAACATAACAAATGATTGGGAAATTTTTGATAACGAATGTCTAGGAAATTTTCAATTAGTCTATATTATTTCAATTTTTGATAGGGTGTTGTTGAAAAGGGTGGGTTCTTTCAAGCTTTTATAAGGCTAATTCCAGAAAAGAGTATATTTTAAATACATATATACATATATACACATACATACATATATATATATGTGTGTATGTATATATACATACATATACATATATACATGCACATATACATACATACATACATATATATATATATACATGCATATACATATGCATTTATACATATATACATGCACATATAAGATGTATACATATATACATATAACTATATATATATACACACACACATCTATATATGTAGATATATACATATACATGTACACACACACACATAGCTGATATTGGGTACACATATATATAGACATTGTTGATTATTGTTGAATAGCTTTGTACATATTATTTCATTTATGATTTCCATGTAGTGGCGATAGTTGCAAATCAATAAAATAGTGCACATAAACACAGAGCAACAATGCAACATAGAAACAAACAATATTGGTTACAAAAGTGACCTAGATGAAAAAACCCAGCAAAAACACACGAATTCATAAAAACAAACCAACATGGAAACAAACAATATTGCCTTCCACCCATTGTGACTACACGAAAACCATGAACAACACTATATATATATATATATATATATATTATATATATATATATATATATATATATATATATATATATATATATATATATATATATATATATATATATATATATATATATATATGTATATGTATATGTATGTATATATGTATGTACATATATATATAGATATAATATATATATAGATATAATATACATATATATAGATATATATGTCTCTGAAATTAGATGCACATAGAGGAGTATATTTTTGGATGGGTTTGTCACTGTTAATTTTTAAGAGGGTGATGCTAAGAAGGCTATATTGTCTCAATTTGTGAATCTTTGTGGGTTTCTCTTTATGGATTCTATTTTGTGGCTATGTTTGGAATGGAATAAAATTGTTAACATTATCTAGTTTTTGTTGGATGTTGATGTGTATCTTTGGCTATATTTTTTCATTCTTGAAAAGGCATCATTGAGAAGTGTTTTAATCATCGCTAAGGAGCTTTTGAGAAAAGGCTATCCTAGGTTTGGTTTTATTTTTGCATTTGTTTTTACTATGCATTCTTTTGTGCTTTGTCCAATCAACAATGTGTTGATTTTATATAGTCTATGTTTGATTCCATTATGCATTGTTGATTATTGTTCTCTAACTTAGGCTATATTGTTCTATTTTCGATAAGGTACTGCTATAGAGGATATATTATTTCAATTTTGATAGGGTGCTATTGAAAAACCTAGATTCTTTAAATTTTTGTTAAGGTTCTATTCAGAAAAGAGTATATTTTAATATTAATATATGTGTATATATACACATTTATATATATATGTATATATATGTACATATATACATATATTTATATATATGCACATTTATACATATATTTATATATATGTCATTTTTTTGTGTGTTTCTCTTCATGGCTTGTGTTTTGTGGCTATGTTGGAAATTGAATTAAATTCTTGAAGTTATGTAGTTTTTGTCGATTGTTGTTGTCTAGCTCAGCCTATATTATCTAGTTTTTGATAAGGTGTTGTTGATAAAAGACAATATTGTTTGTTAGAAGAAATATTGTTTCGTTTATACATACAAAAATATACATATATACATATATATACATATATATACACATATATACATTGATGCAGGAGCATCCAGTGGTGTGAGGGAAATCTTGCATCACCCAAAAAAAATGCTTCCCATTTATGTTCTTGTTGTTTTCTTTTTGTAGATGTTTTTGCGTTTCTGGATACCCATTTCGTCAAATAACAGTTTCCAACTTTTAGAACTGCTTTTCTGCTTTTGCTCAACTGCTATTTTTAGCAGGTGTGAATTTTATGGCATGGGAAGACAAAAATTTATGGGAAGGTTCTTGATGGAAAAATAAGCACTTTGGTGAAAGAATTAGGTCAAGATCATTCACGGTTTCAAAGTTATTCAAGTTCTATTTTCTACTTTTTGCCCTGAAAAACCTTATGAGTCCAGTTTGAGGCACTAAACGGTCTCGTACAGGTCTAGAAATTTTCAGAACCAATGGAGTGGGTTCTTAGCATGTTCTTCACTCTGAGACCTTTCTGATGGTGCAAACGGTTTGAAAAACAGAGTCCTGGATCAAAAGTTATGGCTTCCAGAAGTTGGCCATTTTTTGAAAAATTGCCAATTTTTGAACTAAGGCTTAGTTTTTGAATTTCAAATTGTAATTTTTGGTGCTAAACAACCAAAAATATTATCTCGAATGTTTTTTTTGGTTCCAAATAGAAATGGGTCTATTTATGGGCTAATTTCTAATTTTTGAGGAATTTTTTGGGGAAAATAGTTTGCATGCTGCGAAAGGGGAATCTGGGTAATTTTCTGTGAGTCTGTAATTTGCATGTATCACAGAGCTCAAGGATTTGAGATCCTCTACATGTAAGAGTTCCATATTTTTGAATAAAATATTATTCTCTATTTTGTGAGTGTTATTTTGTGTCTCGGGTTTTCTCCCTCATCAGGTGGTATCAGAGCGGGTTTTCTTGAGCGTGTGGACAGATCGTTGGTCATGAGGCAGTTCACACCAAGACCATGGTTGTGGGTTCAAGGTATTCAAGATGCCTCCAAGAGTGATGTCTGGTAGGTGTGGTTGTGCCAGAGGTGGCAAAGGTGGTAGAAATGTTGGTGGAAGAGATCCATTTGTGGCTGAGGGTTTCAAAGCCCTCTAGAGACAAATTGATGCATTGTAGGAACAAATGAGAAGAGGGTTAGACCCAGGAAGGAGAGGAGAAAGCAAAGATGAAGAAGAGGTGGAAGATTCAGACATAGAAGAGGAAGAAGAAGCAATTGATCAAGATCAGATGCGGCTGATAAGGGCCATTTCGAAGATCAGAAAAAGACCCAGAATAGAAGTCCCCAGTTATTCTGGAAGTTTGAACCTGGAAGAGTTGATCGATTGGATCAACAAGCTAGAAGAGTATTTTGAGTATGAAGAAGTAGAGGACCCATATTGGGTTAAGTTTGCAAAAATGAAGCTGGAGGGCCATGCCAATATTTGGTGGAAAGAGGTCTAGTTGGAGAGAAATCGAAGAGGAAAAGGAAAGATTAGCAGTTGGGATCACATGGTGGAGAAACTGAAGAAGCAATTCATACCAGTAGACTATGAGTTAGATCTGCTAAGGAAATTGTAAGGGTTGAAGCAAGGAAGTAGATCTGTGAAAGAATACACAAAAAAATTTCACAAGATGATCATTAGAATAGGCCATGCAAAGGCCAACAAGGAGAAGGTAGCTCGTTATCTTAATGGGTTATGAGTAAGCATTCAAGAGGAGCTAAGCCTGGTCAGAATGACCACCATTGAGGATGCATACCAGTTTTCTCTTAAAGTTGAGGAGAAGTTGAAAAAAATATTTGACAGTAAGCAAAAAGGACGAGGAGGTCAAAGCGGAAGGGGTAGTGGAAGATCTTATGGGAACCGAAATAAGGATGAAAGGAAAAATGAAGATGTGGGTACCAGTCGAAGCCAGAAGAATGATAACTTCTACTGCCCTCATGATCAAAATAGTGGTGATCAAAGAGGTAGAGGATAAGGAAGATCTGGGCTAGGACCCAAAAGAGGTGGTTTCAGAGGAACTTGTTTCCATTGTGGTGAAGAAGGGCATTGAGCCTATGAATGTCCACAATACCAAGGAAGGACAGACAAAAGGCCAGAAGGTCATGGAAGGGTTGCACATGTAGATGAGGAGGCTCAATCTGAGCACTCAGATGATGCAGAAAGGGGAGAAGCCCTAGTGGTTAGAAGAGCCCTAGTGACTGAAGAGAAGGAGCCATAATAGAGGAAGAATCTATTATGCACAAGGTACAAGTGTGAAGACAAATGTTGTGAGGTCATTATTGACAGTGATAGCACCGATAATCTGGTGTCAGAAGAGATGGCTATGAAGTTGAAGCTATAAAGGGAAAGGCATCCACATCCATATTGGATTGCCTGGTTGTAGAAAGACCACAAAATTCTGGTCAATGAGCAGTGTCTAGTGAAGTTCAAGATCAGAAGCTATTGTGATGAGGTACTCTGTGATATCATCCCCATGGATGCATGTCACATGTTGTTGGGGAGGTCGTGGCAGTTCGATAGGCGTGTTGTACATGATGGCCATGCAAACACTTATTCCCTGATGAAGGATGGAGTCTGCCATAAGTTGAAACCCTTGAAGAAGGACAAAGAAAAGGTATGTAGTAGTGCTAGAATTTGTTTTGTTGATAAAAGGAAATTTTTAGAAGGCATGAAGCATGAGCGTATGTGTTATGCATTGATTCCTAGAATGGAAAGGAAAGATAGTGAGAAGGTTCCAGTAGAAGTTTCTGGACTATTGGAAGAGTTTCAGGAGATTATTTTTTATAATGTACCTAAGGGTTTACCACCAATGAGGAAGATCAGTCATCAGATTGACTTGATCCCTAGATCCAGTTTTCCAAATAAGGCAACACATAGAATGACTCCTGCAGAAAATGAGGAGTTGAATAGACAAGTTCATGACTTGTTGAGAAAGGGTTTGATTCAAGAGAGTCTGAGCCCATGTGCAGTACAAACAGTGCTAGCACCAAATAAGTATGGGGAGTGGAGGATGTGTATAGACTCCCGAGCCATAAATAAGATAACAATCAAGTACAGATTTCCCTTGCCAAGGATGGATGACCTGATGGACTGTTTGAGTGGAGCATAGTACTTCACGAAGATTGATCTGAAAAGAGGATATCACCAGATCTGGATTCAAGAGGGTGATGAATGGAAGATTGCCTTCAAGACAAAGGAGGGCCTGTATGAGTGGTTAGTATGCCTTTTGGGCTAACCAATGAACCGAGTACATTCATGCGGCTCATGAGCAAGGTACTGAAAGAGTTTCTGGGAAGTTTTGTCATTGTGTATTTAGATGATATTTTGATTTTTAGTAAGAACTTAGATGAGAATTTAATGCATATTCTTAGGGTTTTTGAGAAGTTGAGAGAGGAGAAACTGTTGATAATTTGAAAAAGTGTAGCTTTGTTAAAAAGGAATTAGTGTACTTGGGGTTTGTTGTCTTAGCAGAGGATCTAAAGATGGACCCAGAGAAGGTGAAAGCTATTCTAGAATAGCCTACCCCAAGAATTGCTACTGAGGTGAGATCTTTCCATGGTTTGGCCAGTTTTTACAGAAAGTTCATTAGAAACTTTAGTAGTATTTGTGCACCCCTGACTGAAACAATGAGTGGGGATAGAAAAGAGTTCAAGTGGAGCACTGGAGCATCGAAGAGTTTTGATCTGTTGAAGCAGAAAGTGATAGAGCAACTAGTTTTAGCCCTCCCAGATTTCAATAAGGTGTTTTAGGTGGATTGTGATGCTAGTGGTTGTGCCATTGGAGCAGTGATGAGCCAAGAAGGTAAGCCCATTGCCTATTTTAGTGAAAAGTTAAATGATGCAAAGAGAAAGTACTTTGTATATGATCAAGAATTTTATGCAATAGTTCAAGCATTAAATAAATGGAGACATTATCTATTGCCAAAGGTATTTTTTTTGTTTACTAATCATCAAGCATTCTAGTATCTGAATAGTCAGGGAAAATTAAATCAGAGGCATATGAAATGGCTAGAATTTTTGCAGAGTTATACTTTTGTTTTAAAGCATAGGAGTGGAAAGTCGAACAGGGTTGCAAATGCCTTAAGTAGGAGGAAAAAATTGTTGACAGAAATGTAGATTGAAGTGGTCAGATTCAATGAACTCAAGACATTATACCTTGAAGATCTTGATTTTGTAGAAGCTTGGAAAGCTTGCAAGGAGCCTGTTACAGTTGACAGGACAAAGTGGCTAGATTTCATAATCCAAGATGGCATGCTGTTTAAGGGAATTCAATTGTGTATTTCGAGGAGTTCCATGAGGGAGAACTTGATAAAGGAGAAGCATAGTGGAGGAATGGAAGGACATTTTGGTCAGGATAAGACCATTGCCATTATCAATGAACATTATTATTGGCCTCAGTTATCACAAGATGTGAAGAATTTTATGCAAAGTTGTAGGGTATGTCATATGGCTAAATGAGTGAGCCAAAATACTGGGTTGTATCAGCCCTTATTTGTACCAGAGAGGTCATGGGAGGATATAAGTATGGACTTTGTTCTTGGTTTGCCAAGGACACAAAGAGGGAATGATTTAGTATTTGTGGTATTTGACAGGTTTTCGAAGATGGCACCTTTCATCCCATGCTAGAAGACCTATGATGTAGTCCACATTGTTGACTTGTTCTTTAGAGAAGTGGTGAGACTACATGGTCTGCCAAAGAGTATAGTCTCAGATTGTGATACCAAGTTTGTGGGATAATTTTGGAGGACCTTGTGGAAAAAGTTGAAGACAGAGTTGAAGTTTAGTTTTGCACACCATCCACAAATTGATGGGTAGCCTGAGGTTGTGAATAAAATTTTGGGTAACCTATTGAGATGCTTGGTAGGAGATAAACCCAAGGGATGGGACTTGATCTTACCCCAAGTAGAATTTTCTTACAACAATTATGTCAATAGAAGTACTGGTAGATCACCATTCCAGATTGTGTATGGAGGCAGTCCTAGGACCACTTCATAATTGAGAAAGATGGACCAAGAGAATAAGACAAGTGTTGAAGCTGAAGACTTTGCAGAGCACATCAAGAATATACATGAGAAGGTAAGAGAACTTATTAACAAGATGAATATGCAGTATATGGCTAAGGAATATCAAAAGAGGAGGTATAAGGAGTTTCAGGTTGGTGATGAAGTGATGGTCCACTTGAGGAAAGAGAGGTTTCCAGTGGGTCCCTATAACAAACTAAAAATGAAGAAGTTCAGTCCTTGTAAAATTTTGAAGAAGGCATGATTCAGGGAATGCATATGAGGTGGAGTTGTCTGATAGAGTCAACATTTCTCCCGTGTTCAATATTTTAGGTTTGACAGATTATCATGAAGGTGGCACAGAGGAAGTACCAACAATGGAACAGTGTGGCATTCCAACACCTACTTTAGAGAAGGAGGAGATTGAAGAAATCTTGGATAGCCATGTGGGAAGGAGTACCAGAAACCATCAATATGAAGAATATCTGGTAAAGTGGAGAGGAAGGCTTGTGGAAGATTCATCCTAACTGTCTAAAGTAGAGGTTGACCATTTGGGTTTTCCTCG
>VDFB02193867.1:499742706-499780206 GCA_007258455.2 Sequoia sempervirens | reverse complement strand
TCAACAATCCCCTTTGGAAAATAACATAAATTGTTTTAGAAATACTCAAGAAATAGTTTTTTCAATATGCACCTCTTGTTGCACCTCTTCCTGCTTCCTTCAAATACACCACTTCACACTTGCTTTCTCTTCCCTTTGTTCTTTCTCCACTGCCTGCAAAAAATGGGAACAAAATTATAACAACCCACACTCTTCTAGAGATTTTACAACCATTGACACATGCAAAAAACACAAAATAACCTCCAACCACCTTCACAAAAGATTTTCCTCCTCACTCACATCTATCTTGAACAATAAGGGAAACCCAAAGAATGACACCCAACAATGCATTATTGAAAATTGCACAAACATTTTCTTTGTTTTCTGAGGACTTTAAAGATAAATGTTACTTACAACCATCACCACTACATGAAAACCATAGAAAAACTAATGTTGATGCCATTTCACCGGCCTTCTCTATCTCCACGCCAAATTCGTTTTATTTAAAAATAAAAAAATAATCCGCCACCTTTTCCTCGGCATTAGAGACCTCAAAAACTAGGAAGGCTAACAAAGATTCTAACCAAAGCTCACCAAAACCAGAAAACATCCCACCACCTTTTCCCCAACACCGAAAAGCTCTAAAATTGGGAAGACTGATGAAAATTCTAACCAAAGTTCACACAAATAGCCTATTAGCTAAATATGGTAAGGTTATATATTAGTATGTATGCTCAAATATTGAAAGTATGTAATCTTTGTTAGAGGTTCTATGGATTGAGCTTGTGTTTTGTATAGACCTAGTGTGTGTGATTTAATTTTATGAATAATATAACAATCAATCTTTCATGGCTAGTGGGATTTTCCTTGCAATGTTTTCTCATATAAATTTATGTCTTGTGCATATTTATGAATTTTATATTGCTTCATCATCTATCTTATTTAGTCACTGAGATAGTTAATCACAATGCACCAAGCTCCATGCCATTATCATCTTAGTCATATTTTTCATTGACCTACACTTTATTGTCCAAATTTGATTGATTGAATACTTCTTTTAGCATGATGGTGGACCCTAAGTTTCTATTTTAAACCTTAGGAATATTGAAATTGTACTCCTTAAACAATCCTTTCCCTTTTGTAATGTATCAATTTTTCAAAATTATAATTGGGATAGACTACCAAGATCCCTACTTGTCATTGTCTTTTATGCAATTATATCATCCTACTTATGCATTCCTTTCATCCAATATCTTGAGAGTTTTAGTGTGGTTGTCTTTATTGTTATGTGTAGGTAGATACTGAATGTGCATATGGCATACAAATGGATGTCTTTTACTTTATAGGTTAATAATATGGATGGGTGTAATTGGATCCATGAGTTTAAGGGGTAATCATATGTCACATTATGTATCTAATTTGGTTATAGTGTGAGTAGGTCATACTAATCCAACTGACCAAGAGAAAAAACATAGCTTCAAGAGAAAGGAAAATTCGTGTACCAAGTGTCACCATGGTGATGTAGGTGGCATCTAGTTCTTGTATGTTTTATAAATTATGTGTTTATGCTCTACTACATGGTAGTGACATTTTTGGCTAATTGAGTACACTTTTTGTAATGTCCTTTATGTGTTGATGTTGGCTCTAAAATTGGTTAGCATGATGTTCCTTATATAGTGATGAATTAGCATTACCAATTTCCCTCAATTCATTACTATATGCCAAAAATTTTATGTGTGTCCATACATTATTGAGATGCATCAAGTCACTTAATGTATTATCAACATTTGACTGGCCCATGAATGAAATTGCTCACAAATTTTCTTGATATTATGATAGAAATCTACTATCAATATTTATTCAAATATATTTTGATGGCATTAGTGGTGGGCATAAACTTTCAAAGAATTAAGTTCTTTATTATTTGTGGTGGTTGTGGAACATCATATTAGGAGACATGTGTTGAGTCAACTATATGGGTTTGGTTCATTTAAATGGTGATGTATGATGCACCATACCTTCTAACTAAATCATCTAGTTTAATTTATCTTATTGAGTGCATATTGCTTAGGCAATCACTAAAAAACTGGCTAGTGGGAATTCCTCTTTATAATTACAAGCTTTCTCTCTTGATCACCTTTTTCCTCTTGCTTATGTGTTATTCCATTATTTAGGACTTCTTTGTGATCATATTGATTGTCCATCTCCACCATTCATTAAAAGGTTTAAGTGTATTGATGGAGTCGATATATATTAAGGTGTAAGGTATAGTATCTTAGGGTTTTGAATGTGGAGGAGAAAAATGATATGGATGACATGTATGTAGATAAATTTTTGGATATTAAGAAGAAAATTTAGAGTATTATCGATTATTTTAGTCTATTGTGATTGTTCTTTCATGACATGACATGCATCTACAAAGTTTTCAAACTATGTGGAGCTCTATGATGTTAGTTGAGTGCTACATTTTGAGACCCTTCCTTATTCTTGTATGAGATATTACTCATAAATTAGGCTTTTGATTATCATCCTTTTCTCATCCATAATAATCCATTCTATTAATTATTCTTTTGAATCACAACTTTTAGACATGTTTGATTATCATATGAGTCTGAGAAGATGTTTAGATACTAAAACTTATTATTACACAATTATCTCTATCACTAGCTAGAATCTAATTAAGGCATCTTGTGAGTGTACTAGACTATCTCTCTTAGCACATAAATAAAAAATTTATTATTTTAAATATTTTTTAGAAACCTAGTGCTGTAAAATATTGTAAAGGAATATCTAAATAATCTTGTCTCTAATACAAATGGGAATTTTTCATGAGAAATTAGTGTTTGAAGCATTCTTATCTATGTTTCATTTCTACTATTTATTATTATTTTTTTGTAAAAGTCTTACTTTTCATTGCAATTCATGTGGATATGTTCCTTCTCCTTATACTTAGGAATCTATTTCATATTTAGGTACATAGCAATCATCTAGGCTCAATGTTCAATCTGTCAATTGATTGTTATATCTCTCAAGTTTCTTGTTAAATTAGGACTATATTAGGACATACTAGTGCATAAAATCTTAATAGTATAAACTATGCCATATCATTTATAAGTTATTATTTAAAAAATATATCTTAGACCTGTTTACTATATTTTAAGTTCTGCATGTGTGTAATGTTTAGCGAAATTGTGAATGGTGATGGAGTTTTTATCATATATTTAGTTATACATGTAGTCTTATTTCCTCAGCTCAATATAAAATCAAGTAGGCCTATTCATAGTTTCCAATAGATCATAATTTATTAGGAGTTAGACGATTATGATTTATGTCTCTTAAATTATTCTATTTGGAACATTAGGGAAACATGCTCTTAGTTATAATAGAGAATAAAGAACTAGTGGTTCCCACTTATATTAAGTGATTTGTAATTATCCTCTCTTTGAAAATAATTCTTGTCTTTCTATCTAGGTTCATGTTTGTGCCCCTATTTTTGTAAAGACCATATTCTCTACAAGAGTTGAACCATAGATTTGAGAGTTAACATATATAAAAGGACTAGAATTCAAGGATGCCTCCCATGAATGGAAGAAAGTAAAGGAACTTGGATTGATAATGGCCTTAAGCAGAGAAAGCAAAGCTGAATGATAGTAATGAAATATTCAAATAATAGTAATGAATTTATGAATGTCAAACATAAAAAAACTATCTTTCGAAGGTGTGGCATTATCCATTACGTCTATGAGATTCATAGCACCTTAGTTTTAATTCATGGTGGAAAATTTGATGGTAATGCAAGTCTTAAATATTATGTAGGCACATGTTTAGACATTATTTACTAGAATAAGTTGTATAAAAAGCTATTTTTACATGTTTGAAAAGATTATGATATTTATTCGTTCTTTTCACTTCCTCAAATTTGTCTTAATTCATTTTATGAATCTAATAACAAGTTTTGAAAGTAATTCAAAGTTAATGTAGGGATAATAGTAATAATTGTTGAATATTTGGATTTGACAAATTATTAGATGAATAAAATAGTGGTTACATGATATTTAATTTCAGTCCTAGAACTATTCTCGTAGCTAATGCAGGTGATAAGGACACGTGGCTAGGCAGCACTGTTGATGGCGTTTTCCTCGTTCGTCACCAACCATCCTATGATGAAATAGATAAGCATCATTTAACATGTATGCAATAACTTTTATACATACCGTATGCTCTTATGCTCCGTCTATATATAAAGTTATTCCATGGGCTGCTTCAATATAGGTTCTTCATACATTGGAACACCTATTCAAGGCTTCCTCTTCATAAATTCTTCCAATGGCTAATCAGGATCTTCCTCCAATCGATGTCTCAAATCCTACAATCCTCAGTGTTGATGGAGGAGGAGTTCGGGGCCTTATTCCTTTGCAGTTGCTCAAATTCTTAGAGCAACAATTGCAGGTATTTCTTCCTTGACAGATCAGTATAAACTCTTCAACAAATTAGTTGTAAGAAAGATAGTTTTTTTTGCAGTAATATATTACTGAAATGTTTCTTGCTGCTTCGTTATTTTCAGAAATTGGATGGGGAAGAAGCATTACTAGCAGATTATTTCAATATAGTGGCAGGTACGAGCACCGGAGGTCTCATCGCCACAATGTTAGCCACTTCAGATCCGAATGATCACTGTCACAATCGTCCTTATAGTACCCAGAAAATTGAAGAATTTTTCTTGAAGAATGCAAGATCGATTTTTCCTCGACCATGGTTAGTAGTTCTAATGGCATTATGTTGTTCTATGTATTGTATTCAATCTATCTTTCATAGGGAGTTATCGCAATTTTGTTATATTATTGCAAAAATTCTCTTGGTGTTGGAAATGTAGCAAATGTAATTTTCTTGAGGGCATTTGTGGTCCCAAATTCAATGGCAAACAACTGGTCGATATCTTAGAACAAGAAAAATTTCACGAAACACGTCTGTGTGACACTGTAACTAACCTGGTTATACCCACCTTTGATATCAAGATGCAGTTCCCGACAATTTTCGCCAGTCATGAGGTATTTATTATATTGGATGATCTTCAATAATTGAATAATGCAGATGAACTATAGACGAGGATTCTTAATATCTTACTATATATGCAGGCGAAAGCAGATCCACTGAAGAATCCACATCTAATGGACGTATGCCTCTCCACAACTGCAGCTCCTGTCTATTTTCCATCTCACCAGTTTACTATAAATTCCTGTGACGGAAACAGCAGAGTTTATAACTTGGTAGATGGAGGAATAGCGGCTAACAATCCTGTAATGCTTGTATTATAAGTAGCGATTACGATTAAATATTTACTTGAAATGAAGATATCATAAGGGCCTGATAATAACTTCTTAATAATGCAGACCTTGATAGCAATGAACTTAGTCACTCGAGCAGTTTATCTTAATACAAAAATCGTAGATAAAAAGGTATTTTATGTAATTTTGATACTATTTGTCTCTATTTAGAATAAACATCTCGTATGTGTGCAGCCAAACATCTGTACAGCTCATATAAAATGAAACTTCAATGATTGGGAAGTGTTAAAGCGCAAATATGTAACCAGAGTTTTTCTATTTACAGGAATACCTTGACCACTTTATTGTGCTTTCTCTTGGAACGGGATTAGAAGACAATATATGGGACGCAAAAAAGGCTGCCAAATGGGGGTCTCTCAAGTGGATTTTTAACGATCGAAGATCACCTCTGATAGATTCTTTCATGAATGCAAGTTCAGACATGGCCGATATTCATTCAGCTTTGATGCTCCATCATGACAAAGAGAATTATCTTAGAATTCAGGTTATTTTTTTATTGTTTCCAATAATGTATCTTGAAATGAGAAAGAGTCTATATTTATAATTATACAGTTCCTATTTCTTCTTTATTTTCTGTATGTTTAAGATATGGGAATTCATACTGTAGGAATGGCAATTAAAAGGAGACGAAGCAATTATGGATCTCAGTGCGGATGGAAACCTGCAGAAACTTGTGAAGAAAGGCCAGGAGTTATTGGATAAACCTGTTAAAAGTTTGGATTTAGAGACTGGGCGTCCTAAGATAGGGAATAATGACTACACAAACAGGATGGCATTGACAAAGTATCCCCTACTTCTCTACCTTTTCCTTGTATTTCCATATTTTAGTTTTGTAGCATAAATTCTCACCATAAGTTCTCTTACTGTATTATTTCAACACGGCAGAATGGCGGAACGACTCTCTAGGGAGAAGAAATTGAGGGATGAGAGGAGTGTATCTTCTTCACTTTCTAAGAATGGACACTGTGTTGGAAAAAAGATCTGAACGTTCCTCTCCATCCCAATCACACCTTATCCTAGAATTTCGTATAGAGTTTTTAATAAGAAAGAATATCAGAGTGTTTGTGAGCAAAAATATCATCTGTCGGTGAGCTTCACCCTATCAGTCCGGTCAATATTTATTCCTATAATATTATTCTCAATGATTTTTAAATACAAATCAGCTGTGCAAGCTTTTAATTTAGTCAATGGTAACAAACTTTCTCCAAATGAATTTCGTAGAACATATTTATTTTCTCGGTTCTTCTCCATTCGACCAAGCTGCATTTAAATAGCAGAGTATTCCGGACAAGTTTTTGCCCATTTACATGGATGCCATATCGTTTCGTGCTTTTGTTTTTTTTTCTAAATTATTATTTTATGCTTTGTATTACTCCATGCAGTTAAAATAGTTCATTATAAAGTTGTCACATTTTTATAATAGTATTTAACTTCATTAAATATTCACATATATCATAGTTATGTTCTATCAAATTTATACTCACAATTTAATCTTATGTTGAAAATATATTTGTTGGAATAATAGTTGAGCATAAAGTATTAATATCATGACTAAGGATGTATTATCTTACAATTATGAAGTTAATACAATTAATTAAATAATAATATTTTTTATGTAAACTTGTTAAATTGAGATAATACTTGATTATTTGGATTTGATTTATCAAGGATCTATATTGACACAAAATTGGTGAAGGAATAAGGTGAAGGGTATTTGTGAGACAAAAATACATGACATGTAGTAGGCCATGATGAATCAACATAAGCAATGCCCCATCATTAATTTTCATCAGTCATTGTTATATTTAAAGTTGTCTCATTAATGACTTTGCTAAAGATGTATTACCTAATTATTATTGTTGGTGTCATCCACCTCCCATGAGCACCATCTGCAAGGAAATATCCTTCACAAAATAGAGAGAAGCACAACTATTTCACCAAAAAACAGTGAATAAATTGAGATATTTTACATCTTGTACAATAGTGCCTTATAAAGGCATGAAAATATGGTGAGTAAGAAAAATACCTGATACAGGAAAGAACCATTTGCTGATTAAATGCACTAATAAACTAAATGCAATATGCCTAAGTAAACTTAAGCGTGGTAAATATCCTATTTACCTTAACACCACCCCTTAAGTGCAACGTAGGGAGATTATTATGTAAAATGAGGATGCAATATGGGTCTTGGCTACACAACCATGTTAGGTACCCATTTACAATGCAAAACAAAATTCTCTCACAACCAGAAAAAATGAGAAAAACCTTGTGGGAAAAAACTGCTCTCCAAAAGAGAGAAAACAAAACAAAAAATGATGCATGGATGGAGGACTCAATCACATCCCCCAAGGACTACATACATCATGTATATACAATCAATGGCCCCCCCATAAGAGAGAAAGGGAGAGACTATATAGCCCCCCCACAATGTGTAATCACCTACAAAAATGGTAAGTGCTAGAAGACAAAACATGATCCAATGTCAACAAACGACTTATCTCCCTTTTAGAAGAAATCAAACCAAATAAAAATGTAGGAATGCTTCCCATTCTAGATAGGAATTGAAAGAAGCAAGAATGAATATGTATGATGATGTCTCTAAAATATGCTCATGTGTCACCAAAACCTTGGAAGATGATGTCACGAACAAATAAGTAAAATGCCTAATCACAATAGAAGGTGACAAACAAGGAACCACTGGAAATTGATGTTGAACAATATCCAAAGATAGAGATTGTTTGACAACAGTTGTGCAATAACTGTTATCAAAGAGGAGAGATAACCCCGTAAATGTGTCCTCCAAATTCAAAATGTGAAACTCCACAAATAGGGAACCAATTTCTGATAAACAGGAATCCTAATCAGGAAGACAATCATAATCCTATTGCTCATGAATGATGGAAGTATTCAATGAAGGTGGATCAACTATCTCTAACAAAGAATCAAGAACCTATAAAGCAACCACAAACTCATCTAAAGTCTCAACAACCTCGAAAGGATCAAAATCACATGTGGTTTATCTTCTCTAAAGAACAAAGAGACACACTAGGGTTGATGTAAGAAGTTGGATCCACAAAAAGCTCAAAAAGTGAAAGTGTTTTTGCTGTTTTTTAGAATTGGTCACACTTAGACTAAAAATTTAAGGCACTTACACAATGAATCTTAAAAAAATCCAGTAATATGAAATTTATCATTTTGAATCTAGTTTCCAAATATGTAATTTATTCAAATACCTAGATGATAGAAATTAAATTTTGATAGGGATGCATAAAAACCACTTTTTAAAAGTTTTTTTTTTTGCCATACTATGCACGTGTACATACTCCACTTTTTGATCCAAATAAAAGTATTTTGCTAATTCCTTTTGGGGAAAGAGAGATAACAACATGAATATTGATGAGGAATTTCTTTTGTAAATTTTTTTTGAATATTCTTTTTCATTGAATTTTTATTGGCCTTAATTGTTGTTTTTAAAAATCAATGTGTACGGACAACATAATTGCACCTAAACTAAACACTTTTTGAATCATTTTTTTTTCATTGTGTAGAAAATTGTCTAAAGATTGATGCCATATAGGTTTTTTTACAAGAAACTTAACAAAAAAGGTTATTAAGAAACAAAAAAAAGCCTGATATTTTAAGTTTAAGGACTAGTTTGCTTAGAAATTAATTAAAAAATAAAAAATATAATCCAACATTAATAAAAATTATATATTTAGAAACTAGACATCATGTTCTCTAATGGGTTTTAATTTTATAGATTGATTTAGAAAAAAGTTCATCGGCCATATTGTCAAAGTTGGACAATCTTCTTCAATCTGCCTTAATTTTTTAGTTGTAGGTCAAAGGCTAAGAATCAGAATGCCAAGCCCTTCCTGAGCCTAAAACCAAGGTTTCATGTGGGTAGGAGATTCAAATTTTTAATAACACATACACGTTATTGAAACACATGCGTTATTTAAATATAGTGTGTGTGTGTTATATAACATGTATGCATTTTTTATTTACCTGATGGGTAAAGGGAACAAGTACACATTATATAACATCTATGTGTTCCTAAAATAGAATGTGTACATTTTTTATAATGTGTACACATTTCGTATTTAGCTATTTTTTTCTGATTTGGAAAATACTGATAAAGCACATTTTTTGCAACATTCTTTTTCAATAGTATGGTCTGAAAGTCCCATTTTCTGCAATTTTTATAGCAATTTTGTCTTTTGCAGACCATATTCTATTCAAATTGTTGGAAGAGACAAGTTTAAGTTGAATTTTTTTAAGTGGAATCAAGTACAAGAACATTTTACAAGATTTGGAAATAGAGAACTTTTGGATGTATTCGTGATGCTTTTGTACTTCAAAGTTTATAGAAGAAAGGATCTTCATACTACATAGTTTTATTTGAATATTCTAAGAAGGAAATTTGAAAATAGGTTAAGAATCATTTTCTTTTTTATCAAATAGGGTTTGATAACCATTGGATCAAAGCAAAGTAAAAAAAAAGAATGTAGAAAGTTAATGACAACCAAAGAAATTCAAGCAAATAAAGAAATGGAGGCACAATGACAAATGGATAGAAGAGAAAGGATTCGTCAAATGAAAAAATTGGAAGCATCTAGTTCCATGAATGTTGAAGAGGAAACCATGAATGATGAGAAGAATGTAGATGATGCAAATGTGGAGATGGTGAATATGGAAGAAAATACAATTATGGAGACAAACCCAACTATTCGTTTAACTTCAACTTTGAATGATATGGAAAGAGCACCTATGCAAACAACTTCAAGTATGTCTTCAAATCCACCTACAAATGATATGGAAAATGCACCTATTCAAACAATTTATCTAGGTATATCTTCAAACCAAAGTCTTCAATAATTCTAGGGTTGAAATAATGCAATAACAAAAAAATTGATGAAATATCTTATAGAATGCAAATGAGAATGAATCCTTTTTTATTTTTGAAAATGAAAATGAAACCCCTTGCGTGAATGAAAATGAAACCCCTTGTATGGATGAATATATGAAAATGTTTTTTTATAATTTAAAAAGATGTGCTAGATAACCTTCCTAGTAAAGTATCTTGGAGACAAATGAGAACTTATGGAAATAGAATATATGGAATGTTTTTTTATAGAAAGAAATTAGGATTTCAATGTAAACTCATGGTGCAATTGATGAGAATGTTTTTGAAAAGGAAAAAACAAGTTTTACAGGGACCTGAAACCGCAGAGTTAAAACAACTTAAGATAACATAAAAAGTTTAAACAAAAAAATGGCTGTCCCAAAAAAGAAACGACAACACAAAGAGATAGCAGGGCCCAAAAAAGGACCACCCAAAAAAACCAGCAACACCACCACACTACTCCAAGGTGTTCAGTAACTCCTCAGCCTCCTTTTCAACATCCTGCATGTCCTGTAATGCCTACTTGAGAATTTGAGCAGTATGTGATGAAGTCAGAGTCTTTCTCTTAATGTTAGCCCATGTACGAGTCGAAATCCCTTCACCAGCCAATCTGCTGCCTCCCCTGTTCGCATCCAAATCCACGACCAACGAACCCTTTTGGTTTTTTTCAAGCTTTTCCACCATCGCATTGATGATAATGGTGTTATACCTAGCGATTTTGTGATTGTTCGCAACAGTGGCCCTAATGTTTTGGCCAATCTTGGACATACTGCACTCGATACTTATCAATCTATCCTCTTGAGATTCCTTAGAGTGATTTCACACAGAGATCACCTTTGTACAAATTTAATTACTTACAATTTGAATTAAAATATCCTTTTAACTAGCAGCAGGTTGTGACATTCTAAGGGTGTATAATAGGACTTTGAGGCATTTCATTAAGAAGTGGATGGCTGCAGAAGATGAATTCAGTTTTTTTTTAGCTATTGTAATGTCCCTTTTGAAAAACCAAAAAAGAAAGATGATTTAGTAGAACAAGTCATATCTAGAGTTGCTAATTCTATTGATTGTATAGGTAAGAAAAGTCGATCTAAAGATAAGAATGCAGCTTGTCATGCAATAACAACTGCTCTAGTTAATAGAGTAACTTCAAATAAAAGAATGTTAAGTAAGATTAGTAAATGTATAAAAGTAAATCCTAAAACTTTGATAAGAGTTTCTAAAATAAGAGAAAGTATTGAAAAATATCCAATTAATCAATGTTGTAGTTTTAATGGTAGACTCCCAAGATCAGACATGAAATTAACTAATAAAATTAAATCTTTAATAAAAAAAATTGGCATCATAATGTAGGAGTATCACCTAACAGCAGAGATGTCTTAAAATTAAGGGTGGGTTCCAAAATCCGTGAACCTCATCCAAATCATCTCTTAGATATGACTCAAACTAGTTTATATAAAAAAAAATAGATGATTCAATCTTAGCATTTAATATTAGCATAAGTTAAAGATCCTTCGAAAAGTGTAAATCTTGGTATGTTATAACTAATAAACAATGAATCTCTTGTTGGTGTAAGACTCGGTATAATTTCATTATTATTATTATATTTTTTGATATATACGATGCACTTTGCATGCTAACCAAATTTTGCAGGACATTTGTGGTATTAATATGCCACCTGAAACAATCAAAGATTTTATATCATTTTTTTTTTAACCCTTTAATGGAAACTTATTTTATTTAAAAGCATGTATTTCGAGAGAATGTGATAGATCTGGTAACTATTCATTATTAGGAGAATGTATGCATGAAAGTAGTTTAGATGAATTTGGATAACTAGTGGATGTAAAATAATTTAAAAATGTTAGTATTCTTTAAAAGATGGAAAAATTGGAAAATATTGTGAGCTAATTGTGGAAAAAATTAGTGTGCATGCATTTATTAAAGAATTTAAAGATAGTATTGTACCTATATATGTTAAACACTCATAGTATGCTCATTGGATTCATAATCAATTTTGTTTATGTAGAAACACATTCCCAATTGGAACTATATTCTCAGTTGTTGATTTTGCTAAAAATTATACTCTTGCTCCACAAAAAGAAATTCAATCACAATATTATAATTCAGTGCAAGTAGCTATATTTGTTTGTATTGTTTATAGACATGCAAATGATAGTGGAGAAGACAATATAATTTTTTTGAGAGAGTACAATTTTTATGTAAGTGATAATCGATTACATTCATTTGAGTTTGTTCAATATTGTTTTGATATATTTTATAAAAATTTAAAAGAGAGGAATTCAAATGAGAGAACATCTCATATGGTCGGATAATTCCATGGGTCAATTCAAGAATGCTAGAATGTTTTCTTTATGTAGATTTTATAAGGAAAATAATATCTAACACATGTGGAGTTCTTTTGAAGCTGGACATGGTAAGGGAGAACACGATAGAGCAGGTGCATGTGTGAAAAGAGCTTTTGCTAGAAAGCAACTAAATTTTGAGGATGTTGCAAAATTTAGAGATGGATATGCAATTGTAAATTGGTGCAATACCAAATTATCTACAAGAAAAAATGAGAGGTCAGTAATTCAATGCTTCTTTTGGTTAGTTGAAGAAAATGATATGTTTTTCTCAACAAGATTGTGAAACAATTAATGGATCTACAAAATGACATTCAGTTAAGAGTTCAAATGCAAACACATGGACAATATGGACAAGGGAGCTAGCATGATTTTGTCAATTTTGTATTGCAAGTGATTGGGAGGTCTATTTAAATACTGAATGGGTTGAACAATGGCAACAAATAGCCTTAACACCTACATCAACACACATTCAACATGAAATGACAATTGAAGATAATCAAGTGTTCACATCAGATGATATGATCATGTTTCAGATCTTGTAGAAGAAGGTATATTAAATTGAATTGAATTTTATATGTATGCTTGTTTATATGTGAATTGAATATAAGTCACTCTTTATTGATTTTTTTATTTATTTTTGTAGGACATGTGTATGTTGTTATTACACCTGTGGGTAATGAAGAGGAGATAGAGTATATGTTGGCTAGATGTGTTAAGAGAAAACATAAGTCGGTAGATCCTAGAGTGGATGATGACAACTTTGAGTATCCAACTGGTTCTTGTTGTTGGAACCTAGCTTCAAAATTATTTGATAAGAAAGAATGGCTTTCCTACATTTGAAGATTATGAAAGACACAAGAAGATTATACATTATTCACATTTCATTTTGGAAACCAATATAAAACTGGTTAGATATCAAGCAAGTCCTACTAATAAAGTGTTATGGAAATTTTCAATGGATGATCATGAGATAATCATAGATGCATTAAAAAAAAGAGAGGATGCAAATGGTACAACAAAGTAAATAAATATTGTTAAGTATATAGTTGTATAAATATTTAATTGATAGTCGATATGTAGTTAAAAATTTATCACATATACATGTCTATATATATATTTGTCTTTAGTCATTTCCTAATTAAAGTTTTATATCATTTTTTTGTTTCAATTCTCCCAAAACTATATGCATTACAAAAAATATCACCTATATATTACAATAGAATTCAAATCTAGAGACAGGTAACTATATATATAGTTCTAGATACATTTAATTGATAGTATAAATATAAAACTAAACAATTCATTATCATTTTATAAAAAAAATTATAATTGATTTCATATCCCCTTAATCCATTCTCTTAGGACCCCTTAAGTCATCCTCTTATGTACCATTAATCCATCCTCTTAGGACCCCTTAATCCATATTCTCATAGATATACCCTTAATCAATCCTCTTGCATCCCCTTAAGTCACTCTCTCAACACCCCTTAAGCAATTCTCTTAGGACCCCTTAAGCCATATCCTCATATATCTACCCTTAATCCATCCTCTTTCATCCCATTAAGTATCTCTATTAATTCCCCTTAAGGCATCCTCTTATGTACCATTAATCAATCCTCTTGCATCCCCTTAAGGGTATGTGTAGGATTCTGATGGGCCAAAAAGTGGTGATATGATGGGTATGTGTAGGGTATGTGGTTGATGACTTTTTTCTACCCAAATTTGATGAAACAAAAAGGGTTTTTAAAGGATATTTTCATCTTTCCACCAATATAAATTATGTTTTAATTTGAATTTAATAAATAATTATTATTCATTTTTCTATTTGAATTACGACTAAAGTCCTAATTGATAGGTTGGTTGAAAAACATCTATAGCTTTCAAACGGTATCACATTTTTTGAATCCAAAACATGCGTCACATTCTATGCTTCACATATTATACGATTAAAAATAAATAAATTTCATGAAGTTTTGACCAAGTTAAGGTGGTCAGACATATGAGTTTTTATATTTTTCAAAATTTGTAATAAAAAATTCATAATTAATTATTTAATTGGAAAAAAATTACAAAAAAATATGCAACACATTGGGACATGAGTCCTCTACTTATATATAAAATCTTATAAGAAAATATTATCATTTTATTGTGGTTAGGGTGGTTAGATAGACACCTACTTCTTATTTTTTCCTTGAAATTTCAGTACTATTGCATTGAAATTTCAAATTTTCACCAAATAGTTTTTTTTTTAAATAAACCTAGTAATTTAGAAACCATATTCAATTTTATATAGATTCTATTCTTACATATTTTTTAAAAAATATACATAACTTATTCAAATTTTTATGTCAAGCTGCCTAACTCTTATTTTCTTGAATTTTCATTGCCACTTAAGGGCTTGGTTTTTCCATGATGATCCTGCACATACCCTTAATTCATGATCTTAAGACCCCTTAATTCATATCCTCCTATATAGATAATTTATTTTTCTGAATTTTCATCGGCACTTAAGGGCCTAGCTTTTTAATGATGATCCTACACATACCCTTAAGCCATGCTCTTAGGACCCCTTAATTCATACCCTCCTATATCTACCCCTAGTCCATTCTCTTGCTTCCCCTTAATTCAATCTCTCAATACCCCTTAAGCCATCCTCTTAGGACCCATTAAGCCATATCCTTGTATATCTACCCTTAATCCATCCTCTTGCATCCCCTTAAGTCTATTTATTAATTCCATGAAAACTACACTTCCATGCCCTAGGGCACCTTACAATTGCCTATAACTTATTCCCAAAACCTTCTAATCATTAAGAAAAATTAATCCTACATCTAATGGGTCGATCCATCGAGTAACAAAGCAAAATAGTAGGTGGATTGACTATTACATGATTAAAATTCTATCAAAACCCTTGATTCTTTGGAATAGGGCAGTTTTTCATAAATGTAAAGAAATTACCAACCAAATTTAATGAAGGACTATAAAACTAGACTCAATAGAGAGCTAATACATCCCTCTATGAAAAAAATGAAATCAGGGCATTTACAGGACTGTATGAGCCGTACAGAAGGAGAAAAATCAGAAAAAAAAAAATAGAGTAATTTCTAGAAAATATTGTGTTTCAATAGATTTTCTTCAATACAATCCTCCAACAACCTTTTCCTTGAGCCTTTAGAGGCGTTTTATACCTTTTTCAATCAGTTCCTAACTTCCCAATGCCCTTAACAAATTTTTGAATTCCATGACCTTTCAAATTCCCAATAAGTCACAATTTGATAATTTTTTGAACATAACAACATTACATCTTTTTGTGCAACTTTGAAAAATTTAACCCCTAAGACTCAAAACCACCTATATCCATAAAAATGTCCTATTTATGGGTATGTACAAGATCATCATGGAAAAAATAAGCCCTTAAGTGGTGAAAATTTCAAAAAAATCAGAGTTAGGCAACTTGACATAAAAATTTGACTAAGTTATCTATATTATTTCAAAAATATGTAAGAATAGAATCTATATAAAATTGAATGTAGTTTCTAAACTACTAGGTTTTTTTTTTTTTAAATCTAATTGGTGAAAATTTAAAATTTCAATGTAGTAGTACTTAAATTTCAGGGAAAAATAAGAAGTAGGTGTCTGTCTGACCATCCTAACCACAATAAAATGATAATATTTTTTATATGATTTAAGATATAAGAAGAGGGCTCATGTCTGGATGTGATGTATATTATTTTGTAATTTTTTTCCAAGTAAATAAATAATTATGAATTTTTTATTACAACTTTTAAAAAATATAAAAAACTTGTATGTCTGACCACCTTAACATGGTCAAAACATCATGAAATTCAATTTCTTTTTAATCCTAGAGTATGTGAAGCATAGAATGTGATGCATGTTTTAGATTTAAAAAATGTGATACTATTTGAAAGCTATAGATTTTTTTTAATCACCTATCAATTAGGACTTTAGTCGTAATTCAAATAGAAAATAAATAATTATTATTTATTAAATTCAAAGTAAAGAATGATTTATAATGGTGGAAAGTTGAGAATCTCCTTTAAAAACCCTTTTTGTTTCATCAACTTTGGGTTAAAAAAATGTCATTAGCCACATACCCTACACATACCCATCATATTGCCACTTTTTGGCCCATCATGATCTTGCACATACCCTTATCATTAAAAATGGTCATTGAGACCTTATTTATCATAATAAACTCAAAATCTAACAAAGTCGTAAATCCTACTTGGTATCAACTTAAATTGACAAAATTTGTTTTAAGGGTGCTCCTGCACCATGTCAAAAGTGATTGAGCAAGATGAAGTGTTATGCATTAACTATTGAAAAGTGGCCTTCCAAGGTTATAAAGCACATTATCTCTTAAGAAACATCTCACCACAAACCCTTAAGAGAGCTTCGCTAGTAGCCTCCACTCCTCACATTCCTCAAATCCTTAGCTTCATCTCCCTTGAAGAAGATTTGTATTGCAATCTACGACTACTTTTTATCTCTGAAAAATTTCATAATATCTATAGCTAGACTATTAATATAAGCTATAAATTATTCATTGACATCAAACTCAGTACCATATAGCTTCACCACCCTATAATTCCATCCTTTAGCAAATAGTGTCATAACCTGATGATTATTGCCATGTAATTTTTCCAGATAGGTAAATAACCCTCATTTCTCCAAGACCTACCACACCTCCTTCTTTGCAACTTCGTATGAGAAAGGTTCAATGCAATTTATATCTCCACCCATATCGACATAATTAACAAAAGGTAATAGCTTGAGGGATCTATACATAGTGCAAAGAAAACTTTGGAAGACAATGCTAGGTAAACCTAGAATCCGTGTGAGAATGAAAATGAAACAGAGAAGATTAATAAACACTAATTTCCATTCCCTACAACACTCATCCCCCATACCATTTTCTTGATTCAAATATGGCTTACCATCCTTTCTCATTATAATTAGTCACATGAAGAAAGACATGCATGCTCCCAACTATAATGAGAGCTTAAGAAAATTAAAATCGGCCATCATAGTTAATAGTTGTAATAGCTTCTATAGGGAGAGGTTCATTCAAAACCCATTCACTAACCTCTCTAATACCAATATTAGTGAATATTTCCACTAGACCATTCCCCTCTCTCAAAATGTGCGAGATGTAACATTCATCAAAATATTTCAAAATATCAATGGAATCCCTTATCAAAGATTCAATAGTCTAAGAGGGGGGAACACAATTTTTCAAATTATTAATGATATTCAAAGAATCCCCTCCAACCAAAATTTCCTATATCCTTTGATTTGATCAAACTTAAGACCATGATAGGTTGTAGCCACTTTTGCATAAATTTTTATCTAGATTCCCAAAGGGAGTGCCACAACAAAGACTAGCCTACCATTAGAGTTTTTGATCAATCCCACACAACCTATAGGTCTCAGATTCCCTTTAGTAGCTCCATCAAAATTAACCTTCACCCAACCATCCGTAGGATCTTTCTAAACAATATCCTCTCTAGATATTTTCCCTTTAGTCACCGAGAGGGAAATATCAGAAGGAAACTTCCATCTTTGAGTAACAGAGATATCATAGGGGCTGAGATTAATCTTCGACCCATTATGAAAAGTCATCCCATCATGAAAAATTTCTTTAATAGCATGACATATTTTGTAAGCCATAGGGATAATAGGGAGGGCCAAATTCCTAAAAAAATTGTTGTTGTGCTCAAGCCAAACACCCCAAACAATGTGAGGAAGAGAAAGAGACCAGATAATATAAAGAGCACGATTGGACGTAGGTCCAACCCATTGAGACCACAACTATTTAATAAAACTAGGAAACACCCAACTCAAGTTCCAAAGAGAGAGCACATGGGCCCACACCAATCTAACCTATTCACAACCAATCAACAAATGACAAGCATTTTCGGCTTCCTCTTCACATAGAAAGCACCTATTAGGCATCGCAAAACCTCTTTTTACCAGGTTATTAGTAGTTAATATTTTATTCTAGGAAAAAATCTAAAAGAAAAAATTAACCTTAGGAATCAATCTAGATGAAAAAATAGAAGCCCTAAAAGGAGCAAGACCAACAAAGGATTCATTAGCATGAAAAGTCAAAGCAACAGATAAGTTACCATTAGAAGGCTTCCAAACAAATTTATCTAGAGATGGGGAAGAAGGAATATGAATCAAAGATAAAGCCTTAAAAAGAACCTCCAAACTAGGGTTCACCTCATGCAACTTCTTCCAATAGCCTCCCTCAATATAGTCAGCAACAAATTTACCAAACCACCACACACATTGATCCATTAAAGATTAATCCTAGGGCTCATCTTTGAGAGGCCTATTGCCAAACAACCTATCATCAGGACTAGAAGAAAATATTTCCACCATCCCCCAATTGCCAATAGAGACCCTTGGCGAAAATCCTATGGGCCTTAACCATACAACTCCAAAGAGTAGGTCTAGATGGAGGAATGAAATATTGAGATAAGAACCCCCTTATACCATCAACACCATGTAAATATTTTCTCCAAGTAGTTTTCTCCCATTCACTCTTAGCCATCATAAGGTTCCAGAACTTTTTTCCAAGAAGGGCAATATTAAACACTCTTATTTTACGGATTCCAAGCCCACCAACCTTTTTGGGTTTGCAGACATCATCCCAAGCAACCAAATGAATTATTCTCTTATTTTCAACCCCCAACCAAAGGAAATTTTTTTGAATTCCTTCCAAAGTATCCACAAATTTCCTAGGCATATGGAAAATACTGAGAGCATAAATAGGTAGATTTTGAAAAGTAGATTTGATTAGTTGAACTTTCCTAGCTTGGCTCAAAAGTGCACCCTTCCAACCGACCAATTTAGAATTGAATTTACCAATCATATCCCTCCAAAAGGAATCAGGAGCTTTAGAGCACAATGGAAGGACCAAATAAGAATTAGGTAGTTCCCTAATCTGATACTGTAGAATTTTAGAAATTTTAGTCTATCTATGGATCAAAGTGTTGAAAAAGAATATAACACTCTTAGGAAAGCTAACCTTTTGTCATGAAGCAGCCTTGTACTTATGTAAGATAGACTTGGCAGCCTTAGCCTCCTTAATGGACAACTATCCAAACATAAGAGAATCATCCACAAATTACTGATGAGAGCAAATAAGGTTCTTGGAAGAAGGGGCTAACCCAAACATAACCCCAGTATTGATAAATCTCTAGATGAGATGACCTAAGGATTCCACCATAATAATTAACAGAAAAGGAGATATAGGATACCCTTACTACAAATCCGTAGAGCAGTCAAAGAGAGTAGAAGGGGACCCATTGATGAGGATAGAGAATCATGGAGTAGAGATAAGCTAGAGCACAAGAGCCACCACTTTCTCCCAAAAACCAAAAGAAGCTAATATCTTAGAAAGAAATCCCCAGTCAACTCTATCATAAGATTACAATAAGTCAAGCTTCAGAGTGAAACCAACATGCTTATTAACAATAAGAGAGTGAATATTCTCATGAATAGAGAGAATAGAATCCAAAATTTTCCTACCAACTACAAAACCATTATATTGAGGAGAGATAATAAGAGGAATTTTTTTTTGCAATCTAACTACCAAAACCTTGGAGAAGAACTTATAAAATGAGTTACATAAGTTGATAGGATGAAACTCATAAAAGGAGGAAGCACCGGGCTCCTTAGGAACCATAACGACAAAAGAGGGGTTCAATTCCTTCAAAAGAGAGCTAGACCTAAAAAATCCTTAGTAGCTACAACAACATCCTTAGAAAAAATTTCCCTAAAGGACTAAAAAAAGAACATAGGAAATCCAACCAGACCTTGTGCCTTATTACCTTCAAAAGAGAAAACAACACTCCTAGTTCCATCCACCAAAGGAATATATACCAACTATTTATTAATATCATCATCTAATATTTGAGGGATATCCCTTAGAATATCATCTTGATAGGCCAAATCAGGCTCCCCCTCCACCGAAAGTAGCTGAGAGAAGTAGGAGGAAGTAGCAAGTTGCAAATCAACATCCTTCTCCAAAACTTTATTATTGAAATTGATCACTTTGATATGATTATCATCCATGTGCTTGAGAGTAGAAAGGTGAAAAAACTTAGTATTGTCGTCCCCACTTTTCAGCCACATAATCCTTGACCTTTTCTTTGAAAATTCCTCCTCCTTCGCCACAATATTATGCAATCTGGAAGGCTAGAAATTTTCTTTCATAATCAAGGCCTGGTCATATCTAGAAAATTGGATAGATTTTTGCACATCATGAAGATCCTTAGACACGCACTCTTTCTCCATAAAAATATGACCAAAGGAAGTACGGCTCCACTTTCTAACATTAGCAATATTTTTAGCAACTCTAAACATAGTCAAGCCATCCACATGAATTTTCCACCAGTCATTAACCAGATTACCTAGGTCAGGATGACACGTCCACATTTTCTCAAATATAAATGGAAATTTTTATTTCCATGAAGAAAATCCACCAACAAAGCCAAAGTAAAATGATCTAAGCCCAATCTAGATAAAGAAAAAAGTGAGCATGAGTAATAAACCAACCACTCATTATTTTTTTTTGTAGGTTCTCATCATGTTGGTCTACCATGTAATTGTCAGTGTAATTTTTTTTATCAAGAGACTATGTAAATATCAATTTGTGGTCTTGACCTAAAAGTTGATAAGCTTTAATTGCATCTACATGTACATATATGTTTCAGCATGTTATATAGTTGTATTAAACATCAATATACATTATATATGTTTGTTCGATGTATAAATTTAAATGAACATATTAGTCATTTTTTTTAAATCTTGTTCCAATTTTATCTTATACAAATTATGTCTTGTATTTACCACATTTAATATAATTGTTTAATTGTATAGATTATACATTTTATACATACAAGGAGATAGATTTTCGTTCAATTATTCAAATATTTGCTAGAATTTGAAAAATAGTTAAAATTGTCCGCCCTTAATTTATTATGAATGTGATCTAAATTATTTAAGGAATGTTTTAATTTGTCACCTAACCATGTGATAAATTATATATATTAAATTTGATCCTAGATAAGAATTTATATAGTGCATATTACCTAAAAATTAGATAAAATATCTATACATACATGAGTGCATATAATCATCAAAATGAACATAACACGATCATAATTGAGTGGGTATATAATAATCATATTAAATTAAATTGATATAAATAAACACAAACATGATCATATTAATTAATATAATGTATGTGAAATGGTCCATGAAATAACATGTTCAAAATGTATATGTCAAGTCCATATATATTTAAATAAAACTAGAGATCTAGATAGTCCATAAAATTTAAAACCATCTAACTATTAGGACGATCAATCAAATCAAGTCTCCTCTTTCCTCCACGTGGACTAGATGTACCTGTATCATGCTAAAAAAGAGTACAAGAAACTTGAAATTAGATTTATTGTTATTTAGAAAGTTTGATATAATTTAACATATAAACTTGATAAAAATAAATTTAATTAAATATCTAGTAAATACAATAACTCTGATTTTTAGCATGCATTAATTACCATATGATCATGTGAATCTACTTACACATTTTGTTCAATGGGTAGAATAATTGTCAATTTAGAAAGTCCAAATGCTTGATCTACTATATCCTACATATTTATATAAAGAAAAAAATATGTTAAAACCTCAAATATATATTTAACAGGTCCCTAAAAATTGTATAGGAGATTTATTAAAGTTTACAACCTCGAATGATATGAGCTCATGATCATGCACCTAATATTTTCCATGCATAAATGCTTATGATGTCTCGGGTGTACCCGCCATGGGTATCACATGAAATCCCTATATATATATATAACAATGTATAGATCATTCACACATGTGTACAAATTCAAATTAAATTAGATCTATGATGTGCATTTAATTTAAACTGAACAAACTTTTGAAAGCACACACCTGAGCTGATGATGAATTAGGAGTGCTCACGAAAACTTGTGATTGGTTGATACTCGTTATCGCATGACCTCCATGCATCTAGATATAATATATCATTTCACACATTTGTAAAAATTCAAATTAAATTAGATATGTCCACATAAATTAAAATATATATTTGTTTGTACTTGACCAAAAGGTGAGCCCAAATCTATAGCACTCAAAATAAAAACAAGATCATAGTGAGATTTAGGCATTGTGTGATCATGCATCTACACCAAAAACTTCTTGAATTAATATTATATTATATATATAATTTGATGTTATTACTTACATGAATTTTGCATATTTGAAGAAAATTATTTAAATGTTCCTAAGTTCAAAAGATGAACATACCTATATAGGATGACCCTTAGAATATAGTAAATTCATATATGAATCCATCTTAGATGAATGTGGCTCACCTGAAGTGGATGCCTAAGTATGCTCATAGCCTGAGCCTCCATGCTCTCTATTGCCCATTTCAATGGCCATGTGTGTAGTCTGATGAGTGATATGTATTGAAAGAGAACTCAATGCTCCTAATTTTGACAACATTGTATGCTACTGAAATGCAATGGGAACCTTAGGAGAAGGAGGAGCAATAATGGGAGCAATCGAAGCACATTGTTGAGGATCGACATGTGCTCCTAATCTATGTTGGGGCATGCCACACCCAACTCCCTAAAATGACCCCATATATAAATATTTTGGTTTTAAACCTAACTCAAACTCAACCCATAACTTTCTCAAAAAGTATAGGGGCACCTCAAAATTTCCACATGGTGGAGTATCAAACACCATCCACCATCTATGCCAAAAATTTGCAAGTATCTGTGGGCTCCTACACCATTTAATTGAAATTCATTTTTTGGTGGGTGGAATTGGTTCATTTGTTAGGGGGATAAGAAAAAAATTCAAATGGCTTGTTTGTTAATTTTAAGGTCATTAATTTATTTATAGGACAATCCATCTACATAGAATCAACAATAGTTTGAATTGAAGATGCAAACCATACAAGATGGGGGGGATATTAGGCTCATTTTTTATCAAATCTATATTTTCCTAAATCACATTAAGGTTTTCTCTAATACTCTCTTAACTAAGCCTAATCTATTATAGGGTGTGGTGGGCTAGGAGGTGGAGAGTGTGGAGGTGTGGGATTTTTTGTGGTGGTGGATCTGGATGTATGGGATCTTTAGGTTGTGCATTAGGTATAAAATCCTCTATGTTAAATTCGAGCCCTGAAAAACAAAATGGCAACTTCATGTTAAATAGTTAAAGAATATATATCAACAAAATTATTAAATAATGTACACAATTTGAAATTTATTTAAATCACATTGAACATGCACAAATCCAAAATACATTTCATTTGAAGACACAATCAATTTATAAAATTAAAAAATCCATAACATAAAAATCCAAAGAGTATGTACACATTAATTTATACAATTCAAGTCATGTACATGTACCCTTGCTTAAATTCAAGCACTTTAACTTCTAGTAACCATATGGTTTCATTTTCCTTGCAAGGTTAAAATCAGTGTTGTGTGATTGTTAATTTCAAATTATTGCATCATTCTATCTTAGATTAATGAATGTCATTCCTTAGGGATGCTTTTTAGATGTTTTTATGTATGTCCTAATCTATGCATTGATTGTCAATAAAAGATTCGTCCTAGGCATCATGTCACTCATCAAAGTGGGAGTGAGGGGAAGGATAAGAACCCACCTATGAATCATATTGGTGGTACTCAAGTTATTGATCTACTTCAAGATATAATAGTAAGGGGCCCTCATCAAGAGTCATCTATGTGTGAGAATTTGTAAATTAATGTAATAAAGAAGGTGGATGTGAATCTAGGTGTAGATTGAATGCATTTTTAAAGGTGTTGTAATGGGAGAAATTGGGAGATTATTAACATGTATTTGTGGGTAACTACAAGTATTATATTTTCTAGCAAGGACTTGTACTATAGGAAACTTGCAATAAATTGGCAGTATTACTACAAATCACTTGTAACCTAAAGGTAACAATTTCTTGTAAAAAAGGGGAAATGGTACAATAGGTGACTTATATCATAGAAAGGTTAGAGGCACTTGCAATTTATATATTTATTAACTTATATTTATTATGAGATGTAGATAGTAGGATTTCAACTAGTGTTTGTGTTGTTTTTGTTTAGTGGTACAATAAATTAGATGAGTGAGTAGCACGTTATGGTTTCTATATCAACTATAATGACAAAGTATGTTGTAGCTACTCTTCTTTTTTAAGTATTTTAGTTATATTTATAGATTGTTTTTAGATGTTGGGTTGGGTCCTATTGTAGTTAGAAATTAATATAATATTTAGTGTGCCATTAGCTTGGCAAACAAACTAAACTTTCATATGTAAATGAAGCATGTTGAACTGTAAAGTATCATTTTTTTATGATGTGGTGGGGATGGGAGAGCGATGCTAGATAAATTTGATAATATGAAGAATGTTGAAAATATGTTAAAAATCTAATAAAAATAAATATGTTTAGATAGTGCAATGAAACTATTAGTCTCACATCCCCTAGTAAATAGTTCACAAAAATTATTGTCAATGAGAATAAGAAAGATATGTATAATAAACAACTTACAATCCTAATATTTGGTTAATTTTTTTTTTTTTTAATGTGACCTCATTATTTTGTTGTGCACCTAAGCATGAATAGACCTATCTAGGGATTATAATTTTATGATGTCCATTATAAATAGACCTATCTAGGGATTATGTGTGATTTTAGGTCTAGTAAAAAGAAAACAAATCTAGACATTATAAATCTAATTTAGGTTTAGGTTTTAGGGTTTAGGGTTTTAGGTTTAGGTTTTAGGGTTTAGGTCCTAGGATTAAGGGTTTTAGATTTTAGGTCTATGTTTTTTGGAACCTAAGGTTTAGGGTTTTGATTTCTAAGTTAAATGTGTCAAATTTAGGTTAAATTCTAGTTAATTTAGGTTTAGTTTTTAAGTTTTTCAATTTAAAATTTAATGATTTTGGTTTGGTTGATTCTTTTTTGTTTTAAATACAATTTAAAAATTATAAAATATTGAACATAAAACAAACCAAAAAGGCTAAATAAAAATTACAAAACAAAAATGCAAGATACTAAGAAAAAAAGAAAAATTCAACCAACCTGGAGGTCACTAAGGTCGGTTGTGTTGACGAGAGGAGGTGGAAATGAAGATTTGGTTGAACTGGGCCCTTAGAAATGCATATGCTAATTGAGCTCTCCCTTAGGAATGCAGAAAAAATGTAGTGAAGAAATGAATAACACAATCGTTAATTTAAAAATTAAATATATTTAAGAAATGCGTACGCGTTATAAAACACCTATGCATTATGAATGTGTACACATTTTAGGGTGCATACCCAAATCTAAACACATACATGTTCAGATTTAGGCTCAAGTACCCTATCCAAAACACGTACACATTTTTTAAAAATGTGTACACTTTTCCTACGATTTTTTTTGTTTTGGCCAAAACTTCCCCTCTTCATGGACCCAACTTCTTGCTTTTACCCACTGGTATTGGAAGGAAGGTCATCAAGAGATGGTAGAGTATCAAGATCTCTAAATGATTCTCAAAGGTAAGTCCAAAGAGCATAAGGGATCTCAAAATGACAAAGTGAATCCAAAAGGTCCTTGTCATTGATATGATAAAAAATAACTCCATAGACTATAGCCCTAAATCCTTTCTAAATCGTACACCTACTACGTGTGTCTAGAACAAGAACTTCATTATACAAATAGGGAAATAGATTATCCTCACTAAGATGGGTGAGAATAACATCACTCCATTTCCTAAAGTTCCCTTTCTCCAAAGAAACCATTATAACTTAAAAATTCTTCAAAATTTCAAAGATAGTGCTTTCACAAGTATAACAAAAAAAAGAATTAACCTAATTTGCAACAAAATTTGATGCATCCCATTGCCTAGTCTTCATGCTAACACCAAGAAACTCCACGGAGCACACAAGAAAGATAATCTCTTGTGATACTTTCTCACAACAATAGAAGGCACTACAATGCTATTTAAATGGTAAAAAACCACCCATCATTGCTAATGTGGGATAATGCTTCCCAAAGACACAAGTTAAAAAGGAAACTTGGGACCACACAATCTTCAACCACTTAGAAAATATAAATATTTTGTTGTAAACTTTATAAATGCATAAAGTTTGATTAAAATGTATGGCCAGCGAAATCCAAGCTGGATGCCTCCACTCAAATGTTGCTCATAGAGATTTTCATTTTCCTACAAACTAAAAATTAGCATCTCTTCTCCTTTATTGATTCACAACCAACAAGAGATTTGTGCCAAAAGATGAAAAATTCCCTCTAGATGAGGAAATTCATGCCCATTAGAAGGAAAATGAGCATAGTACAAAGGAAAATAGCTTGTAAAAAATTCACACCTTCAAGAAAATGAACGCCCCCTCCACAGATTTGCAGCCACTCTGAGAGTGAAATTTGGCCTTCAAAATTGTAAATCACCACTTCCAGGAAGCAAAATTCCTTAATGAATCATGCTCTTCAAATTGGCTATTGACTGGAGAAAATGGAAAATGAATTGAGGCCTACAAAATAATCATGCACCTTCGCCTTGAAATTGAAACTCTTTGCGAGCAATGAAAAATTGGGTCTCCTTTCAAACTAAAAAATTGCAGCTCGTGGGATGACAATGCACCTTAACCATAGAATGAATCTACCTCCAATAGATAATTTCAGCCAAAAAAATACAGATTGATCCCTCTAAAGAATAGTGACGGCTCAACAATCATAAAAATTATGGCAACAAAACACAAAATATCCAATCACTTTCAAGGAATTTGTTGTGTCATGGAGACAAATCAGACTTAGATAAAATCTTCATATTATTTTATTAAATAATTTGTTGCACTTATATTTATACTGCACTTGTATTTAAAAGGTGGTTACAAACAAATACTAAATGTTAGAAGTGATTAGTTACAATTGGGAGTTATTATTCAATTATAAAGTCTATGGACAGCTATAAAAAGATGGAACAAGAAATTGTACCCACCCAAAGAAAGCATTTTATTGGGTGCATGAGGCATAACCAATGGCCACACTTCATTGGTAATTAATGGGACATGTGTGGGAGCTTATTAGGACACTTGGTGATGAGTTTTGAGGGGTGCAGGTAATGAAAAATGTTAGCAAAAAATCATAAAGTAGTGGCTGAAAAATGTAGGAGAAGTTGCGGGTACCCGTAGCCATGGTTGTGTAAAACCAACAAGTGAAAAATAAGAAAAAAACATTGTTGCATGTTGCTACATGGCTTTTTGTGGCTTTTCACGTCATTGTAAAGGTTATTTGTTGTGATATTACTATATTTTGGGCCCTCTTGTTGTTGGATGTAGCCTGAATTTGGGTGAACCACATTGAATCTTGTGTTGTCTTCTTGCTGCTATAATTTTATGGATTTTCTATTTCTTTGTTAATATACCAATATGCATTTAACTAATTGAAATATACCTTCTAACCCTAATAGAATTCATACCTCCAAACACATGAATAGAAGCTTCTCAATGCATAGAAAATTCAACACCAAGAGGTTCTATGCAGAACTAGGAGAAAATGAAAATAGGAAATTTTTAAATTTGAAAAATTTCAAATGTTAGAAAGAAAAAAATAAACGATCTCAAAAAAACATTGATGAAATCTCTCAAAGGAAGGATAATAGAATAGTAGGCTCTGATACCATGTTGGTGTCATCCACCTCCTAGGAGGACCATCTACAACAAAATTTCCTTCACAAAATAGAGAGAAGCACGACTATTTCACCAAGAAAGAGTGAATAAATTGAGATATTTTACATATTGTAGAATAGTGCCCTATAAAGGCATGAAAATATGGTGGGTGAGAAAACTACTCGATACGGGAAAGAACCATTTGATGATTAAATGTACTAATAAAATAAATGCAATATGCCTAAGTAAACTTAACCATGGAAAATATCCTATTTACCCTAACAATTATGAAATTAAAATGGTTCAATAAAAATTATTAATTTTTTTTATATTGTGTTACTTTAATAAACATTAACATATTCAATTGCCAAGATTCATTTGATTTTAAATGCATGACATGAAAGTAATTTTTAAGGCATAAACTATCAAGTGATTATCAAACTTTATAGGCTAAGGAAAAATTAAATATGGTATAAGAATTAGGAAAATCTAGGAGATCTAGGAGATAAAAGACAAGAATAAATGAATAGTGCATAATATTGCATTTATCTAACCAAATTGCAATGATTAAAAAACCTTGCATACATAGGTAGGAAAGGTGCACAAGTGCCCCATCAAGTGGCACAAATGAGTAGATAAGTGTCCTATAGATTTCAACCTAAGGATCACTTGGAGTGTGCAAACGAACAACCTCTATGACCAAGTCATCAACCTTGTGTGCCAAGTGTTGAGTAACTTTTGAGCTGAGATGGAAAGTCTTCCAACCTCAAAAGGTATGTGCAAAAGGTTTACCAAATAACTTGGTAACCGCTAGAGGTCTAAAAGGTTTTAGATTTAGTTAGACAAGGTGTTGTATAACCTCATCAACCTATGTACAGTTAAGTATAGTGAAAAGGTTAAATTATTCACTCTAATACCCCCCCTTAAGTCATACTTTGGGAGATCTCAAAAGTGAAAATAGATAGAAATGGGTGAAAAATAGAGGCCACATTAGGTACCCATGTACAATGTATTCTCTCACAAAATGAGAAAAAAGAAGAAAGGACTGTAAGAATAAAAATCATTTCCAAATAATGGGAATTAGAAGGATCTAAGGCCTTTTGAAAAATATTTCCCTTGATGATAGGAAAACGATGATGAACTCTTGGAGCATGTAAAATTTGTAAACATTGTTGATGTTGAACTAGTGTTTACTATAATCAACGAACCTTCAACAAATATGGATCGAGATAAGAGTTACAAAACACTGCATGAGTGAACATATGAACACTACTCAACCAATATACACAAATTCAATCAAACTTTGTGAGTTTGATAATAAAAATAGTACTATGATTAGAAGTACTAGAATCTCAAAAATTCATCCAGTGAAACAATCCCTTGTATCAGAGATCAAGATAGAAGGTTCATGAGGCCTCCCAAAAAGAATATTCCTCCATTACTTCATTTAAACAAGCATTATCATAAAACATCATAGTCTCCTCTTAATGGTAAGAGAATATAAGAAGAACCAATTGAAATGAATAGTGTGTGAAGTGTTTTTGCCTTAGTCATTTTCATTTTTGGCTTGTATAAATGTTTTCAGTTTTAGTGTGCCCACAATCAAGGAGAATTATCAGAAAGATGCACAATGTGCCACGTGGTGGTTGTGCATCTTTCATCTTTCTTCTTCATTTTGGGAGAGAGTTCAAGACACATGTTGAATCATTGGGCATTTTCTTGGGAGCTATATTCATGAGTTCAAAAGTTTCTACCTCATTAACACATCACCTCTTTGTTGTGGATAGTTTGTGTTTCATATGGAGTGATATGATTGGGGAGATTGTTGGAGCTGGATGGCCTTTTTCTTTTCTTGTTTTCTGGGATGGAAGTTTTGAGTCAGTTCCTCGAGATGATGTGATCAGTAAACTTGACCTTTTTCTAGGCTGTTGTTTCTAGGATCTGATCGTTTACGGGTCTCTATCTTTGCTAAATATCTCAAAACATAACTACAGAAGCTGAGAATTGATAAGAAAATATCATTGCAACCTAACCAAGGATCTACGATCAAATTGCAAGCTATCAAGTATCAACATCTGGCAGCAATTACTTATGTTTTGAGGTAGTGTTTTCTTCTTTTGATAGCTATATAAGGAGGGAAATGACACAATGATGGGTTGGATTCAAAGTTACAGTTTCTTTGCTAAGAAAAATTTCTTTAGTTTCCTTAGGGTTTTTTTGAATTATTTTTAGAATAAAATTTGTAGAACTACTTTTCTTTGGCATGTTATATCTATAAATGTTTAAACTATTATCGGGTTTGCATCTAACCTATGTTTCAAAGTTCAGTGATATTTAAAACGCAAAAATTATTGTGGATAAATTTTTGAAACTATGCATGTATGGCCTTTTTCAAGATTTCTTTCTTTATATTATCATTTTGAATGAAACACTATGTCTTGCAAGCTAAATCTGGATAGTTTAAATAGCTAATTTCCATGTATGCTTGTATGGTAGAGTAGTAGCTTAGGAAAACTAGATTTTTTCATTGGACTTCTCTATTTTTTCAAAATTTATCGTTTTGTCATTCTATGTTGTATTAGGAGGAAGAGTTCATGTGATTTCTGTAAAAGTTGAAAAACCAACTTTACAGTCCCCAAGAATCACCTACAAGCAATCACCTATCACATGCACTAGATATTCAGAACAAAAAGAAGAGATGTTTTGTAAACCCTCAAGAAAATATGTGCAAGCAAAAAACTAGTATAATTATTATTGAAAGTAATTGTTTTATAAATAATACAAAAGCCTTCAAAAAGGAAATCACGCAAAAAAGCAAGACAAGCACAACCCAAATCTTGTCTTGAGAAAAAAGATAGCTCAACTAGATAAGGATTACAAATATCCTAGGAATTAAAAAATGGCTAAGTAAACTTAAGCTAAAGTGTAATTAAATAATTAATTACACCAACAATTTCTGAGATATTGTTTTGTTACCCATAAGAAATCTTTATGTTTGATCGCACCTTAATGAGCATTGCCTATAGAAAGATTTGAAAGTCTGCAATGTGCTATAAGTTATCCTTTTCTATTCATTCCCTTTCCAACAATGAAGAGTTGCGGCATTTTGTGTCTATTTATATCAGTCATAGGAGTGATTTGGGTTTCAAATGTTTTCAAAGCTTTGGTGCATCATTTTTTATGTTTTATGTTTACATTTCCTTCTCCCATTATCTCCAAACCCCAAAGAAGAGTTGGCTTTCTATAAAAATCCTAGAGGTATTCAGTGAGACACAATTTTTCCCCCACTTGTTGAATTTCCCATAAGACTATCAGAAAGGTGCAAGCATTGATGATCAATAGTTCTTTTTCTAGTATGCTCGGTGGAACAAGAATTTTTTTGAATACCTGATTAGAAGTCATAAATATTTATTGAATCAGGCTAAGGAATAAAATTGTAAGTTTCATGCCTAGAGTCCAAACAAGAGCATCTTCGAGAGGTCCCTTCCAGTATTCTCAGTTAACTACCTTAGTACCTAGAAGGAGAATACTTACAAGTTTTGTATCACCTATAAGAAGTAATAGAGAAAGAAGTAAGAGCCCAGCCCTCAAAGCCTTATCTACTCCACTCGGAGGTTTAAACTTCCAAATAAGATTACCTATATATCTAATTTATAGGAATCTTTTCTCTATGGCTCACATACCTCCCCCTACTCCTAGAAATTTCATAACATGGGATAGTGGTACTTTGCTACAACCACTTGCACCCCTAGATGTATGGCCTACTATTCCCACTAACCCTCAAGGCTATTCGAAGATTCTCTAGAGAAGACTTCAAAACCCCTTTTGAACACCTTCAAGATATAGTGGAGGTATGTAGGCTACATAACATATTAGAGGAGAACATTGCATTGACGCTGCTAGCTACCTCTTTTAAGGGAAAGACCCAATATTAGTATCGACCTTTGGCCTTGGGTTTTATCATCTCATGGGACTAGCTTGGAAAGCACTTGTTTGAATGTTTCTAAGATAAAGGAGATCACTCCTCATTGCTGCAACAACTAATTACCATCAAGAGATCTTTGCATGAGGCCATGAGTGACTTCAACAACAGATTCCATACGACCCAACAAAGGATCCTTGTGCCTACTCAACCTTAGACTGCAATGATATTCATGTTCTATCTAAAGGCTTTCAGCCCAAAAATCGAAGTGATGATAACCTCCATGGGAGGGGATATCTTGCCTGATGCATACAAGGTGGTGGTGCATGCAAAGAACAATTGAATCAATGTTGGAAAGCTTTCACCTCGATCACTGATGTCAGTATTAGCAAAAATCTCTAATGAACCTTGGGAAGAAGCCACTCCAAAGCACTCCTACTAAACAATTAACATTGGTCACCTTGCAATCTATGAACATGCATCCCACTACTCAAGTAGGTGCATCAGAATTTTGCTCAATGGTGGAAAATATTAGTGACATGAAGAATCTAATGTAGACTTTCACTAACGAGTTGGTCATTATCAAATGACAACAAGGGACACCTCTAAAGTAGACTATGCAATCCTTTCGTTGAGGGAAGTCATCTTATCAACAAAATACATATCAAGGATCCTCTAGATGTGGAGGTCAACAAACATCATTGGAAAATCAGATAGTTTCAACCACCATGCCATTGTAGAGTGTCAAGGATAACTTGAGTAAAGAGATATTCGCGGGCCAAAAAAATTTGGGAGAAAAAAAAAATGTTTGGTGTTTCTCGTGCAGTGATAGCCATATGCCCCAAAATCTCCCAAGGGGGAATATGCAATAGAGGGTGGTGGAACAAAGAAGCAAGGGCATGCTCTTGAATGCAGACAAGTACAAATCATCTAAAATAGAAAATGCTCATTTTAGATTACAAACACAAGGGATGTCCCTAGACCAGGAGCTAGACATTGCACCCAACCAAGCTCTTTTCTCATGGTTAGAAGAGGAAGAGGTTGCGTTTGTAAATGAAACTCCAACGACTAGTGTTCCACAAGTGTAGTCAGATTACAACACAAGATCAAAGAGAAGCCTCAAAGGGGAGTATGTACAATAAGCTTTTCCACGTCAACCATTCCCATAGGAAAAGTAGGCTTCATTGTCCATCATCTGGCCTTTTCTACACCCACATAACACACCATTGGTGGAGAGAGAGATGACCGAAACACCAAGCCTAGTCACGTTAGAGAATTTTCTTTTGAAAATGAGAGAAATACCACCATTTAAGCTCAAGGCCCAAATAGTTGGGATGCTTAACATGGTGGAGAAATTTAAGAGGGTTCCTACCAATGTATCACTGTGGGATGTCATATCAATTTCTAAACAAAAAGTGATGCTTGAAGAGGTGTTAAAGGAAGAAGAACAAAGCCCATAGGTGGATGTAACTTACCTATGTAATCAAAGTGGAGACAATAGATCTGTGTTTCCCTCTCAAGCTCTAGAAGTAACAACTTATGCAAATGATGTAGGCAATACAAAAGAGAAAGAGATAAGAAAAAAAAGTTCATGCCTTTCTTTTTAACACTTATAGTGGGAGACAAATTGTTGCATAATAATATGATTGATTCAGGGGTGACAAAAGTTGCTATGGAAAAACAAGTGGCAGATGCTTTGAAGCTTAAGTATGAGCCCCTTGAAAAAGGAATCATGCAACTAGATAGGAAGAAGGTTCCAACTGTTGGTTAGAAAAAAGATCTATCTCTAACCCTTTTCTCCTACCCAAGCCAAATAGTCATGTAGGAAGTAGTAGTGATAGATATTCCTCTAGTCTTTGGAATGTGTCTTAAAATATATTTCACTGTAGAGCTCAATAGATACTTGGTACTTGATTGGTCCCACCTAATATTGAGAACCAAGCATGGGGTGAAGATGAAAATCCTATATGAATCCTTGCATCCTAAACATATTGTGGATGATGCTAATATGTGGTTTGGGGCTGCACATATCTCTATCTCTCAGTAGGAGAGATGTTATGTAGAAATTCCCAAAGACAAGGAAGATACAAGCAAGAAGACTCTAAGGAAGAAGTGCTACTCAACCAATTCATTTATTCTAATCCATTTGGAAACTTCCATGTGACAAGGCTAGGCACCTATGTAATTTTTTATGGTGATCAAGTCTTTCTGAAACTAATGAAGGAAAAGGAGAAATTCGATGTCATGTCTAATAATCATCTATGGACCCTATATTTTGATGGTGCCAAGTGTAAATCCAACTTTGGAATGGGTGTTTGATTAGTGTCTCCAACATGATCAGAGAACCCTAGGGCCTACCATTTTAGTTCTCATAATTCAACAATGATGTCAAATATGAAGCTTTGGTTCATGGGTTGATCCTAGTAGAGAAGATAGGAACAAGGAGGATATAAGCTTTCAGAGATTTAGAACTAGTGGTAAGCCAAATTTGTGGACAAGTGATTGCAAAGAATACAAGGATGAGATCTTACACACATAGGGTATGGGATCTCATTGAGAGTTTCGAAGCTTTCAACCTATAAGTGATTCCCCGATCAAAAAATAGTATTGTTGATCAGATGGCCCTTGTTAGTCTACAATTTGAACTAGTTTATAACCTGATGAAGTAGAGTGCAATGCAAGTCATTGTCTGACCCTCAATCTCTGACAATGATCAAAATTGGCAAGTTTTGGGTGACAACATTCAAATTGTTTCTTCCATAAAAAAATCATGGATAACTTCCAACTATTCACCACCAGGGATGGATCTTCTTGAAGATGCAATGAATGGAAAGAAAATATTTTTCATAGATTCAAGGGATTATGAAGAACTTGATGTCAAAAGCAATAGAAAAATAAGAGTCAAAAGGGAAGTCCCTCTCAAGGAAAAGAGAAGGCTGAAGGATCTATGCTTTAGTTATGACTTGAGAGAGTACAAGCTAGGCATAATTCAATGTACCATTGACTTGGGGGAAGAATCCAAGTTTGTTTGATAGAAACAAAGGTTAGGCAACCTAAAGGTTGAAGCCTTGATGGTGTAGGAGTTCAAAAAGTGGGTCGATTCAAAGATCATATGCCCTATCAAATATTCCACTTGGGTATCAAATTTGGTCCTAGTTTGGAAAAGGAATGGTGATATCCGACTTTGTGTTGATTTTTGGGACTTAGAAAGGATTGCACTAAAAGACCATTACCCCTCACCATTGATGGAGCATATTTTATAAACTATAACTAGATCAGGGATGTTCTCCTTGATAGATGGTTTCTCAAGATGCAATCAAGTCTATATCAAGGAATCTAACCAACATGGGATGATATTTACCACTAAGTGGAGAATGTTTTCTTATTCAAAGATGTTTGGACTCTCCAATGTTGGTGCAACTTTTCAATAGGAAATAAACATTGCTTTAGAAGGATTGATCAACTAGATCATCCTCATATATCTATGTGACCTAAGAGTCTTTTCTAGATCAATAGATTATCATATCAATCATCTAAAAAAATATTTCAAGAAATACCAACGATGTGGGATTTCTTTCAATCTAGAAAAATATGTTTTTGGAGTACCTCAAAGAAAGCTTCTTGGCTTTGTACTATCAAAAGGGGAAATAGAAATAGATCCAAAAAGGGTCTGGACAACATAGGGGCTATGATATTTCTTGGGGAAGATTAATTTTGTCAGTGAATTCATATCGGATTTCATGAGCATTGTGTGATTGATAACCTTGATGCTTAAGGAGAACCTACATTTCAAGTGGAATTCTAACGGCACAATGAATTTTGAGCAGATAAAGATGGCCCTCCCTGAAGCCCAATGTTGATCAGCCTATATTTTTCCAAAGGCCTTCCACTCTATGTGTATATTGGCCAACATATTATAGCTTTTGTGCTGAGTTAGAAGTAGAAGAAAGATAATGAAAAGCATCCTATTGCATCCCATTTGAGGACCTTGAAAGGCTTCTAGGCCAATCTACAGGAATACATCACAGAAGGGAAAATTTTTAATTTGCTTGAGTAGCTAGTAGCCATGCTTGGCCTGCTTGACATTGTTATATCTGATGATGCCCAAGTTTCTTTGGGATCAATAATGTCAAATTTTGCTATCAGATATGGTATTTTCCTAAATGCTTCATAAAATTATTACCCACAAGGGAATGGGTTAGCAAAATCAACCAACAAAAAACTAATTAAGTTAACCAAGTGTATTAGGTTAGAATGACAAAGGGATTGGCATAAACATCTGTGAGTTGCTCTGTGAGTAGACTAAATTACTCCCAAGCAGATTGATGAGTCTAGTTTATGGTCTCATTTTTGGGTAGAATTTTTCATTTAGTTGCTAAAGTTATCATTGAATTTGACATGAAGTGTTGATACTTTTATGATATTTTTTCAAACTATAGACATTGGGCTTACTCTTATTTCTTCAAACTTTTAATGATAATGGCATGTTATATGGACTACCTATATTAATTTTTCATGTGGTTAATGAATGTTCCTTAGGGTGGTTATAGATATGCAATTATTATGTGTACTAACATTGTCATGTAGATTTAATTTGAGGATGCTAAATTGAGGAAGACACCGCTAGTTGGGCATGCACCATAATGTCCAACAAGGAAATCATTCAAAGGTCAAAGGAGGTCAATGATAGGAGATTCCTAATGCAAATAAAATGTAACTGCCTTGTAGCGGTCATTATTAATGTTGAGGAAATGTGCATGTTACTGCAACACTAAATCTATGGTTGTACATGCATGTCTAACCAAATTCCATGCATGCATAACTGCCACCCCACTTTCTCTGTTTTCCCTAAATGGCATCCTTCTAGTTTGTGGAGTTGAATTCCTTGTTTAGTTGGTAGTATAAATAAATATGAAATGCTCCTTCTCTAAGGGTTGCACGATTTGATATTGTACTTGCATGCTTGATTTTTCAACAACACAGATATACTATTGTTTTGTACTCATGATTTATAGTGAATAAAATGAATTTCTAAGTTTAATCATTTGAGTTCTCATTAGTTTTAGAGGATACTTATCCAAGGGGGGCCACTTGGTGAGTAATCCATCCTTTATTTTACTATTAGTTTATTATTACTTTTTGTTTAGTAATTAGTTAAAAATATGGCACTGACTATTCCTGCAACTACTAGAATTCCATTTTGTGATTGTTCC
>VDFB02193867.1:499656565-499742606 GCA_007258455.2 Sequoia sempervirens | reverse complement strand
TTTTGAGAAAAGGCTATCCTAGGTTTGGTTTTATTTTTGCATTGGTTTTTTACTATGCATTCTTTTGTGCTTTGTGCAATCAACAATGTGTTGATGTTATATAGTGTATGTTTGATTCCATTATGCATTGTTGATTATTGTTCTCTAACTTAGGCTATATTGTTCTATTTTTGATAAGGTGCTGCTATAGAGGATATATTATTTCAATTTTTTATAGGGTACTATTGAAAAACCTAGATTCTTTAAATTTTTGTTAAGGTTCCATTCAGAAAAGAGTATATTTTAATATTAATATATGTGTATATATATACATATATATATATATGTGTATATATATACATATATACATATATTTATATATATGTACATATATACATATATTTATATATATGTACATTTATACATATATTTATATATGTCATTTTTTTGTGTGTTTCTCTTTATGGCTTGTGTTTTGTGGCTATGTTGGAAATTGAATTAAATTCTTGGCGTTATGTAGTTTTTGTCAATTGTTGTTGTCCAGCTCAGCCTATATTATCTAATTTTTTATAAGGTGTTGTTGATAAAAGATGATATTGTTTGTTAGAAGAAATATTGTTTCGTTTATACATACACAAATATACGTATATACATATATATACATATATACACATATACATATATACACATATATATACACATATATACATTGATGCAGAAGCATCTAGTGGTGTGAGGGAAATCTTGCATCACCCAAAAAAGATGCTTTCCATTTATGTTCTTGTTTTCTTTTTGTAGATGTTTTTGCATTTCTGGATACCCTTTTCGTCGAATAAGAGTTTCCAACTTTTAGAACTGCTTTTCTGCTTTTGCTCAACTGCTATTTTTAGTAGGTGTGAATTTTATGGTGTGGGAAGACAAAAATTTATGGGAAGGTTCTTGATGAAAAAATAAGCACTTTGGCAAAAGAATCAGGTCAAGATCATTCATGGTTTGAAAGTTATTCAAGTTCCAGTTTCTACTTTTTGCCCTAAAAAACCTTCTGAGTCTAGTTTGAGGCACTAAATGGTCCCGTACGGGTCCATAAATTGTTAGAATTGGTGGAGCAGGTTATTAGCGCGTTCTTCACTCTGAGACCTTTCTGATGGTGCAAACAGTTTGAAAAACGGAGTCCTGGATCAAAAGTTATGGCTTTCGAAAGTTGGTCAATTTTTGGAAAATTACCAATTTTTGAATTAGGACTTAGTTTTTGAATTTCAAATTGTAATTTTTGCGCCAAACCACCAAAAATCTTATCTTGAATGTTTTTTTAGTTCCAAACTAAAATGGGTCTCTTTATGGGCTAGTTTCTGATTTTTGAGCAACTTTTTGGGGAAAAGAGTTCATATGTTGCGAAAGGAGAATCTGGGTAATTTTCTCTGAGTCTATAATTTGTATGTATCATAGAGCTCGAGATTTGAGATCCTCTGCATGTAAGAGTTCCATATTTTTGAATAAAATAGTATTCTCTATTTTGTGAGTGTTATTTTATGTCTCGGGTTTTCTCCCTCGTCAAGTGGTATCAAAGCGGGTTGTCTTGAGCGTGTGGACAGATCGTCGATCATGAGGCAGTTCACACCAGGACCATGGTTGTGGGTTCAAGGTATTCAACATGCCTCTAAGAGTGATGCCTAGTAGGCGTGGTGGTGCCAGAGATGGCAGAGGTGGCAAAAATGTTGGTGGAAGAGATCCATTTGAGGCTGAGGGTTTTAGAGCTCTCCAGAGAAAAATTGATGCATTGTAGGAACAAATGAGAAGAGGATTATACCTGGGAAGGAGAGGAGAAAGTGAAGATGAAGAAGAGGTGGAAGATTCAGACATAGAAGAGGAAGAAGAAGCAATTGATCAAGATCAGATGCGGCTGATAAGGGCCATTTCGAAGATTAAAAAAAGACCTAGAATAGAAGTCCCCAGTTATTCCGAAAGTTTGAACTCGAAAGAGTTGATCGATTGGATCAACAAGCTAGGAGAGTATTTTGAGTATGAAGAAGTAGAGGACCCAGATTGGGTTAAGTTTACAAAAATGAAGCTAAAGGGCCATGCCAATATTTGGTGGAAAGAGGTCCAGTTGGAGAGAAATTGAAGAGGAAAAGGAAAGATCAGCAATTGGGATCGCATGGTGCAGAAACTGAAGAAGTAGTTCATACTAGTAGACTACGAGTTAGATCTACTGAAGAAATTGCAAGGGTTCAAGCAAAGAAGTAGATCTATGAAAGAATACACAGAAGATTTTCACAAGATGATCATTAGAACAAGCCATGCAGAGGCCAACAAGGAGAAGGTAGCTCATTATCTTAATGGGTTACGACCGAGCATTCAAGAGGAGCTAAGCCTAGTCAGAATCACCACCATTGAGGATGCATACTATTTTTCTCTTAAAGTTGAGGATAAGCTGAACAAAACATTTGACAGCAAGCAAAAAGGACGAGGAGGTCAAAGCGGAAGGGGTAGTGGAAGATCTTATGGAGCCGAAATGAGGATGAAAGGAAAAATAAAGATGTGGGTACCAGTCGAAGCCAGAAGAATGATAAATTCTACTACCCTTGTAATCAAAACAATGGTGATCAAAGAGGTAGAGGACAAGGAAGATCTGGGCCAGGACCCGAAAGAGGTGGTTTTAGAGGAACTTGTTTCCATTGTGGTGAAGAAGGGCATCGAGCCTATGAATGTCCACAACACCAAGGAAGGACAGACAGAAGGCCAGAAGGTCATGGAAGGGTTGCACATGCAGATGAGGAGGCTCAATCCGAGCATTCAGATGATGTAGAAAGGGGAGAAGCCCTAGTGGTTAGAAGAGCCCTAGTGACTGAAGAGAAGGAGCCATAACAAAGGAAGAATTTGTTCTGCACAGGGTACAAGTGTGAAGACAAATGTTGTGAGGTCATTATTGACAGTGGGAGCACCAATAATCTGGTGTCAGAAGAGATGGTTATGAAGTTGAAGCTGTAAAGGGAAAGGCATCCACATCCATATCGGATTGCCTTGTTGTAGAAAGACCACAAAGTTCTGGTCAATGAGTAGAGTCTGGTGAAGTTCAAGATCATAATCTATTGTGATGAGGTACTCTATAATATCATCCCCATGGATGCATGTCACATGTTGTTGGGGAGGCCGTGCTAGTTTGATAGGCATGTTGTACATGATGGCCATGCAAACACTTATTCCCTGATGAAGGATGGAGTCCGCCATAAGTTGAAACCCCTAAAGAAGAACGAAGAAAAGGTATGCAGTAGTGCTAGAATTCTTTTTGTTGATGGAAAGAAATTTTTAGAAGGCATGAAGCATGAGCATATGTGTTATGCATTGATTCCTAGAATGCAAAGGAAAGATAGTGAGAAGGTTCCAGTAGAAGTTTCTGGACTATTGGAAGAGTTTCAAGAGATTATTTTTGATAATGTACCTAAGGGTTTACCACCAATGAGGAAGATTAGTCATCAGATTGACTTGATCCCTAGAGCCAGTTTTCCAAATAAGGAAGCACACATAATGACTCCTGCAGAAAATGAGGAGTTGAATAGACAAGTTCATCATTTGTTGAGAAAGGGTTTGATTCAATAGAGTCTGAGCCCATGTGCAATACCTGTAGTGCTAGCACCAAAAAAGGATGGGGAGTGGAGGATGTGTACAGACTCTCGAGCCATAAATAAGATAACAATCAAGTATAGATTTCCCTTGCCAAGGATGGATGACCTGATGGATTATTTGAGTGGAACATAGTACTTCACGAAGATTGATCTGAAAAGCGGATATCACCAGATCTAGATTCGAGAGGGTGATGAATGGAAGATTTCCTTTAAGATGAAGGGGGGCCTGTACGATTGGTTAGTATGCCTTTTGGGCTAACCAATGAACTTAGTACATTCATGTGGCTCATTAACGAGGTACTAAAAGAGTTTATGGGAAGTTTTGTCATTGTGTATTTAGATGATATTTTGATTTTCAGTAAGAAATTGGATGAGAATTTAATGCATATTCTTAGGGTTTTTGAGAAGTTGAGAGAGGAGAAACTATTGATAAATTTGAAAAAGTGTAGCTTTGTAAGAAATGAGTTAGTGTACTTGGGGTTTGTTGTCTTAGCAGAGGGTCTAAAGATGGACCCAGAGAAGGTGAAGGCTATTCTAGAATGGCCTACCCCAAGAATTGCTACTGAGGTGAGATCTTTCCATGGTTTGGCCAGTTTTTACAGAAATTTCATTAGAAACTTTAGTAGTATTTGTGCACCCCTGACTGAAACAATGAGAGGGGATATAAAAAAGTTCAAGTGGAGCACATGAGCAGTGCAGAGTTTTGATATCTTGAAGCAGAAGGTGACAGAGCAACTAGTTTTAGCCCTCCCAGATTTCAATAAGGTGTTTCATGTGGATTGTGATGCCATTGGTTGTGCCATTGGAGTAGTGATGAGCCAAGAAGGTAAGCCCATTGCCTATTTAAGTGAAAAATTAAATGATGCAAAGAGAAAGCACTCTGTATATGATCAAGAATTTTATGCAATAGTTCAAGCATTAAATAAATGGAGACATTATCTGTTGCCAAAGGAATTTTTTGTTTACTAATCATCAAGCATTATAGTATCTGAGTATTCAGGGAAAATTAAATCAGGGGCATATGAAATGGGTAGAATTTTTGCAGAGTTATACTTTTGTTTTAAAGCATAGGAGTGGAAAGTCGAACAGGGTTGCAGATGCCTTAAGTAGGAGGAAAACATTGTTGACAAAAATGCAGATTGAAGTGGTTGGGTTCAATGAACTCAAGACATTGTACCCTGAAGATCTTGATTTTGCAGAAGCTTGGAAAGCTTGCAAGGAGCCTGTTACAGTTGACAAGACAAAGTTGTTGGATTTCATAATCCAGGATGGCATGTTGTTTAAGGGAATTCAGTTGTGCATTTCGAGGAGTTCCATGAGGGAGAACCTGATAAAGGAGAAGCATAGTGGAGGAATGGCAGGACATTTTGGTCAGGATAAGACCATTGCCATTATCAATGAACATTATTATTGGCCTCAATTATCACAAGATGTGAAGAAGTTTGTGTAGAGTTGTAGGGTATGTTAAATGGCTAAAGGAGTGATCCAGAATACTGGGTTGTATCAGCCCTTACCTATACCAGAGAGGTCGTGGGAGGATATAAGTATAGAATTTGTTCTTGGTTTTCCAAGGACACAGAGAGGGAATGATTTAGTATTTGTGGTAGTTGATAGGTTTTCAAAGATGACACATTTCATCCCATTCCAGAAGACCCATGATGTAGTCCACATTGCTGACTTGTTCTTTAGAGAAGTTGTGAGACTACATGGTTTTCCAAACAGTATAGTATCAGATCGTGATACCAAGTTTATGGGATAATTTTGGAGGACCTTGTGGAAAAAGTTGAAGATAGAGTTGAAGTTTAGTTCTGCACACCATCCACAAATTGATAGGCAGACTGAGGTTGTGAATAAAATTCTAGGTAACCTACTGAGATGCTTGGTAGGAGATAAACCCAAGGGATGGGACTTGATCTTACCACAAGCATAATTTTCTTACAACAATTATGTCAATAGAAGTACTGGTAGATCACCATTCCAGATTTTGTATGGAGGCAGTCCCAAGACTGCTCCACAATTGAGAAAGATGGACCAAGGGAATAAGACAAGTGTTGAAGCCGAAGACTTTGTAGAGCACATCAAGAATATACATGAGAAGGTAAGAGCACATATTAACAAGATGAATATGCAGTATAAGGCTAAGGCAGATCAAAAGAGGAGGTATAAAGAGTTTCAGGTTGGTGATGAAGTGATGGTCCACTTGAGGAAAGAGAGGTTTCCAGTGGGAACCTATAACAAACAGAAGATGAATTTTAGTCCTTGTAAAATTTTGAAGAGGCATGATTCAAGGAATACATATGAGGTGGAGTTGCTGGATGGAGTCAACATTTCTCTTGTGTTCAATATTTCAGATTTGACAGAGTATCATGAAGGTGGCACAGAGGAAGTACCAACAATGGAATAGTGTAGCATTCCAACACCTACTTCAGAGAAGGAGGAGATTGAAGAAATCTTGGATAGCCGTGTGGGAAGGAGTACCAGAAATAGGCAGTATGAAGAATATCTGGTAAAGTGGAGAGGAAGGCCTGTGGAAGATTCATCCTGACTGTCTAAAGTAGAGGTTGACCATTTGGGTTTTCCTCAACCATTTGAGACGTGATGGGATCACTTCTCAAATTACCCTGGGTGTCTGATGCAGGAGCATCTAGTGGTGTGAAGGAAATCTTGCATCACCCAAAAAAGATGCTTTCCATTTATGTTCCCGTTGTTTTCTTTTTGTAGATATTTTTGCATTTTTGGATACCCTTTTCGTCGAATAAAAGTTTCCAACTTTTTGAACTGCTTTTTTGCTTTTTCTGCTCAACTATTATTTTTAGCAGGTGTGAATTTTATGGCGTGGGAAGACAAAAATTTATGGGAAGGTTCTTGATGGAAAAATAAGCACTTTAGCGAAAGAATCAGGTAAAGATCATTCATGGTTTGAAAGTTATTCAAGTTCTAGTGTCTACTTTTTGCCCTGAAAAACCTTCTGAGTCTAGTTTGAGGCACTAAACGATCTCGTATGGGTCCAAAAATTGTTGGAATTAGCAGAGTGGGTTTTAAGCATGTTCTTCACTCCGAGACCTTTCTGATGGTGTAAACAGTTCAAAAAACAGAGTCCCAAATCAAAAGTTATGGCTTCCGGAAGTTGGCCAATTTTTGGAAAATTGCCAATTTTTGAATTAAAGGACTTAGTTTTTGAATTTCAAATTGTAATTTTTGGCGCCAAACCACCAAAAATCTTATCTCAAATGTTGGTTTTGGTTCCAAACCGAAATGGGTCTATTTATGGGCTAGTTTCTGATTTTTGAGAAACTTTTTGGGGAAAAGAGTTTGCATGCTGTGAAAGGGGAATCTGGGTAATTTTTTGTAAGTTTGTAATTTGCATGTATCACAGAGCTCAGGGATTTGAGATCCTCTGCATGTAAGAGTTCCATATTTTTGAATAAAATATTATTCTCTATTTTATGAGTGTTATTTTGTGTCTCGGGTTTGCTCCCTTGTCATACATGAACATATATATATATGCATGCATATACATATGCATATATACATATATATATATATATACATGTATACACACACACACAAACACATATATATATATATATATATATATATATATATATATATATATATATACATGTATACACACACAGACAAACACACAGATATATATATATATATGTATATATATATATATATATATATATTTATGTATATATATATATATATATATATTTGAAGTTAGATGTATATATAGGAGTATATTTTTGGATGGGTTTGTCACTATTAATTTTCATGGGTTTCTCTTTATGGCTTATGTTTTGTGGCTATGTTTGGAACGAAATAAAATTGTTAACATTATCTAGTTTTTGTTGGATGTTTTTGTGTATCTTTGGCTATATTATTTCATTGTTGAAAAGGAATAATTGAGAAGTGTTTCAATTCTCATTAAGGAATTGTTGAGAAAAGGCTATCTTAGTTTCAGTTATATTTTTGCATTGGTTTGTTATTCTGCATTTTTTTGTGCTTTGTACAATCAACAATGTGTTGTTGTTATACAATCTATGTTTGATTCCATTATGCATTGTTCATTATTGTTCTCTAGCTTAGGTTATATTGCTCTATTTTCGATAAGGTGTTGTTGAAGAGGCTATATTATTTCAATTTTTGTTAAGGTTCCATTCAAAAAAGAGTATATTTTAAGATTAATATATATGTATATATGTGTGTGTGTGTATATATATATATATGTATATAAATGTGCATGTATACATATATTTATATATATGTCAATTTTCTATGGCTTTCTCTTTATGGTTTGCATTTTGTGGCTATGTTGGCAATAGAATTAAATTCTTGATGTTATGTAGATTTTGTTGATTGTTGTCGTCTAGCTCGACCTATATTTTCTCATTTTTTATAAGGTTTTGTTCAAAAGTCTATATTGTTTCAATTTTTTTAAGGTGTTGTTGATAAAAGACAATATTGTTTTGTTTATGGTTATGTTATGTGGCTATCATTCTGCATGGTTTTTATGGCTATAGTTTTCTAGGTTTCTCCATCTCGATCATTGTTGAAACCAATGTTGTTTGTTTATAGCTTTTGTTTTGTGGTTATGGTTGGAACAAAATAAAATAATTAATGTTGTACACAATTAGGTATTGTTGATTATTGTTCTCTACCTTAGGCTATATTGTTTCATTTTTGATAAGGTGTTGTTGAAAAGGCTATATTGTTTCAATTTTTGATAAGGTTTTGTTGGGAAATGAGTATATTTTTAATTTGGTTTGTTACTATAAAGCATTATATATATATATATATATATGTATGTATGTATGTATGTATGTATGTGTAGATACATATATATGTATATACATATAAATATAGATATTTACATATATATACATATATATAGATATATCTATATCTATATATATTTCTTAAGTTAGATGAACATATATACACATTATTGATTGCACTCTACAGAAGAGTATATAGCCATAGCGCAATGCCCTCTCAAAACTTCCATAGGAATTCACTATGTTTTCTAGAACTTTAAAAGACAACCATTGCTTACAACCATTGCCACTACACGGAAACCATACAACAATTAATGTTTGGCGTTATGCAGTTTTTGTCGATTGTTGTTGTCTATCTCAACATATATTGTCTCATTTTTTATAAGGTTTTGTTCAAAAGTCTATATTGTTTCAATTTTCAATAAGGTGTTGTTGATAAAAGACAATATTGTTTGTTAACATATATTTTTTTGTTTATGGTTGTGTTATGTGGCTATCGTTATGCATGCAAGGTTTTGTGGCTACAGTTTTGTGGGTTTCTCGATCTGGGTCACTGTTGAAACTAATGTTGTTTGATTTATGGCTTTCATTTTGTGGTTATGGTTGGAACAGAATAAAATAGTTAATGTTTTACACTTCATGTTTGGTTACATTAGGTATTGTTGATTATTGTTCTCTTGCTTAGGCTATAATGTTTCATTTTCGATAAGGTGATGTTGAAAAGGCTATATTATTTCAATTTCCAATAAGGTTCTGTTAAAAAAGGAGTACATTTTTGGATGGGTTTGTCACTATTAGTTTTTGAGAAGGTGTTGTTGAGAAGGCTAGATTATTTGAATTTTTGATAGCGTTTTGTTGGGAAATGAGTATATTATATACATATATATATGTATATATATACATATATATACATATACATATGTATATATACATATATATACATATATATGCATATACATACATACATACATACATATATGTATATACATATATACATATATACATATATATATATATATACATATATATATACATATATATATACATACATATATATATATATATATATATACATATATATATATATATATATATATATATATATATATATATATATATATAGATATATATATTTCTTGAGTTAGATGCACATATATATGCATTATTGATTGCACTCTATAGAAGAGTAGATAGCCATAGGGAAATTCCCTCTCAAAAATTCTGTAGGAATTCACTATATTTTCCAAAACTTTAAAAGGAAGCCATTGCTTACAACCATCGCCACTACATGGAAACCATACAACAATTAATGTTGATTCCATTTCACTAGCCTTCTCTATTAGTGTGCCAAATTCTTTTAATTTAAAAATAAAAAAACAATCCATCACCTTTTCCCTCACCATGCTAAATGGAAGCCATAAATGAAACAATATAGCCTAAGGTACACAACAATAGTGAACAATGTCTTATGCAAAACAACATGAACTACAAAACATTAACTATTTTATTGGATTACAACCATCACTAAAAAATGAAAGCCATAAATGAAACAATATTGTTATCAATAGTCACCTAGATGGGGAAACCACAAAACACTAAAAAGCATAGTGACAAACCCATACAAAAACATCCCTAGAAAAGTCTAATTATAAATCAAACAATATTGGTGTGAGCAAACTATATAGTCTTTTTTCAACAGAACCTTATCAAAAAGGTAACAATGTACCCTAAGCCAGAGGACAACAATCAACATTGCCTTGCAGAAAAAAATGCAACCTGTATAACATTAACTATTTCATTGTGTTTCAACCATCACCACAAAAATATGGCTTTCAATAGTGACCCGCATGAAAAAACCCACAAAACATAGAAAGCTCGTAGTAACATACTGATTCAAAACCTTCACCAAAAAACATGAACCATAAATCAATAAATATTGGTTATTGGTTTCAACAACCTAGATGGAAAAATTCACAAAAAAAACAACAGATTAACTATTTTGCAACCATTCACAGAAAACGAAGCCATAAATGAAACAATATAGCTTAAACTAGAGAGTTGAAACCATACCCACAAAAAAAAAGCTATAAATCAAACAATATTGGTATCAACAGTCACCTAGGTGCAAAAACCCACAAAACACAAAAAATTGTAGCAAGAAACCCATGCAAAACCAGCACCACAAAAGTTGAACCATAAATCAAACAATTTTTGTTTCAAAAAACTATACAATCTTTTCAACAACAATCAACACCATGAAACAATATTTATTTCAAGAGTAACCTAGATGAAAAATCCCACAAAAAGCACACGAATTTAACACAAGAATTCATAGTAACAAACCAACGCCAAAACAAACAATATTTCCTTCCACCCATGGCAGCTACAGAAAAACCATAAACAAAACAATTTAGACTAATCTACATACCAACAATCAACAATCCCCTTTGGAAAATAACATAAATTGTTTTAGAAATACTCAAGAAATAGTTTTTTCAATATGCACCTCTTCCTGCTTCCTTCAAATACACCTCTTCACACTTGCTTTCTCTTCCTTCTGTTCTTTCTCCACTGCCTGCAAAAAATGGGAACAAAATTATCACAACCCACACTCTTCTAGAGATTTTACAACCATCAAAACATGCAAAAAACACAAAATAACATCCAACCACCTTCACAAAATATTTTCCTCCTCACTCACATCCATCTTGAACAACAAGGGAAACCCAAAGAATGACACCCAACAATGCATTATTGAAAATTGCACAAACATCTGCTTTATTTTCTAAGGACTTTAAAGAAAAATGTTACTTACAACCATCACCACTACATGAAAACCATAGAACAACTAATGTTGATGCCATTTCATTGGCCTTCTCTATCTTTGTGCCAAATGCTTTTTATTTAAAAATCAAAAAACAATCCGCCAACTTTTCCTCGGCATCAGAGACCTCAAAAATTGGGAAGGCTGACAAAGATTCTAACCAAAGCTCACCAAAACCAAAAAACATCCCACCACCTTGTCCCCAACACTGGAAAGCTCTAAAATTTGGAAGACTGATGAAAATTCTAACCAAAGTTCACACAAATAGCCTATTAGCTAAATATGGTAAGGTTATATATTAGTGTGTATGTTCAAATATTGAAAGTATGTAATCTTTGTTAGAGGTTCTATGGATTGAGCTTGTGTTTTGTATAGACCTAGTGTGTGTGATTTAATTTTATGAATAATATAACAATCAATCTTTCATGGCTAGTGGGATTTTCCTTGAAATGTTTTCTCATATAAATTTATGTCTTGTGCATATTTATGAATTTTATATTGCTTCATCGTCTATCTTATTTAGTCACTGAGTTAGTTAATCACAATGCACCAAGCTCCATGCCATTATCATTTTAGTCATATTTTTCATTGACCTACACTTTATTGTCCAAATTTGATTGATTGAATACTTCTTTTAGCATGATGGTGGACCCTAAGTTTCTATTTTAAACCTTAGGAATATTGAAATTGTACTCCTTAAACAATCCTTTCCCTTTTGTAATGTATCAGTTTTTCAAAATTATAATTGGGATAGACTACCAAGATCCCTACTTGTCATTGTCTTTTATGCAATTATATCATCCTACTTATGCATTCCTTTCATCCAATATCTTGAGAGTTTAAGTGTGGTTGTCTTTATTGTTATGTGTAGGTAGATATTTAATGTGAATATGACATACAAATGGATGTCTTTTACTTTATAGGTTAATAATATGGATGGGTGTAATTGGATCCATGAGTTTAAGGGGTAATCATATGTCACATTATGTATCTAATTTGGTTATAGTGTGAGTAGGTCATACTAATCCAACTGACCAAGAGAAAAAACATAGCTTCAAGAGAAAGGAAAATTCGTGTACCAAGTGTCACCATGGTGATGCAGGTGGCATCTAGTTCTTGTATGTTGTATAAATTATGTGTTTATGCTCTACTACATGGTAGTGACATTTTTGGTTAATTGAGTACACTTTTTGTAATGTCCTTTATGTGTTGATGCTGACTCTAAAATTGGTTAGCATGATGTTCCTTATGTAGTGATGAATTAGCATTACCAATTTCCCTCAATTCATTACTATATGCCAATTTTTTTATGTGTGTCCATACATTATTGAGATGCATCAAGTCACTTAATGTATTATCAACATTTGACTGGCCCATGAATGAAATTGCTCACAAATTTTCTTGATATTATGATAGAAATCTACTATCAATATTTATTCAAATATATTTTGACAGCATTAGTGGTGGGCATAAACTTTCAAAGAATTAAGTTCTTTATTATGTGTGGTGGTTGTGGAACATCATATTAGGAGACATGTGTTGAGTCAACTATATGGGTTTGGTTCATTTAAATGGTGATGTATGATGCACCATACCTTCTAACTAAATCATCTAGTTTAATTTATCTTATTGAGTGCATATTGCTCAAGCAATCACTAAAAAACTAGCTAGTGGGAATTCCTCTTTATAATTACAAGCTTTCTCTCTTGATCACCTTTTTCCTCTTGCTTATGTGTTATTCCATTATTTAGGGCTTCTTTGTGATCATATTGATTGTCCATCTCCATCATTCATTAAAAGCTTTAAGTGTATTGATGGAGTCGATATATATTGAGGTGTAAGGTATAGTATCTTAGGGTTTTGAATGTGGAGGAGAAAAGTGATATGGATGACATGTATGTAGGTAAATTTTTGGATATTAAGAAGAAAATTTAGAATATTATCGATTATTTTAGACTATTGTGATTGTTCTTTCATGACATGAGATGCATCTACAAAGTTTTCAAACTATGTGGAGCTCTATGATGTTAGTTGAGTACTACATTTTGAGACCCTTCCTTATTCTTGTAGGAGATATTACTCATAAATTAGGCTTTTGATTATCATCCTTTTCTCATCCATAAGAATCCATTCTATTAAGTATTCTTTTGAATCACAATTTTTAGACATGTTTGATTATCATATGAGTCTAAGAAGATGTTTAGATACTAAAACTTATTATTACACTATTATCTCTATCACTAGCTAGAATCTACTGAAGGTATCTTGTGAGTGTACTAGACTATCTCTCTTAGCACATAAATAATTTTTTTATTATTTTAAATATTTTTTAGAAACCTAGTGCTGTAAAATATTGTAAAGGAATATCTAAATAATCTTGTCTCTAATACAAATGGGAATTTTTCATGAGAAATTAGTGTTTGAAGCATTCTTATCTATGTTTCATTTCTACTATTTATTATTTTATTTTTTGTAAAAGTCTTACTTTTCATTGTAGTTCATGTGGATATGTTCCTTCTCCTTATACTTAGGAATCTATTTCATATTTAGGTACATAGCAATCATCTAGGCTCAATGTTCAATCTGTCAATTGATTGATATATCTCTCAAGTTTCTTGTTAAATTAGGACTATATTAGGACATACTAGTGTATAAAATCTTAATTGTATAAACTATGCCATATCATTTATAAGTTATTATTTAAAAAATATATCTTAGACCTATTTACTATATTTTAAGTTTTGCATGTGTGTAATGTTTAGCGAAATTGTGAATGGTGATGGAGTTTTTATCATATATTTAGTTATACAGGTAGTCTTATTTCCTTAGCTCAATATAAAATCAAGTAGGCCTATTCATAGTTTCCAATAGATCACAATTTATTAGGAGTTAGATGATTATGATTTATGTCTCTTAAATTATTCTATTTGGAACATTAGGGAAACATGCTCTTAGTTATAATAGAGAATAAAGAACTAGTGGTTCCCACTTATATTAAGTGATGTGCAATTATCCTCTCTTTGAAAATAATTCTTGTCTTTCTATCTAGGTTCATGTTTGTGCCCCTGTTTTTGTAAAGACCATATTCTCTACAAGAGTTGAACCATAGATTTGAGAGTTAACATATGTAAAAGGACTGGAATTGAAGGATGCCTCCCATGAATGGAAGAAAGTAAAGGAACTTGGATTGATAATGGCCTTAATCAAAGAAAGAAAAGCTAAATGATAGTAATGAAATATTCAAATAATACTAATGAATTTATGAATGTCAAACATAAAAAAACTATCTTTCGAAGGTGTGGCATTATCCATTAGGTCTATGAGATTCATAGCACCTTATGAATCTATGAATGTCAAACATAAAAAAACTATCTTTCAAATAATACTAATGAATTTATGAATGTCAAACATAAAAAAACTATCTTTCGAAGGTGTGGCATTATCCATTAGGTCTATGAGATTCATAGCACCTTAGTTTTAATTCATGGTGGAAAATGTGATGCTAATGCAAGTCTTAAATCTTATGTAGGCACATGTTTAGACATTATTTATTAGAATAAGTTGTATAAAAAGCTATTTTTACATGTTTGAAAAGATTATGATATTTATTCGTTCTTTTCAGTTCCTCAAATTTGTCTTAATTCATTTTATGAATCTGATAACAAGTTTTGAAAGTAATTCAAAGTTAATGTAGGGATTATAGTAATAATTGTTGAATATTTGGATTTGCCAAATTATTAGATGAATAAAATAGTGGTTACATGATATTTAATTTCAGTCCTAGAACTTTTCTCGTAGCTAATGCAGGTGATAAGGACACGTGGCTAGGCAGCACTGTTGATGGCGTTTTCCTCGTTCGTCACCAACCATCCTATGATGAAATGGATAAGCATAATTTAACGTGTATGTAATAACTTTTATACATACCGTATGCTCTTATGCTCCGTCTATATATAAAGTTATTCCATGGGCTGCTTCAATATAGGTTCTTCATAATTTGGAACACCTATTCAAGGCTTCCTCTTCACAAATTCTTCCAATGGCTAATCAGGATCTTCCTCCAATCGATGTCTCAAATCCTACAATCCTCAGTGTCGATGGAGGAGGAGTTCGGGGCCTTATTCCTTTGCAGTCGCTCAAATTCTTAGAGCAACAATTGCAGGTATTTCTTCCTTGACAGATCAGTATAAACTCTTCAACAAATTAGTTGTAAGAAATATAGTGTTTTTTGCAGTAATATATTACTGAAATGTTTCTTGCTGCTTCGTTCTTTTCAGAAATTGGATGGGGAAGAAGCAAGACTAGCAGATTATTTCAATATAGTGGCAGGTACGAGCACCGGAGGTCTCATCGCCACAATGTTAGCCACTTCAGATCCGAATGATCACTGTCACAATCGTCCTTATAGTACCCAGAAAATTGAAGAATTTTTCTTGAAGAATGCAAGATCGATTTTTCCTCGACCATGGTTAGTAGTTCTAATGGCATTATGTTGTTCTATGTATTGTATTCAGTCTATCTTTCATAGTGAGTTATCGCAATTTTGTTATATTATTGCAAAAATTCTCTTGGTGTTGGACATGTAGCAAATGTAATTTTCTTGAGGGCATTTGTGGTCCCAAATTCAATGGCAAACAACTGGTCGATATCTTAGAACAAGAAAAATTTCACGAAACACGTCTGTGTGACACGGTAACTAACCTGGTTATACCCACCTTTGATATCAAGATGCAGTTCCCGACAATTTTCGCCAGTCATGAGGTATTTATTATATTGGATGATCTTAAATACTTGAATAATGCAGATGAACTATAGACGAGGATTCTTAATATCTTACTATATATGCAGGCGAAAGCAGATCCACTGAAGAATCCACATCTAATGGACGTATGCCTCTCCACAACTGCAGCTCCTGTCTATTTTCCATCTCACCAGTTTACTATAAATTCCTGTGACGGAAACAGCAGAGTTTATAACTTGGTAGATGGAGGAATAGCGGCTAACAATCCTGTAATGCTTGTATTATAAGTAGCGATTACGATTAAATATTTACTTGAAATGAAGATATCATAAGGGCCTGATAATAACTTATTAATAATGCAGACCTTGATAGCAATGAACTTAGTCACTCGAGCAGTTTATCTAAATACAAAAATCGTAGATAAAAAGGTATTTTATATAATTTTGATAGTATTTGTCTCTATTTAGAATAAACATCTCGTATGTGTGTAGCCAAACATCTGTACAGCTCATATAAAGTGAAACTTCAATGATTGGGAAGTGTTAAAGCGCAAATATGTAACCAGAGTTTTTCTATTTACAGGAATACCTTGACCACTTTATTGTGCTTTCTCTTGGAACGGGATTAGAAGAGAATATATGGGACGCAAAAAAGGCTGCCAAATGGGGGTCTCTCAAGTGGATTTTTAACGATCGAAGATCACCTCTGATAGATTCTTTCATGAATGCAAGTTCAGACATGGCCGATATTCATTCAGCTTTGATGCTCCATCATGACAAAGAGAATTATCTTAGAATCCAGGTTATTTTTATTGTTTCCAATAATCTATCTTGAAATGAGAAAGAGTCTATATTTATAATTATACAGATCCTATTTCTTCTTTATTTTCTGTATGTTTAAGATATGGGCATTCATACTGTAGGAATGGCAATTAAAAGGAGACGAAGCAATTATGGATCTCAGTGCGGATGGAAACCTGCAGAAACTTGTGAAGAAAGGCCAGGAGTTGTTGGATAAACCTGTTAAAAGTTTGGATTTAGAGACTGGGCGTCCTAAGATAGGGAATAATGACTACACAAACAGGATAGCATTGACAAAGTATCCCCTACTTCTCTACTTTTTCCTTGTATTTCCATATTTTAGTTTTGTAGCATAAATTCTCACCATAAGTTCTCTTACTGTATTATTTCAACACGGCAGAATGGCGGAACGACTCTCTAGCGAGAAGAAATTGAGGGATAAGAGGAGTGTACCTTCTTCACTTTCTAAGAGTGGACACTGTGTTGGAACAAAGATCTGAACTTTCCTCTCCCATCCCAATCACACCTTATCCTAGAATTTCGTCTAGAGTTTTTAATAAGAAAGAATATCAGAGTGTTTGTGAGCAAAACTATCATGTGTTGGTGAGCTTCACCCTATCAGTCCGGTCAATATTTATTCCTATAATATTATTCTCAATGATTTTTAAATACAAATCAGCTGTGCATGCTTTTAATTTAGTCAATGGTAACAAACTTTCTCCAAATGAATTTCGTAGAACATATTTATTTTCTCGGTTCTTCTCCATTCGACCAAGCTGCATTTAAATAGCAGAGTATTCCGTACAAGTTTTTGCCCATTTACATGGATGCCATATCGTTTCGTGCTTTTGTTTTTTTTGCTAAATTATTATTTTATGCTTTGTATTACTCCATTCAGTGAAAATAGTTCATTATAAAGTTGTCACATTTTTATAATAGTATTTAACTTCATTAAATATTGACAAATATAATAGTTATGTTCTATCAAATTTGTACTCACAATTTAATCTTATGTTGAAAATATATTTGTTGGAATAATAGTTGAGGCATAAAGTAGGGGATGATTCTTCTACTTCTCAGGTCAAGGAAAATAAAACCATGACACATGGTTGACTACAACCTATCAAAATTAGTGCATCAGATCACTTATTTTTCTTAGTTCATTTTTATCCAATGAATTAATTTAATAATAGCATGACTAAGGATGTATTATCTTACAATTATGAAGTTAATACAACTAATTACATAATAATATTTTTATGTAAACTTGTTAAATTGAGATAATACTTGATTATTTGGATTTGATTTATCAAGGATCTATGTTGACACAAAATTGGTGAAGGAATAAGGTGAAGGGTATTTGTGAGACAAAAATACATGACATGTAGTAGGCCATGATGAATCAACATAAGCAATGCCCCATCATTAATTTTCATTAGTCATTGTTATATTTAAAGTTATGTCTCATTAATGACTTTGATAAAGATGTATTACCTAATTATTATTGATGGTGTCGTCCACCTCCCATGAGCACCATCTGCAATGAAATATCCATCACAAAATAGAGAGAAGCACAACTATTTCACCAAAAAATAGTGAATAAATTGAGATATTTTACATCTTGTACAATAGTTCCTCATAAAGGCATGAAAATATGGCGAGTAAGCAAAATACCCGATACAGGAAAGAACCATTTGCTGATTAAATGGACTAATAAACTAAATGCAATGTGCCTAAGTAAACTTAAGCGTGGTAAATATCCTATTTACCTTAACACCACCCCTTAAGTGCAACGTAGGGAGATTATTATGCAAAATGAAGATGCAATATGGGTCTTGGCTACACAACCATGTTAGGTACCCATTTACATTGCAAAACAAAATTCTCTCACAACCAGAAAAAATTAGAAAAACCTTGTGGGAAACAACTGCTTTCCAAAAGAGAGAAAAGAAAACAAAAAATGATGCATGGATGGAGGACTCAATCACATCCCCCAAGGACTACATACATCATGTATATACAATCAATGGCCCCCCCATAAGAGAGAAAGAGAGAGAGACTATATAGCCCCCCCACAATGTGTAATCACCTACAAAAATGGTAAGTGCCAGAAGACAAAACATGATCCAATGTCAACAAACGACTTATCTCCCTTTTAGAAGAAATCAAACCAAATACAAATGTAGGAATGCTTCCCATTCTAGATAGGAATTGAAAGAAGGAAGAATGAATATGTATGATGATGTCTCTAAAATATTCTCATGTGTCACCAAAACCTTGGAAGATGATGCCACGAAAAAATAAGTAAAATGCCTAATCACAATAGAAGGTGACAAACAAGGTACCATTGAAAATTGATGTTGAACAATATCCAAAGATAGAGATTATTTGACAATAGTTGTGCAATAACTATTATCAAAGAGGAAAGATAACCCCGTAAATGTGTCCTCCAAATTCAAAATGTGAAACTCCACAAATAGGGAACCAATGTCTGATAAATAGGAATTCTAATCAGGAAGACAATCATAATCCTATTGCTCATGAATGATGGAAGTACTGAATGAAGGTGGATCAACTATCTTTGACAAAGAATCAAGAACCTCTAAAGCAACCACAACCTCATCTAAAGTCTCAACAACCTCAAAAGGATCAAAATCACATGTAGTTTATCTTTGCTAAAGAACAAAGAGACACACTACGGTTGATGCAAGAAGTTGGATCCACAAAAAGCTCAAAAAGTGAAAGTGTTTTTGCTATTTTTTAGAATTGGTCACAGTTGGACTAAAAATTTGAGGCACTTACACAACGAATCTTAAAAAAATATAGTAATATGAAATTTATCATTTTGAATCTAGTTTCCAAATATGTAATTTATTCAAATACCTAGATGATAGAAATTAAATTTTGATAGGGATGCATAAAAACCACTTTTTAAATTTATTTTTTTTCCATACTATGCACATGTACGGACTCCAATTTTTGATCCAAATAAAAGTATTTTGCTAATTCCTTTTGGAGAAAGAGAGATAACAACATGAATATTGATGAAGAGTTTCTTTTGTAAATTTTTTTTGAATATTCTTTTTCATTGAATTTTTATTGGCCTTTATTGTTGTTTTTAAAAATCAATGTGTATGGACAACATAATTGGACCTAAACTAAACACTTTTTGAATCATTTTTTTTTATTGTGTAGAAAATTGTCTAAAGATTGATGCCATATAGTTTTTTTACAAGAAACTTAACAAAAAAGGTTATTAAGAAACAAAAAAAGGCCTGATATTTCAAGTTTCAGGACTAGTTTGCTTAGAAATTAATTAAAAAATAAAAAATATAATCCAATATTAATAAAAATTATATATTTAGAAACTAGATATCATGTTCTCTAATGGGTTTTAATTTTATAGATTGATTTAGAAAAAAATTCATTAGTCATATTGTCAAAGTTGGACATTCTTCTTCAATCTACCTTAGTTTTTTAGTTGCGGGTCAAAGGCTAAGAGTCAGAATGCCAAGCCCTTCCTGAGCCTAAAACCAAGGTTTCATGTGGGTAGGAGATTCAATTTTTTAATAATGCATTCACGTTATTGAACAAATACACATATTATAACATGTACACGTTCCTAAAATAGAATGCGTACATGTTTTATAATGCGTACACATTTCGTATTTAGCTATTTTTTGCTGATTTGGAAAATACTAATAAAGCACATTTTTTGCAACATTCTTTTTCTACAATATGCTCTGAAAGTCCCATTTTCTGCATTTTTTATTGCAATTTTGTCTTTTGCATACCATATTCTATTCAAATTGTTGGAAGAGACAAGTTCAAGTTGAATTTTCTGAAGTGGAATCAAGTACAAGAACATTTTACAAGATTTGGAAAAAGAGAACTTTTGGATGTATTTGTGATGCTTTTGTACTTCAAAGTTTATAGAAGAAAGGATCTTCATACTACATAGTTTAATTTGAATATTCTAAGAAGGAAATTTGAAAATAGGTTAAGAATCATTTTCTTTTTTATCAAAGAGGGTTTGATAACCATGGGATCAAAGCAAAGGCAAAAAAAAGAATGTAGAAAGTTAATGACAGCCAAAGAAATTCAAGCAAATAAAGAAATGGAGGGACAATGACAAATGGATAGAAGAGAAAGGATTCGTCAAATGAAAAAATTGGAAGCATCTAGTTCCATGAATGTTGAAGAGGAAACCATGAATGATGAGAAGAATGTAGATGATGCAAATGTGGAGATGGTGAATATGGAAGAAAATGCAATTATGGAGACAAACCCAACTATTCCTTCTACTTCAACTTTGAATGATATGGAAAGAGCACCTATGCAAACAACTTCAAGTATGTCTTCAAATCCACCTACAAATGATATGGAAAATGCACCTATTCAAAAATTTTATCTAGGTATATCTTCAAACCCAAGTCTTTAGAATATTGATCTTTGTTATTTACATGAAGTTGGATACACTATTGATGATATCAATAATTCTAGGGTTGAAATAATGCAATAACAAAAAAAATGATGAAATATCTTATAAGAATGCGAATGAGAATGAATCCCTTTTATTTTTGAAAACCCCTTGCATGAATGAAAATGAAACCCCTTGTATGGATGAATATATGAAAATGTTTTTTTAATAATTTAAAAAGATGTGCTAGATAACTTTCCTCGTAAAGTATCTTGGAGACAAATGAGAACTTATGGAAATAGAATATATGGAATGTTTTTTTATAGAAAGAAATTAGGATTTCAATGTCAACTCATGGTGCAATTGATGAGAATGTTGAAAATGAGAAAAGTGATGAGAAATTTAGGAATTTTTGAAAAACCAAAAAAGAAAGATGATTTAGTAGAACAAGTCATATCTAGTGTTGCTAATTCTATTGATTGTATAGGTAAGAAAAGTCGATCTAAAGATAAGAATGCAGCTTGTCATGCAATAACAACTGCTCTAGTTAATAGAGTAACTTCAAATAAAAGAATGTTAAGTAAGATTGGTAAATGTATAAAAGTAAATCCTAAAACTTTGATAAGAGTTTCTAAAATAAGAGAAAGTATTAAAAAGGATCCAATTAATCAATGTTGGACTTTTAATGGTAGACTCCCAAGATTAGACATGAAATTAACTAATAAAATTAAATCTTTAATAAAAAAAAATTGGCATCATAATACAGGAGTATCACCTAACATTAGAGATGTCTTAAAATTAAGGGGGGGTTCCAAAATTTGTGAACCTCATCCAAAGCATCTCTTAGATATGACTCAAACTAGTTTATATAAAAAAAAATTAGATGATTCAATCTTAGCATTTAATATTAGCATAAGTTAAAGATCATTCAAAAAGTGTAAATCTTGGTATGTTATAACTAATAAACAATGAATCTCTTGTTGGTGTAATACTTAGTATAATTTCATTATTATTTTTATATTTTTTGATATATATGATGTACTTTGCATGCTAACCAAATTTTGCAAGATATTTGTGGTATTAATATGCCACCTGAAACAATCAAATATTTTATAGTAGGTTTTTTGTGAACCCTTTAATGGAAACTTATTTTATTTAAAAGCATGTATTTCTAGAGAATGTGACAGATCTAGTAACTATTGATTATTAGGAGAATGTATGCATGAAAGTAGTTTAGATGAATATCGATAACTAGTGGATGTAAAATAATTTAAAAATGTTGAGTATTCTTTAAAAGATGGAAAAATTGGAAAATATTGTGAGCTAATTGTGGAAAAAATTAGTGTGCATGCATTTATTAAATAATTTAAAGATAGTATTGTACCTAAATATGTTAAACACTCTTAGTATGCTCATTGGATTCATAATCAATTTTGTTTATGTAGAAACACATTCCCAATTGGAACTATATTCTCAGTTGTTGATTTTGCTAAAAATTACACTCTTGCTCCACAAAAATAAATTCAATCACAATATTATAATTCAGTGCAAGTAGCTATATTTGTTCATATTGTTTATAGACATACAGATGATAGTGGAGAAGACAATATAATTTTTTTGAGAGAGTACAATTTTTATGTAAGTGATAATCGATTACATTCATTTGAGTTTTTTCAATATTGTTTTGATATATTTTATAAAAATTTAAAAGAGAGGAATTCAAATGAGAGAACATCTCATATGGTCAGATAATTCCATGGGTCGATTCAAGAATGCTAGAATGTTTTATTTATGTAGAGTTTATAAGGAAAATAATATCTAACACATGTGGAGTTTTTTTGAAGCTAGACATGGTAAGGGAGAGCACGATAGAGCAGGTACATGTGTGAAAAGAGCTCTTGCTAGAAAGCAACTAAATTTTGAGGATGTTGCAAAATTCAGAGATGCACATGCAATTGTAAATTGGTGCAATACCAAATTATATACAAGAACAAATGAGAGGTCGGTAATTCAACGCTTCTTTTGGTTAGTTGAAAAAAATGATATTTTTTTCTTGACAAGATTGTGAAACAATTAATGGATCTACAAAATGGCATTCGGTTAAGAGTTCAAATACGAATGCATGGACAATATGGACAAGGGAGCTAGCATGATTTTTTCAATTTTGTATTGCAGGTGATTGGGAGGTCTATTTAAATACTGAATGGGTTGAACAATGGCAACAAATAGCCTTAACACCTACATCAACACACATTCAACATGAAATGAAAATTGAAGATAATCAAGTGTTCACATCAGATGATATGATCATGTTTTAGATCTTGTACAAGAAAGTATATTAAATTTAATTTAATTTTATATGTATGCTTGTTTATATGTGAATTGAATATAAGTCACTCTTTATTGATTTTTTAATTTATTTTTGTAGGACATGTGTATGTTGTTATTACACCTGAGGGGAATGAAGAGGAGATAGAGTATATGTTGGTTAGATGTGTTAAGAGAAAACATAAGTTGGTACATCCTAGAGTGGATGATGGCAACTTTAAGTATCCAACTAGTTCTTGTTGTTGGAACCTAGCTTCAAAATTATTTGATAAGAAAGAATGGCTTTCCTGCATTTGAAGATTATGAAAGACACAAGAAGATTATACATTATTCACATTTGATTTTGGCAACCAATATAAAACTGGTTAGATATCAAGCAAGGCCTACTAATAAAGTGTTATGGAAATTTTCAATGGATGATCATGAGATAATCATAGATGCATTACAAAAGAGAGAGGATGCAAATGGTACAACAAAGTAAATAAATATTGTTAAGTATATAGTTGTAAAAATATTTAATTGATAGTCGATATGTAGTTAAAAATTTATCACATATTCATGTCTATATATATATAAATATTTGTCTTTAATCATTTCCTAATTAAAGTATTATATCATTTTTTTGTTTCAATTCTCCCAAAACTAGATGCATTACAAAAAAGATCTCCATATATATTACAATGGAATTCAAATCTAGAGACAGGTAACTATATATAGTTCTATATACATTTAATTGATAGTATAAATATAAAACTAAACAATTCATTATCATTTTATAAAAAAATTATAATTGATTTCATATCCCCTTAATCCATTCTCTTAGGACCCCTTAAGTCATCCTCTTATGTACCATTAATCCATCCTCTTAGGACCCCTTAATCCATATTCTCATATATATACCCTTAATCAATCCTCTTGCATCCCCTTAAGCAATTCTCTTAGGACCCCTTAAGCCATATCCTCGTATTTCTACCCTTAATCCATCCTATTTCATCCCATTAAGTATCTCTATTAATTCCCCTTAAGGCATCCTCTTATGTACCATTAATCAATCCTCTTGCATCCCCTTAAGTCTTTCTGTTAATTCCCCTTAAGGGTATGTGTAGGATTGTGATGGGCAAAAAAGTGGTGATATGATGGGTATGTGTAGGGTATGTGGTTGATGACTTTTTTCTACCCAAATTTGATGAAATGAAAAGGGTTTTTAAAGGATATTTTCATCTTTCCACCAATATAAATTATGCTTTAATTTGAATTTAATAAATAATTATTATTCATTTTTCTATTTGAATTATGACTAAAGTCCTAATTGATAGGTTGGTTGAAAAAAAATCTATAGCTTTCAAATGGTATCACATTTTTTGAATCCAAAACATGCATCACATTCTATGCTTCACATATTATAGGATTAAAAAAAAATAAAAAAAATTCATGAAGTTTTGACCAAGTTAAGGTGGTCATACATACGGGTTTTAATATTTTTCAAAAGTTGTAATAAAAAATTCATAATTAATTATTTAATTGGAAAAAAATTACAAAAAATATGCATCACATTGGGACATGAGTCCTCTACTTATATATAAAATCTTATAATAAAATATTATCATTTTATTGCAATTAGGGTTGTTAGACAGACACCTACTTCTTATTTTTTCCTTGAAATTTCATTACTATTGCATTGAAATTTTAAATTTTCACCAAATAGTTTTTTTTTTTTAAATAAACCTAGTAGTTTAGAAACCATATTCAATTTTCTATAGATTCTATTCTTACATATTTTTAAAAAAATATAGATAACTTATTCAAATTTTTATGTCAAGCTGCCTAACTCTTATTTTTTTGAATTTTCATTGCCACTTAAGGGCTTGGTTTTTCCATGATGATCCTGCACATACCCTTAAGTCATGATCTTAAGACCCCTTAATTCATATCCTCCTATATATATAATTGATTTTTCTAAATTTTCATCTGCACTTAAGGGCTTAGCTTTTCAATGATGATCCTACACATAACCTTAAGCCATGCTCTTAGGACCCCTTAATTCATACCCTCCTATATCTACCCCTAATCCATTCTCTTGCTTCCCCTTAATTCAATCTCTCAATACCCCTTAAGCCATCCTCTTAGGACCCATTAAGCCATATCCTCGTATATCTACCCTTAATCCATCCTCTTGCATCCCCTTAAATCTATTAATTCCATGAAAACTACACTGCCATGCCCTAGGACACCTTACAATTGCATGTAACTTATTCCCACAACCTCCTAATAATTAAGAAAATTTAATCCTATATCTAATGGGTCAATCCACCGAGTAACAAAGCAAAACGGTAGGTGGATTGACTATTACATGATTAAAATTTTATCAAAGCCCTTGATTCTTTGTAATAGGGCAGTTTTTCATAAATGTAAAGAAATTACCAACCAAATTTAATGAAGGACTCTCAAACTAGACTCAATAGAGAGCTAATATATCCCTCTATGAAAAATAAATAAATTGGGGCATTTACAAGACTGTACGAGCTGTACAAAAGGAGAAAAATCAGAAAAAAATAGAGTAATTTCTAGAAAATATTGTGTTTCAATATATTTTCTTCAATACAATCCTCCAACAACCTTTTACTTGAGCCTTTAGAGGTTTTTTATACTTTTTTCAATCATTTCCTAACTTCCCAATGCCCTTAACAAATTTTTGAATTCCATGACCTTTCAAATTCCCAATAAGTTGCAATTTGATAATTTTTTGAACATAACAACATTACATCTTTTTGTGCAACTTTGAACAATTTAACCCATAAGACTCAAAACCACCTATATCATTAAAAATGTCCTATTTATGGGTATGTACAAGATCATCATACAAAAAATAAGCCCTTAAGTGGTGAAAAATTCAAAAAAATCAGAGTTAGGCAACTTGACATAAAAAATTGGCTAAATTATCTATATTATTTCAAAAATATGTAAGAATAAAATCTATATAAAATTGAATGTAGTTTCTAAACTACTAGGTTTTTCTTTTTATTAAATCTATTTGGTGAAAATTTAAAATTTCAATGCAGTAGTACTTAAATTTCAAGGAAAAATAAGAAGTAGGTGTCTGTCTAATCATCCTAACCACAATAAAATGATAATATTTTTTATATGATTTTAGATATAAGAAGAGGACTCATGTCTTGATGTGATGTATATTATTTTGTAATTTTTTTCCAAGTAAATAATTAATTATGAATTTTTTATTACAACTTTTAAAAAATATAAAAACTTGTATGTCTAACCACCTTAACATGGTTAAAACATCATGAAATTCAATTTTTTTTTAATCCTAGAGTATGTGAAGCATAGAATGTGATGCATATTTTAGATTTAAAAAATGTGATACTATTTGAAAGCTATCGATGTTTTTTAATCAGCCTATCAATTAGGACTCTAGTCGTAATTCAAATAGAAAATATATAATTATTATTTATTAAATTCAAAGTAAAGCATGATTTATAATGGTGGAAAGTTGAGAATCCCCTTTAAAAACCCTTTTGGTTTCATCAACTTTGGGTTAAAAAAATGTCGTTAGCCACATACCCTACACATACCCATCATGATCCTGCACATACCCTTATCATTAAAAATGGTCATTGAGACCTTATTTATCATAATAAACTCAAAATATAACAAAGTCCTAAATCCTACTTGGTATCAACTTAAGTTGACAAAAAAAAAATTTAAGGGTGCTCCTGCACCATGTCAAAAGTGATTGGGCAAGATGAAGTGTTATGCATTAACTAATGAAAAGTGGCCTTCCAAGGTTATAAAGCACATTATCTCTTAAGAAAAATCTCTCCACAAACCCTTAAGAGATCTTCTCTAGTAGCCTCCACTCCTCACAGTCCTCAAATCCTTAGCTTCATCTCCCTTGAAGAAGATTTGTATTACAGTCTATGACTACTTTTTATCTCTTAAAAATTTCATAATATCTATAGCTAGACTATTAATATAAGCTATAAATTATTCATTAACATCAAACTCAGTACCATATAGCTTCACCACCCTATAATTCCATCCTTTAGCAAATAGTGTCATAACCTAATGATTATTGCCATGTAATTTTTCCAGATAGGTAAATAACCCTCATTTCTCCAAGATCTACCACACCTCCTTCTTTTCAAATTTGTATGATAAAGGTTCAATGCAATTTCTATCTCCACCCATATCGACATAATTAACAAAAGGTAATAGCTTGAGGGATCTATACATAGTGCAAAGAAAACTTTGGAAGACAATGCTAGGTAAACCTACAATCTGTGTGAGAATGAAAATGAAACAGAGAAGATTAATAAACACTAATTTCCATTCCCTACAACACTCATCCCCCATACCATTCGCTTGATTCAAATATGGCTTACCATCCTTTCTCATTATAATTAGTCACATGAAGAAAGACATGCATGCTCCCAACCATAATGAGAGCTTAAGAAAATTAAAATCGACCATCATAGTTAATAGTTGCAATAGCTTCTATAGGGAGAGATTCATTCAAACCTCATTCCCTAACCTCTCTAATACCAATATTAGTGAATATTTCCCCTAGACCATTCCCCTCTCTCAAAATGTGTGAGATGTAACATTCATCAAAATATTTCAAAATATCAATGGAATCCCTTATGAAAGATTCAATAGTCTAAGAGGGGGGAACACAATTTTTCAAATTATTAATGATATTCAAAGAATCCCCCTCCAACCAAAATTTCCTATATCCTTTAATTTGATCAAACTTAAGACCATGATAGGTTGCAGCCACTTGTGCATAGTTTTTTTATCTAGATTCCCAAAGGGGGTGCCACAACAAAGACAAGCCTACCATTAGATTTTCTGATCAATCCCACACAACCTATAGGTCTCAGTTTCTCTTTAGTAGCTCCATAAAAATTAACCTTCACCCAACCATCTGGAGGAGCTTTCTAAACAACATCTTCTCTAGATATTTTCCCTTTAGTCACCGGGAGGGCAATATCACAAGGAAACTTCCATCTTTGAGTAACAGAGATATCATAGGGGCTGAGATTAATCTTCGACCCATTATGAAAAGTGATCCCATCACGAAAAATTTCTTTAATAGTATGACATATTTTGTAAGCCATAGGGATAGCAAGGAGGGCCAAATTCCTAAAAAAATTGTTATTGTGCTCAAGCCAAACATCCCAAACAATGTGAGGAAGAGAAAGAGACCAGATAATTTGAAGAGCACGATTGGACATAGGTCCAACCCATTGAGACCACAACTATTTAATAGAACCAGGAAACACCCAACTCAAGTTCCAAAGAGAGAGCACATGGGCCCACACCAATCTAACATATTACAACCAATCAAGAAATGACAAGCATTTTTGGCTTTCTCTTCACATAGAAAGCACCTATTAGGCATCACAAAACCTCTTTTGACCAAGTTATTAGTAGTTAATATTTTATTCTAGGAAAAAATATAGAGGAAAACATTAACCTTAGGAATCAATCTAGAGGAAAAAATAAAAGCCCTAAAAGGAGCAAGACAAACAAAGGATTCATTAGCATGAAAAGTCGAAGCAACAGATAAGTTACCATTAGAAGGCTTCCAAACAAATTTATCTAGAGATGGGGAAGAAGGAATATGAATCAAAGATATAGCCTTAAAAGGAACCTCCAAACTAGGGTTCACCTCATGCAACTTCTTCCAATAGCCTCCCTCAATATAGTCAGCAATAAATTTACCAAACCGCCACACACATTGATCCATGAAATGTTAAGCCTAGGGCTCATCTTTGAGCGGCTTGTTGCCAAACCAACTATCATCCTAGAAGAAAATATTTCCACCATCCCCCAATTGCCAATAGAGACCCTTGGTGAAAATCCTACGGGCGTTAACCATACAACTCCAAAGAGTAGATCCAGATGGAGGAATGAAATATCGAGATAAGAACCCCCTTATACCATCAACACCATGTAAGTATTTTATCCAAGAAATTTTCTCCCATTCACTCTTAGCCATCATAAGGTTCCAAAACTTTTTTCCAAGAAGGGCAATATTAAACACTCTTATTTTACGGATTCCAAGACCACCAACCTTTTGGGTTTGCAGACATCATCCCAAGCAACCAAATGAATTGTTCTCTTATCGTCAACCCCCAACCAAAGGAATTTTTTTTTAATTCCTTCCAAAGTATCCACAAATTTCCTAGGCATATGGAAAATACTGAGAGTATATAAAAAGGTAGATTATGAAAAGTAGATTTGATCAGTTGAACTTTCCCAGCTTGGCTCAGAAGTGCACCCTTCCAACTAACCAATTTAGAATTGAATTTACCAATCATATCCCTCCAAAAGGAATTAGGAGCTTTAGAGCACAATGGAAGGACCAAATAAGAAGTAGGTAGTTCCCTAATCTGATACTGCATAATTTTAGAAATTTTAGTCTATCTATGGATCAAAGTGTTGAAAAAGAATATAACAATCTTAGGAAAGCTAACCTTTTGTCGTGAAGCAGCCTCGTACTTATGTAAGATAGACTTGCTAGCCTTAGCCTCCTTAATGGACAACTGTCCAAACATAAGAGAATCATCCACAAATTACTAATGAGAGCAAATAAGGTTCTTGGAAGAAGGAGCTAACCCAGACATAACCCCAGTATTGATAAATCTCTAGATGAGATGACCTAACGATTCCACCATAATAATTAACAGAAAAGGAGATATAGGATACCCTTACTACAAACCCCTAGAGTAGTCAAAGAGAGGAGAAGGGGATCCATTGATGAGGATAGAGAATCTTGGAGTAGAGATAAGCTGAAGCACAAGAGCCACCACTTTTTCCCCAAAACCAAAAGAAGCTAATATCTTAGAAAGAAATCCCCAGTCAACTATATCATAACATTACATTAAGTCAAGCTTCAGAATGAAACCAACATGCTTATTAACAATAAGAGAGTGAATATTCTCATGAATAGAGAGAATAGAATCCAAAATTTTCCTACCAACTACAAAACCATTCTATTGAGGAGAGATAATAAGAGGATTTTTTTTGTGCAATCTAACTACCAAAACCTTGGAGAAGAACTTATAAAACGAGTTACATAAGCTGATAGGATGAAACTCATAAAAGGAGGAAGCATCGAGCTTCTTAGGAACCATAACGATAAAATAGGGATTCAATTCCTTCAAAAGAGAGCTAGACCTAAAAGATTCTTAGTAGCTGCAACAACATCCTTAGAAAAAATTCCCTAAAGGACTAAAAAAGAACATAGGAAATTTAGCCAAACCTAGTGCCTTATTACCTTCAAAAGATAAAATGACACTCCTAGTTCCATCCACCAAAGGAATATAGACCAACTATTTGTTAATGTCATCATCTAATATTTGAGGGATATCCCCTAGAATATCATCCTGATAGGCCAAATCAGGCTCCCCCTCCACCGAAAGTAGCTGAGAGAAGTAGGAGGAAGTAGCATGTTGAAAATCAACATCCTTCTCCAAAACTTTATTATTGAAATTGATCACTTTGATACGATTATCATCCATGTGCTTAAGAGTAGAAAGGTGAAAAAACTTAGTATTGTTGTCCCCACTTTTCAGCCACATAATCCTTGACCTTTGCTTTGAAAATTCCTCCTCCTTCACCACAATATTATGCAATCTAGAAAGCTAGAAATTTTCTTTCATAATCAAGGCCTGGTCATATCTAGAAAATTGGATAGATTTTTGCACATCATGAAGATCCTTAGACACACCCTCTTTCTCCATAAAATTATGACCAAAGGAAGTACGACTCCACTTTCTAACATTATCCTTAACATTAGCAAGATTTTTAGCAACCCTAAACATAGTTGAACCATCCACATGAATTTTCCACCAATCATTAACCAAATTACCCAGGTCAAGATGACACATCCACATTTTCTCAAATATAAATGGAAATTTTTCTTTCCATGAAGAAAATCCACCAACAAAGCCAAAGTAAAATGATCTAAGCACAATCTAGATAAAGAAAAAAGTGAGCATGAGTAATAAACCAACCACTCATTATTTATTTTTGCAGGTTCTCATCATGTCGGTCTACCATGTAATTGTCAGTGTAAATTTTTTATCAAGAGACTATGTAAATATCAATTTGTGGTCTTGACCTAAAAGTTGATAAGCTTTAATTGTATCTACATGTACATATATGTTTCATCATGTTATATAGTTGTATTAAACATCAATATACATTATATATTTTTGTTCAATGTATGAACTTCAATGAACATATTAGTCATTTTTAAAAAATCTTGTTCCAATTTTATCTTATACAAATTATGTCTTGTATTTACCACATTTTATATAATTGTTTAATTGTATAGATTATACATTTTATACATACAAGGACATAGATTTTTGTTCAGTGATTCAAATATTTGCTAGAATTTGAAAAATAGTTAAAATTGCCCGCCCTTAATTTATTATGAATGTGATCTAAATTATTTAAGGAATATTTGAATTTGTCACCTAACCATGTGATAAATTATATATATTAAATTTGATCCTAGATAAGAATTTATACTAGTGCATATTACCTAAAAATTAGATAAAATATCTATACATACATGAGTGCATATAATCATTAAAATGAACAGAACACGATCATAATTGAGTGGGTATATAATAATCATATTAAATTCAATTGATATGAATAAAAAAAAACATGATCATATTAATTGATATAATGTATGTGAAATGGCCCATGAAATAACATGTTCAAAATGTATATGTGAAGTCCATATGTATTTAAATAAAACTAGAGATCTATAGTCCATAAAATTTAAAACCATCTAACTATTAGGACGATCATTCAAGTCAAGTCTCCTCTTTCCTTCACGTGGACTAGATGTACTTGTATCATGCTAAACAGAGTACAAGAAACTTGAAATTAGATTTAATGTTATTTAGAAAGTTTGATATAATCTAACATATAAACTTGAAAATATAAACTTGATCAAAATAAATTTAATTAAATATCTAGTAAATACAATAAATATGATTTTTAGTATGCATTAATTACCATATGATCATGTGAATCTACTTACACATTTTGTTCAATGGGTAGAATAATTGTCAATTGAGAAAGTCCAAATGCTTGATCTAATATATCCTACATATTTATATAAAGCAAAAAATATGTTAAAACCTCAAATATATATTTAACAAGTCCCTAAAAATTGTATAGGAGATTTAGTAAAGTTTACAACCTCAAATGATATGACCTCATGATCACACACCTAATATTTTCCATGCATAAATGCTTACGATGTCTCAGGTGCACCTGCCATGGGTGTCATATGAAATCCCTACATATAGATAAAACAATGTATAGATCATTCACACATGTGTACAAATTCAAAATAAATTAGATCTATGACATGCATTTAATTTAAACTAAACAAAATTTTGAAAGCACACACCTGAGCTGATGATTAATTAGGAGTGCTCACCAAAACTTGTGGTTGGTCGATACTCATTATCGCATGACCTCCATGCATCTAGAGATATAATATATCATTTCACACATTTGTAAAAATTCAAATTAAATTAGGTATGTCCACATAAATTAAAAATATTTTTTTTGTACTTGACCAAAAGGTGAGCCCAAATCTATAGCACTTGAAATACAAACACGATCATAGTGAGATTTAGGCATTGTGTGATCATGCATCTACACCGGAAACTTCTTGAATTAATATTATATTATATATATAATTTGATGTTATTACTTACATGAATTTTTCATATTTCAAGCAAATTATTTAAATGTTCCTAAGTTCAAAAGATGAACATACCTGTATAGGATGATCCTCAGAATATAGTAAATTCATATATGAATCCATCTTAGATGAATGTGACTCACCTGAAGTGGATACCTAAGTATGCTCATATCCTAAGCCTCCATGCTCTCTATTGCCCATTTCAATGGCCATGTGTGTAGTCTGATGAGTGATATGTCTTGAAAGAGAACTCAATGCTCCTAATTTTGACAACATTGTATGCTACTGAAATGCAATGGGAACCCTAGGAGAAGGAGGAGCAATAATGGGAGCAATTGAAGCACGTTGTTGAGGATCGACATGTGCTCCTAATCTATGTTGGGGCATGCCACACCCAACTCCCTAAAATGACCCCATATATAAATAGTTTGGTTTTAAACCCAACTCAAACTCAACCCATAACTTTCTCAAAAAGTATAGGGGCACCTCACAATTTCCACGTGGTGGAGTATCAAACACCATCCACCATCTATGCCAAAATTTTGCAACTATCTGTGGGCCCCTACACCATTTAATTGAAACTCATTTTTTGGTGGGTGGAATTGGTTCATTTGTTAGGGGGATAGAAAAATTGTTTTCAAATGGCTTGCTTGTTAATTTTAAGGTCATTAATTTCTTTATAGGACAATCCATCTACATAGAATCAACAATAGTTTGAATTGAAGATGTAAACCATATAAGATTGGGGGGATATTAGGCTCATTTTTTATCAAAACTATATTTTCCTGAATCACATTAAGGTTTTCTCTAATACTCTCTCTTAACTAAGCCTAATCTATTATAGGGTGTGGTGGGTTAGGAGGTGGAGAGTGTGGAGGTGTGGGATTTTTTGTGGTGGTGGATCTGGATGTATGGGATCTTTAGGTTGTGCATTAGGTATAAAATCCTCTATGTTAAATTTAGGCCCTGAACAATGAAATGGCAACTTCATGCTAAATAATTAAAGAATATATATCAACAAAATTATTAAATAATGTACACAATTTGAAATTTATTTAAATCACATTGAACATGCACAAATCCAAAATACATTTCATTTGAAGACACATTCAATTTATAAAATTAAAAAATCCATAACATAAAAATCCATAGAGTATGTACACATTAAATTATACAATTCAAGTCATGTACATGTACCCTTGGTTAAATTCAAGCACTTTAACTTCTAGTAACCATATGGTTTCATTTTCCTTGCAAGGTTAAAATTAGTGTTGTGTGATTGTTAATTTCAAATTATTGCATCATTTTATCTTAGATTAATGAATTTTATGCCTTAGTGATGCTTTTTAGATGTTTTTATGTATGTCCTAACCTATGCATTGATTGTCAATAAAAGATTCCTCCTAGGCAACATGTCACTCATCAAAGTGGGAGTGAGGGGAAGGATAAGAACCCACTTATGAATCCTATTGGTGGTACTCAAGTTATTGATCTACTTCAAGATATAATAGTAAGGGGCCCTCATCAAGAGTCATCTATGTGTGAGAATTTGTAAATTAATGTAATAAAGAAGGTGGATGTGAATCTAGGTGTAGATTGAATGCATTTTTAAAGGTGTTGTAATGGGAGAAATTGGGAGATTATTAACATGTATTTGTGGGTAACTACAAAGTATTATATTTTCTAGCAAGGACCTGTACTATAGGAAACTTGCAATAAATTGATAGTATTACTACAAATCACTTGTAACCTAAAGGTAACAATTTCTTGTAAAAAAGGGGAAATGGTACAATAGGTGACTTATATCATAGAAAGGTTAGAGGCACTTGCAATTTAGATATTTATTAACTTATATTTATTATGATATGTAGATAGTAGGAGTTCAACTAGTGTTTGTGTTGTTTTTGTTTAGTGGTACAATAAATTGGATGAGTGAGTAGCACGTTGTGGGTTCTATATCAACTATAATGACATAGTATGTTGTAGCTACTCTTCTTTTTTAAGTATTTTAGTTGTATTTATAGATTATTTTTAGATGTTGGGTTGGGTCCTATTGTAGTTAGAAATTAATATAATATTTAGTGTGCCATTATCTTGGCAAAGAAACTAAACTTTCATATGTAAATGAAGCATGTTGATTTGTAAAGTATCATTTTTTTATGATGTGGTGGCAATGGGAGGGCGATGTGAGATAAATTTGATAATATGAAGAATGTTGAAAATATGTTAAAAAGCTAATAAAAATAAATATGTTTAGATAGTGCAATGAAACTATTAGTCTCACATCCCCTAGTAAATAGTTCACAAAAATGATTGTCAATGAGAATAAGAAAGATATTTATAATACACAACTTACAATCCTAATATTTGGTTAAATCTTTTTTTTTTTAATGTGACCTCATTATTTTGTTGTGCACCTAAGCATGAATAGACCTATCTAGGGATTATAATTTTATGATGTCCATTATAAATAGACCTATCTAGGGATTATGTGTGATTTTAGGTCTAGTAAAAAGACAACAAATCTAGACATTATAAATCTAATTTAGGTTTAGGTTTTAGGGTTTAGGTCCTAGGATTAAGGGTTTTAGATTTTAGGTCTTATTATTTTCGAACCTAAGGTTTAGGGTTTTGATTTCTAAGTTAAATGTGTCAAATTTAGGTTAAATTCTAATTAATTTAGGTTTAGTTTTTAAGTTTTTCAATTTAAAATTTAATGATTTTGGTTTGGTTGATTTTTTTTCTTTTAAATACAATTTAAAAATTATAAAATATTGAACACAAAACAAACCAAAAAGGCTAAATAAAAATTACAAAACAAAAATGAAAGATACTAAGAAAAAAAGAAAAATTCAACCAACCTGGAGATCACTAAGGTTGGTTGTCTTGATGGGAGGAGGTGGCAATGAAAATTTGGTTGAACTGGGCCCTTAGAAATACATATGCTAATTGAGCTCTCCCTTAGGAACGCAGACAAAATGTAGTGAAGAAATGAATAACACAATCATTAATTTTAAAAATTAAATATATTTAAGAAAAGAGTACGCGTTATAAAACACCTACGCATTATGAATGTGTACACATTTTGTAATGCGTACACATTTTAGGGTGCATAAGGTGCTGTCATAATAGTGGTTTACAATTCATGAGAGGAATGGATTTCAGCTGAAATCACATATTTTTAGAAAATATAATGATTTAAGCCTTAAAAAGTTCCATTTCAAGGATTCCAATTGAAGAGGGTTTGAAAAATCACCTGAGATCAAACCCCCTTGGATAGAACCTCGCTAGTTTTAAACCATACCTATAAATGCATCTCCTTTACACCTATCAAAATGCTAATAAAAAATCACTTTTGATTTAGCTTTTGGGGGATCAAATGAATTCATTTAAAATTTATTTCAAATGATTATGGTATTCCTCATAACAAGCCATATCCAATGAATATAATTTAAATATGTTTTGGTTTTGTTATGTATTTGTTTTTTAAGTTTTATTAAACATAGGTTTTTCATCGAAACGAATTTATTTGTTCTTTACATGTGGAAAAATAGAAGATTATCAAAAAAATTAAAAAATATGAGTGCACCAGATATTGAAGTCCTTGATCCAACAAAAAAAATTAAATTAAATTTTGACATATACAAAATAAGTTACGCGTTATACGGTCACACTATGTCTGAATTGTAATTTGTTTGACTTGAAACTTGATTAAGGAAAATATATTCAATAAAAACTATCTAACCAAGTGGAAGCACTAGATATCAGAGTTACAAATCTAAATTTGAAAGAATTAGAATTTTATCCTTCATGGAAAAAAAATTATGCATTATACGGTGAAGGCCACTTTTAAAAATGTTGTTTTCTCAAAAAAATAATTTTTGTGGGGAGATGGAAAAGAAGTACAATTTGATTCCAAAAATTTTGAAAAAAAAAATATTTTTAGAATCTATAGACAAAATTTTATGAGACTCCATTTTGCACCATCTTCAAATTCCTCACAGTTTAGCCGCTATAGGTGCCCGAATGTGAAAATTTAGTTAAAAATAATAATTTCAGTGTCCAGTTTGGCCAAAAATTGTAAACCCAAATCTAAATGCATACATGTTCAGATTTAGGCTCAAGTACCCTATCTAAAACACGTACACATTTTTTAAAAATGTGTATACTTATCCTATGATTTTTTTGTTTTGGCCAAAAATTCCCCTCTTCATGGACCCAACTTCTTGCTTTTACCCACTGGTATTGGAAGGAGGGTCATCAAGAGATGGTAGAGTATCAAGATATCTAAATGATTCTCAAAGGTAAGTCCAAAGAGCATAAGGGATCTCAAAATGACAAAGTGAATCCAAAAGGTCCTTGTCATTGATATGATAAAAAATAACTCCATAGACTCTAGCCCTAAATCCTTTCTAAATCGTACACCTACTATGTGTGTCTAGAACAAGAACTTCATTATACAAATAGGGCAATAGATTCTCCTCACTGAGATGGGTGAGAATAACATCACTCCATTTCCTAAAGTTCCCTTTCTCCAAAGAAACCATTATAACTTAAAAATTCTTCAAAATTTCAAAGATAGTGCTTTCACAAGTATAACAACTTCTAAAAAAGAATTAACCTAATTTGCAACAAAATTTGATGCATCCCATTGCCTAATCTTCATGCTAACACCAAGCAACTCCACTAAGCACAAAAGCAAGATAATCTCTTGTGATACTTTCTCACAACAATAGAAGGCACTACAATGCTATTTAAATGGTAAAAACCCACCCATCACTGCTAATGTGGGATAATGCTTCCCAAAGACACAAGTTAAAAAAGAAACTTGGGACCACACAATCTTCAACCACTTGGAAAATCTAAATATTTTGTTTCAAACTTTATAAATGTATAAAGTTTGATTAAAATGTATGGCTAGTGAAATCCAAACTGGATGCCTCCACTCAAATGTTGCTCATAGAGATTTTCATTTTCCTACAAACTAAAAATTAGCATCTCTTCTCCTTTATTGATTCACAACCAATAAGATATTTGTGCCACAAGAGGAAAAATTCCTTCTAGATGAGGAAATCCATGCCCATTAGAAGGAAAATGAGCATAGTACAAAGGAAAATAGCTTGCAAAAAAATCACACCTTCAAGAAAATGAACGCCCCCTCCACAGATTTGCAGCCACTCTAAGAGTGAAATTTGGCCTTGAAAATTGTAAATCGCCACTTCCAGGAAGCAAAATTCCTTGATGAATCATGCTCTTCAAATTGGATATTGACTGGAGAAAATGGAAAATGAATTGAGGCCTGCAAAATACTCATGCACCTTTGCCTTGAAATTGAAACTCTTTGCGAGCAATGAAAAATTGGGTCTCCTTTAAAACTAAAATATTGCAGCTCGTGGAATGAAAATGCACCTTAACCATAGAATGAATCTACCTCCGATAGATAATTTCAGCCAAAAAAATAGAGATTGAGCCCTCTAAAGAACAGTGATAGCTCAACAATCATAAAAATTATGCTCACCAAACACAAAATATCCAATCACTTTCAAGGAATTTGTTGTGTCATGGAGACAAATCAGACTCAGATAAAATCTTCATATTATTTTATTAAATAATTTGTTGCACTTATATTTATACTGCACTTGTATTTAAGAGGTGGTTACAAACAAATACTAAATGCTAGAAGTGATTAGTTACAATTGGGAGTTATTATTCAATTATAAAGTCTATGGACAGCTAGAAAAAGATGGAAAAAGAAATTGTACCCACCCAGAGAAAGCATTTTATTGGGTGCATGAGGCATAACCAATGGCCACACTTCATTGGTAATTAATGGGACATGTCTGGGAGCTTATTAGGACACTCGGGGATGAGATTTGAGGGGTGCAGGTAATGAAAAATGTAGAAGTTGTGGGTACCCGTAGCCATGGTTGTGTAAAACCAACAAGTGAAAAATAAGAAAAAAACGTTGTTGCATGTTGCTACATGGATTTTTGTGGCTTTTCATGTCATTGTAAAGGTTATTTGTTGTGATATTACTATATTTTGGGCCCTCTTGTTGTTGGATGTAGCCTGAATTTGGGTGAACCACATTAAATCTTGTGTTGTCTTCTTGCTGCTATAATTTTATGGATTTTTTATTTCTTTGTTAATATATCAATATGCATTTAACTAATTGAAATATAACTTCTAACCCTAATAGAATTCATGCCTCCAAACACATGAATAGCAGCTTCTCAATGCATAGAAAATTCAACACCAAGAGGTTCTATGCAGAACTAGGAGAAAATGAAAATATAAATTTGAAAATTTGAAAATTTTCAAATGTTAGAAAGAAAAAATAAATGATCTCAAAAAAACTATGATAAAAGCTCTCAAAGGAAGGATAATAGAATAGTAGGCTCTGATACCATGTTGGTGTCATCCACCTCCTAGGAGGACCATCTACAACAAAATGTCCTTCACAAAATAGAGAGAAGCGTGACTATTTCACCAAGAAAGAGTGAATAAATTGAGATATTTTACATGTATTGTAGAATAGTGCCCTATAAAGGCATGGAAATATGGTGGGTGAGAAAACTACCCGATACGGGAAAGAACCATCTGGTGATTAAATGTACTAATAAAATAAATGCAATATGCCTAAGTAAAGTTAACCGTGCAAAATATCCTATTTACCCTAACAATTATGAAATTAAAATGGTTCAATAAAAATTATTAAATTTTTTTTATTGTGTTACTTTAATAAACATTAACATATTCAATTGTCAAGATTCATTTGATTTTAAATGCATGACATGAAAGTAATTTTTAAGGCATAAACTATCAAGTCATTATCAAACTTTATAGGCTAAGGAAAAATTAAATATGGTATAAGAATTAGGAAAATCTAGGAGATCTAGGAGATAAAAGACAAGAATAAATGAATAGTGCATAATATTGCATTTATCTAGCCAAATTGCAATGATTACAAAACCTTGCATACATAGGTAGGAAAGGTGCACAAGTGCCCCATGAAGTGGCACAAAATGAGTAGATAAGTGTCCTATAGATTTCAACCTAAGGATTACTTGGAGTATGCAAACGAACAACCTCTATGACCAAGCCATCAACCTTGTGTGCCAAGTGTTGAGTGACTTTTGAGGTGAGATGGAAAGTCTTCCAACCTCAAAAGGTATGTGCACAAGGTTTACCAAATAACTTGGTAACCACTAGAGGTCTAAAAGGTTTTAGATTTAGTTAGACAAGGTGTTGTATAACCTCATCAACCTATGTATACTTAAATATAGTGAAAAGGTTAAATTATTCACTCTAATACCCCCCCTTAAGTCATACTTTGGGAGATCACAAAAGTGAAAATAGATAGAAATGGATGCAAACTAGAGGCCACGTTAGGTACCCATGTACAATGTATTCTCTCACAAAATGAGAAAAAAGAAGAAAGGACTATGAGAATAAAAGTCATCTCCAAATAACGAGAATTAGAAGGATCTAAGGCCTTCTAAAAAATATTTGCTTTGATGATAGGAAAATGATGATGAACTCTTCGAGCATGTAAAATTTGTAAAAATTATTGATGTTGAACTAGTGTTTACTATAATCAACGAACCTTCAACAAATATGGATCAAGATAAGAGTTACAAAACACTGCATGAGTGAACATATGAACACTACTCAACCAATATACACAAATTCAATCAAACTTTGTGAGTTTGATAATAAAAATAGTACTATGATTAGAAGTACTAGAATATCAAAAATTCATCCACTAAAACAATCCCTTGTATCAAAGATCAAGATAGAAGGTTCATGAGGCCTCCCAAAAAGAATATTCCTCCATTGCTTCATTTAAACAGGCATTATCATAACACATCATAGTCTCCTCTTAATGGTAAGAGAATATAAGAAGAACCAACTGAAATGAATAGTGTGTGAAGTGTTTTTTCCTTAGTCATTTTCATTTTTGGCTTGTATAAATGTTTTCAGTTTTAGTGTGCCCACAATCAAGGAGAATTATTAGAAAGATTCACAATGTGCCATGTGGTGGTTGTGCATCTTTCATCTTTCTTCTTCCTTTTGGGAGAGAGTTCAAGACATGTGTTGAATCATTGGGCATTTTATTGCGAGCTATATTCATGAGCTCAAAATTTTCTACCTCATTGACACATCACCTCTTTGTTGTGGATAGTTTGTATTTCATACAGAGTGATATGATTGGGGAGATTGTTGGAGTTGGATGGCCTTTTTATTTTCTTGTTTTTTGGGATGGAAGTTTTGAGTCAGTGCCTCGGAATGATGTGATCGGTAAACTTGACCTTTTGCTAGGCTATTGTTTCTAGGATTTGATCATTTACGGCTCTCTATATTTGCTAAATATCTGAAAACATAACTTTAGAAGCTGAGAATTGATAAGAAAATATCATTGCAACCTAACCAAGGCTCTACGATTAGATTACAAGCTATCAAGTATCAACATCTGGCAGCAATTAATTATGTTTTGAGGTAGTTTTTTCTTCTTTTGACAGCTATATAAGGAGGGAAATGACACAATGGTGGGTTGGATTCAAAGTTACAGTTTTTTTGCTAAGAAAAATTTCTTTAGTTTCCTTAGGGTTTTTAGAATTATTTTCAGAATAAAATTTGTAGAAGTACTTTTCTTTGGCATGTTATATCTATAAAGGTTTAAACTATTATCGAGTTTGCATCTGACCTATGTTTCAAAGTTCAGTGATTTTTAAAATGCAAAAATTATTGTGGAGAAATTTTTGAAACTATGCATGCATGGCCTTTTTCAATCTTTCTTTCTTTATATTATCATTTTGAATGAAACACTATGTCTTGCAAGCTAAATCTGGATAGTTTAAGTAGCTGATTTCCATGTATGCTTGTATGGTAGAGTAGTAGCTTAGGAAAACTAGATTTTTTCATTGGACTTCTCTATTTTTTTTAAATTTATCGTTTTGTCGTTCTATGTTGTATTAGGAGGAAGAGTTCATGTGATTTCTGTAAAAGTTGAAAAACCAACTTTACAGTCCCCAAGAATCACCTACAAGAAATCACCTATCACATGCAATAGATATTCAAAACAAAAAGAAGAGATGTTTTGTAAACCCTCAGAGCAAATATGTGCAAGCAAAAAACTAGTATAATGATTATTGAAAGTAATTGTTTTATAAATAATAAAAAATCCTTCAAAAAGGCAATCATGCAAAAAAGCAAGAAAAGCACAACCCAAATCTTATCTTGAGAAAAAAGATAGCTCAACTAGATAAGGATTACAATTATCCTAGGAATTAAAAAATGGTAAAGCAAACTTAAGCTAAAGTGTAATTAAATAATTAATTACAGCAACAATTTCTAAGATATTGTTCTATTACCCATAAGAAATCTTTATTTTTGATCACACCTTAATGAGCATTGCCTATAGAAAGATTTGAAAGTCTGCATTGTGCTATAAGTTATCCTTTTCTATTCATTCCCTTTCCAACAATGAAGAGTTGCGGCATTCTGTGTCTATTTATATTAGTCATAGGAGTGATTTGGGTTTGAAATGTTTTCAAAGCTTTGGTGCATCGTGTTTTATGTTTTATGTTTACATTTCCTTCTCCCATTATCTCCAAACCCCAAAGAAGAGTTGGCTTTCTATAAAAATCCTAGAGGTATTCAGTGAGACACAATTTTTCCCCCACTTGTTGAATTTCCCATAAGACTATCGAAAAGGTGCAAGCTTTGATGATCAATAGTTCTTTTTCTAGTATGCCCGGTGGGATAAGAATTTTTCTGAATACGTGATTAGAAGTCATAAATATTTATTGAATCAGGCTAAGGAAGAAAATTGTAAGTTTCATGCCTAGAGTCCAAACAAGAGCATCTTCAAGAGGTCACTTCCAGTATTCTTAGTTAACTACCTTAGTACCTAGAAGGAGAATACTTACAAGTTTTGTATCACCTATAAGAAGTACTAGAGAAAGAAGTAAGAGCATAGCCCTCAAAGCCTTATCTACTCCACTTGAAGGTTTAAACTTCCAAATAAGATTACCTATATATCCAATTTATAGGAATATTTTCTCTATGGCTCACGTACCTCCCCCTACTCCTAGAAATTTCATAACATGGGATAGTGGTAGTTTGCTACAACCACCCGCACCCCCAGATGTATGGCCTGCTATACCCACTAACACCCTCAAGGCTATTCCAAGATTCTCTAGAGAAGACTTCAAAACCCCTTTTGAACACCTTCAAGATATAGTGGAGGTATGTAGGCTACATAACATATCAGAGGAGAACATTGCATTGACGCTGCTAGCTACCTCTTTTAAGGGAAAGACCCAATATTAGTATTGATCTTTGGCCATGGGTTTTATCATCTCATGGGACTAGCTTGGAAAGCACTTGTTTGAATGTTTCTAAGATAAAGGAGATCACTCCTCATTGCTGCAACAACTAATTACCATCAAGAGAGCTTTGCATGAGGCCATGAGCGACTTCAACAACAGATTCCATATGACCCAACAAAGGATCCTTGTGACTACTCAACCTTAGAATGCCATGAAATTTATGTTCTATCTAAAGGCTTTCAACCCAGAAATCGAAGTCATGATAACCACCATGGGAGGGGATATCTTGCCTAATGCATACAAGGTGGTGGTGCATGCAAAGAACAATTGAATCAATGTTGGAAAGCTTTCACCTAGATCACTGATGTCAGTATTAGCAAAAATCTCTGATGGTCCTTGGGAAGAATCCACTCCAAGGCACTCCTGCTACACAATTAACATTGGTCACCTTGCAATCTATGAACATGCATCCCACTACTCAAGCAGGTGCATCAGGATTTTGCTAAATGGTGGAAAATATTAGTGACATGAAGAATCTAATGTAGACTTTCACTAACAAGTTGGTCATTATCAAATGACAAGAAGGGACACCTCTAAAGTAGACTATGCAAGCCTTTGGTGGAGGGAAGTCATCTTATCAACAAAATCCATATCAAGGATCCTCTAGATGTGGAGGTCAACAAACATCGTTGGAAAATTAGATAGTTTCAACCACCATGCCATTGTAGAGTGCCAAGGATAACTTGAGTAAAGAGATATTCACAAGCTAGAAAAAATTGGGAGAAGAAAAAAATGTTTGGTGTTTCTTATGCAGTGATAGCCATATGCCCTAAAATCTCCCAAGGGGGAATATGCGATAGAGGGTGGTGGAACAAAGAAGCAAGGGAATGCTCTTGAATGCAGACAAGTACAAATCATCTGAAATAGAAAATTCTCATTTTAGAGTACAAACACAAGGGATGTCCCTAGACCAGGAGCTAGAAATTGCACCCAACCAAGCTCTTTTCTCATGGTTAGAAGAGGAAGAGGTTGCGTTTGTAAATGAAACTCCAATGACTAGTGTTCCACAAGTGTAGTCAAATTACAACACAAGATCAAAGAGAAGCCTCAAAGGGGAGTACATACAACAAGATTTTCCATGTCAACCATTCCCATAGGAAAAGTAGGCTTCATTGTCCATCATCTAGCCTTTTCTACACCCACATAACACACCATTGGTGGAGAGAGAGATGAGCGAAACACCAAGCCTAGTCACGTTAGAGAATTTTCTTTTGAAAATGAGAGAAATACCACCATTTAAGCTCAAGGCCCAAATAGTTGGGATGCTTACATGGTGGATAAATTTAAGAAGGTGCCTACCAATGTATCACTGTGGGACATCATATCAATTCCTAAACAAAAAATGATGCTTAAAGAGGTGTTAAAGGAAGAAGAACAAATCCCATAGGTGGATGTAACTTACCTATGTAATCAAAGTGGAGACAATAGATCAGTGTTGCCCTCTCAAGCTCTAAAAGTAACAACTTATGCAAATGATGCAACCAATACAAAAGAGAAATAGATAAGAAAAAAATAGCTCATGCCTTTCTTTTTAACACTTATAGTGGGAGACAAATTGTTGCATAATAATATGATTGATTCAGGGGCTACAAAAGTTGTTATGGAAAAACAAGTGGTAGATGCTTTGAAGCTTAAGTATGAGCCCCTTGAAAAAGGAATCATGCAACTAGACAGGAAGAAGGTTCCAACTGTTGGTTAGAAAAAAGATCTATCTCTAACCCTTTTCTCCTACCCAAGCCAAATAGTCATGTAGGAAGTAGTAGTGATAGATATTCCTCTAGTCTTTGGAATGTGTCTTAAAAGATATTTCACTGTAAAGCTCAATAGATACTTGGAACTTGATTGGTCCCACCTAATATTGAGAACCAAGCATGGGGTGAAGATGAAAATCCTATCTGAAACCTTGAATCCTAAACATATTGTGGATGATGCTAATATGTGCTTTGGGGCTGCACATATCTCTATCTCTCAGCAAGAGAGATGTTATGTAGAAATTCCCAAAGACAAGGAAGATACAAGCACGAAGACTCTGAGGAAGAAGTGCTACTCAACCAATTCATTGATTCTAATCCATTTGGCAACTTCCATGTGACAAGGCTAGGCACCTATGTAATTTTTTATGGTGATCAATTCTTTCTGAAACTAATGAAGGATAAGGGGAAATTTGATGTCCTGTCTAATAATCATCTATGGACCCTATATTTTGATGGTGCCAAGTGTAAAGCCAACTTTGGAATGGGTGTCTGATTAATGTCTGCAACATGATCAGAGAACCCTAGGGCCTACCATTTTTAGTTCTCATAATTCAAAAATGATGTCAAATATGAAGCTTTGGTTCATGGGTTGATCCTAGCAGAGAAGATAGGAGCAAGGAGGATATAAGCTTTTGGAGATTTAGAACTAGTGGTAAGCCAGATTTGTGGACAAGTGATTGCAAAGAATACAAGGATGAGATCTTACACACATAGGGTATGGGATCTCATTGAGATTTTCAAAGCTTTCAACCTATAAGTGATTCCTCGATCAAAAAATAGTATTGTTGATTGGATGGCCCTTGTTACTCTACAATTTGAACTACTTTCTAACTTGACAAAGTAGAGTGCAATGCAAGTCATTGTCTTACCCTCAATCTCTGACAATGATCAAAATTGGAAAGTTTTGGGTGACAACATTCAAATTGTTTCTTCCATAAAAAAATCATGGATAACTTCCAACTATTCACCACCAGGGATGGATCTTCTCAAAGACACAATGAATGGAAAGAAAATATTTTTCATAGATTCAAGGGATTATGAAGAACTTGATGTCAAAAGCAATAGAAAACTAAGAGTTGAAAGGGAAGTCCCTCTCAAGGAAAAGAGAAGGTTGAAGGATCTATGCTTTAGTTATGACCTGAGAGAGTACAAGCTAGGCATAATTCAATGTACCATTGGCTTGGGGGAAGAATCCAAGTTTTTCTGATAGAAACAAAGGTTAGGCAACCTAAAGGTTGAAGCCTTGATGGTGTAGGAGTTCAAAAAGTGGGTCAAATCAAAGATCATATGCCCTATCAAATATTTCGCTTGGGTATCAAATTTGGTCCCAGTTTGGAAAAGGAATGGTGATATCCAACTTTCTGTTGATTTTTGGGACTTAGAAAGGACTGCACTAAAAGACCATTACCCCTCACCATTGATGGAGCATATTTTATAGACTATAACTAGATCAAGGATGTTCTCCTTGATAGATGGTTTCTCAAGATGCAATCAAGTCTATATGAAGGAATCTAACCAACATGGGATGATGTTTACCACTAAGTGGGGAATGTTTTCTTATTCAAAGATGTTTGGACTCTCCAATGTTGGTGCAACTTTTCAATAGGAAATAAAAATTGCTTTAGAAGGATTGATCAAATAGATCATCCTCATATATCTATGTGACCTAAGAGTCTTTTCTAGATCAATAGATTATCATCTCAATCATCTAAAAAAGGCTTTCAAGAAATACCAACGATGTGGGATTTCTTTCAATCTAGAAAAATATGTTTTTGGAGTACGTCAAAGAAAGCTTCTTGGCTTTGTACTATCAAAAGGGGAAATAGAAATATATCCCAAAAGGGTCTGGACAACATAGGGGCTATGATATTTCTTGGGGAAGATCAATTTTGTCATTGAATTCATATCATATTTCATGAGCATTGTGTGATTGATCACCCTGATGCTTAAGGAGAACCTACATTTCAAGTGGAATTCTAAGGGAACAATGAATTTTGAGTAGATAAAGATGGCCCTCCCTAAAGCCCGATGTTGATTAGCCTATATTTTTCCAAAGGCCTTCCACTCTATGTGTATATTGGCTGACATAATATAGCTTTTGTGTTGACTTAGAAGTAGAAGAAAGATAATGAAAAGCATCCTATTCCATCCCATTTGAGGACCCTGAAAGGCTTCTAGGCCAGTGTACAGGAATACATCATAGAAGGGAAATTTTTCAATTTCCTTGAGTAGCTAGTAGCCATGCTTGGCCTGCTTGACATTGTTATATCTGATGATGCCCAAGTTTCTCTAGGATCAAGAATGTCAAATTTTGCTATCAGATATGGTATTTTCCTAAATGCTTCATCAAATTATTACCCACAAGGGAATGGGTTAGCAAAATCAACCAACAAAAAACTAATTAAGTTAACCAAGTGTATTAGGTCAAAATGACAAAGGGATTAGCATAAACATCTATGAGTTGCTATGTGGGTAGACTAAATTACTCCCAAGCAGAGTGATGAGTCTAGTTTATGGTCTCATTTTTAGGTAGAATTTGTCATTTAGTTGCTAAATTTATCATGGAATTTGATGTGAAGTGTTGATAATTTTATGATATTTTTTCAAACTATAGACATTGGGCTTACTCTTATTTCTGCAAACCTTTAATGATAATGGCATGTTATATGGACTACCTATATTAATTTTTCATGTGGTTAATGAATGTTCCTTAGGGTGGTTATAGATATACAATTATTATGTGTACTAACATTGTCATGTAGATTTAATTTGAGGATGCTAAATTGAGGAAGACACCGCTAGTTGGGCATGCACCATAATGTCCAACAAGGAAATCAGTCAAAGGTCAAAGGAAGTCAATGATAGGAGATTCCTCATGCAAATCAAATGTAACTGCCTTGTAGCAGTCATTATTGATGTTGAGAAAATGTGCATGTTACTGCAACACTAAATCTACGGTTGTACATGCATGTCTAACCAAATTCCATGCATGCATAACTGCCACCCCACTTTCTCTATTTTCCCTAAATGGCATCCTTCTAGTTTGTGGAGTTGAATTCCTTGTTTAGTTGGTAGTATAAATAAATCTAAAATGCTCCTTCTTTGAAGGTTGCATGATTTGATATTGTACTTGCATTCTTGATTTTTTAACAACACAGATATACTATTATTTTGTACTCATGATTTACAGTGAATAAAATGAAGTTCTAAGTTTAATCATTTGAGTTCTCATTAGTTTTAGAGGATACTTATCCAAGGGGGGCCACTTGGTGAGTAATCCATCCTTTAGTTTACTATTATTTTATTATTACTTTTTGTTTAGTAATTAGTTAAAAATATGGCACCGACTGTTCCTGCAACCACTAGAATTCCATTTTGTGATTGTTCCTATAACCAAAGTAGATAGAGTAGTACCTTGTTTGTTTGCTCATATTTTCATTTATGTCATGCATTTCAGCTTGGTGTAATTGTTGATTGATGGTTAGAATTTATTTCATTCCTTTCTAAGAAATTTACTTTCATCATTGTGTCTTTCTTACTTGTAGAATGAAAATGGCTACTTTGGGTTCCTAGTGCACATATTGTGCTAACCCATTTCAAGTTCACGTCCCTGGGTTGACAAGTTAAATGAACCTTCATAATAATTGAAATAGTTATTCAAGTTAGATGTTCAATCTATGAATCATGGCTATAAAGGTCTATTTGTTGAATCATTGTACGAGGTAGACATTTTTTCCATCGTTGTTGGGGATGGTGTCAAACTAGGAAGTTCTTTGGAGTCATTGATATTTTTCTTGTTGTAGTATTTATAAAATTTATTCTTAGCATAACCCTCATTTAGGAAGTAATGACCTCCCTTACTCTTTACTAATTCTTTGTGTGAGTTGGCTGATAGTGAGTTGATATCACATGCATAGGGGAAGCAGAAGGGATGCTTATGGGAGATTCCTTCCTAACAATCCTGATCCATTCAAGCTAGAAGAGCTTCCAAATCTATCTAGGAATGAAGAAGAAGAAGAGCTAAACCCCTTTGCTGATGCATTTCTTGATCTAGCTAGTTTTGAAGCTTCCACTAAAGACCAAAATTAGTTTTGGAATCCCTTTGTTTAGGAAATCCATTCAGCAGGCATGGGTGATGCAAATAGAAATATACCTAACCAACTAGCTTTTACTTTCCCCATTTCCTATCATAATGAATATGAAAACCTCAAAAATATCCCTACTTTATCCCTTCCTATGTTTTATGGAGTTGTTACAAAAGATCCTGATACCTTCTTGTTTGAGTTTGACATACTCTGCAGGAGTTATGACTATACCACCGATGCCCATAGGCTTAAACTATTTCCTACCACTTTGAAAAGGAGTTTCATTAAGATGGTACATGAGCCTAGGAGAAGATACTGTGGAAACTTGAGAGGACATGAAGACATATATCCTTGAGAAATATAAGGAATATTGCAAGGGCAGTGACTTGAGAGGAGATGACATTTTCAAGATGCATCAAAAGGAGGATGAGAGCCTGCAAGATTACATTTAAAGGTTTCTATTTTTCTTACAAATATCTCCACACCATACCCTCAATGACGAATCATAGAAGCTTATTTTCTTAAGAGGAATCAATGAGAGCTGCATTGATGCCTTGGACCTGATGGTAAGAGGAGATATCTCTCAAGTTCCTTGGGAGGACATCAAGAAAATATGCCAAAATGACTCTAGGGAAGCCTCAAAGAAAGGGAGAGCTTACTAATCTTCCATGGGTAAGACATCTACCAGTGGAGTTTCAATAATGGAGATCACACACTTACTACTAGATTTCAAGAAAGACATTATAAACAATTTAGCTACTCAACTGGATACATTTCAGGCCAGGAAGAAACAAGAGGAGGCAAAGGCAATGTTGGAAAAGTATTACCCCCATTGCAGAAAGAAGGACTAAAAATGCAAGATGGTAGCTAATATTGAAAGCAAGTAGATTGCACCTAAGTTCAAGCCAATCTAGATTGAAGAATATCAAGTCTACTATGTTGCACAAAGGAAGCCTTGGGCTCCAAGACAAGGTATGCCACTGGATCCACTATCTTATGTTGGGCCATATTTCAGTTCCTATTCATCTGGTAACTAATGGTAGCCCCATATCCATCTAGCTATGGAGGATATCTGCCACAGCCTTGGGGTAACCCTCCAAATTATTGGACCACTCATCAAAACTCTCTACCCTATTGGCAGCAATATCAAGGGCATTGGTAGCCACCTCCAAGAAATTGGTAGCAAAACAATCAATGGAGGGGAGGACAACAATGGCCAACCTAGACAACCAGTTAGATGTAGCCACCTCTTCAGCCCTAGCAACCTACTATAATGCCTCCACCTACTAATTCAAGCTCAAACCCACATAAACCTACTCAACTACTAGCTTAGCCCACACCCAATCCAAATAACAAACCACATCAACAGCCTGCATACTTTGTCAATTCAAACCAATTCCCTACATATGGTGTGAGTGTAAGTGACATCCACTTGCATTCAGGAACTAATTTACCAGGTCCTTCCAAGTCGATTATCATTGAGCTTCCTATGGAAGAGAAAGAGGTACCTATGAATGATCCCATTCAGCCAAGTGCACCTAAAAAACATGAACGAGTCCCAACCAAGCAGATTGAACAAGAACCACCATTTCCTTAGAGATTGGAAGTTTCCAAGAAGAAGGAAGAAAAAAAGGAGACAACCATTTACATCCTAGATCAGTTGAAGCATATATGTGTCCAGATCCCTCTATTCCAGGCCATAAAGAATGTTCAATTCTATGGCAAGGCAATCAAGGAAGCATGCCTCAAGAAGTCGGGTAGGAAGAAGAAAGTTTGAACTACAATTCATGTGGTGGGACAACTAGCTAACATCATGATTGGAAAGGTGACTATCCCTAAGTACAATGATCTAGGTAGCCTTGTGGTAGCATTTTTTATAAATGGGATCAAAATAAAGAATGCTCTGATTGATTTAGGGGAAATAATCAATGTAATGACCAAGGACATCCTACAACAACTAAACGTTGTAAGAATGAGATCTAATCTTACTATCCTGCAACTTGTTGATGGTATAGTGTAGGATCTTGTGGTAGTTCTAGACTTTTGGGAGTACCCAACAAACTTCATGATTCTCTCTCCTAAAGCTACACTAGGCGGGTATCCCATTATTCTTGGAATACCATGGTTAGCAACTACAAATGCATATATTGGATGCCAATTAGGTGATATGACCATTTTAGATGGGAAGAACACTAAAAATTTTGTTCTTTATCCTCCTACTCAGCCATCTCATGATAAGGATGATCTCATATGGCCACATGTTGGTGAAGAGGCTGAGGAAGTTAATTTTGTGGCACATATTATGATGCTAGGTAGAAGCTCTTTTATGAAACTTCAAGATGAGGATGAATTATTGGCTAACATTATTCAGATTCATTGTGAAGTGGAAGAAGTATCATCTTCTCATTTTATTTTTTAGTCAAGACTCTTCTTCCTTCTCTTCCTACAACCACCTTTCCTACAAGCATTCTTCTTGCAACCACTTTTCATGTAGCCACTCTTCTTGTAGTTGGACTTCCTATAGTAGTAGGCATGACCCATACATTGCTTCCATATGAACTAAGGGTACCATGCATTATGAAACAACCATGATAGATTTGAATACACAAGTGCAGGTATCAGAGGGAAGATATCTAAATGTTAACAAAAAATTGAGTGGAGAACAATTGTTATTGGAAAACTTGTTTAGGACCCATCAACATGCATTTGTGTTGGATTATCATGATATGAAGGGATTGGACCCTAAAATTTGTACACATAATTTACATTAGATATGATTGCATCCCAATATGGCAACCACAAAGAATAATTAACCTTGCACTAAGAGAAATTGTAAAAGGGGAACTACAAAAATTGCTAGATGCGAGATTTATCTACTCCATTTCGGATAGCTAGTGGGTGTTTCCATTAGCAATTTTTCCCAAGAAAGGAGGTAAATTGAAAGTTTGTGTTAATTACAGGAAACTTTTAAATTATTCCATGAAGAAGGACCATTTCCCTTATCATTCATAGATCAAGTATTGGACACACTTGCAGGAAAGCAATACTTTTATTTTCTAGATGGATTCAATGGCTACAACTAGGTCCAAATTGCACCAAAGGACTAGAAGAATACAACCTCTAATTTTCCATGGGGGACCTATGCTTACTCAGTACTCCCATTTGGCTTATGCAATGCACCTACAACCTTTCAGAAGGTAGTCATCAACATATTTTTTGATATCTCTCTTGATTGCATGGAAATTTACATGAATGACTTTACCACTTATGGTGTTGATTTTAATCAAGAATTGGAAAATATCAGGAGAGTCCTATAGAGATATGAAGACCAAAAATTATCCTTAAATAGTGAAAAGTGCTTCATGATGATGCAGGAAGGTGTAGTTCTTGGCCACTACAACTCCCGCAAAGGAATTCAAGTAGATCCTACAAAGATTGAGGTGATCACAAATCTGTTGACACCTACAAAATAGAAGGATGTTAGGAGTTTCTTGGTCCATGCAGGATATTATAAGCATTTCATTAGGTATTTTAGCAAGATAGAAACGCCATTGTATACTCTTCTCACTAAAGATGTTGAATTCCAATGGACTGAAGCTTGTGACAAGGCATTTTTTGACTTGAAGGTAGCTTTGACTCATGCTCCTATACTCAAAGGACCTAATTGGGAACTTCCTTTCAACATCCATATTGATGCATCAGATTATTCCATAGGAGTAGTCTCAAGAAAGAAAGAAGGAGCTATTGAAAATGCCATTTATTTTGTCAAGAAAAATTTTACAAGGAGCTGAATTCAATTATACAATGACAGAGAAATAAATGTTGGTAGTGATCTATGCTCTAAACAAATTTAGGCACTACATAATAGGTTACCAAATATTTGTGCACACTAATCATGCATCCATTAGGTATCTCATGAATAAACCTCTAATCTCTGGTAGGCTTGCAAGACAGTTATTGTTGATGAGAGAATTTGACATAACCATTGTGGATAAGCTAGGGAAGGCCAATGTTATTGTAGATTTTATTTCAAGGTTGAATACATAAGGGGATAATCAAGCCATAGATGACTCTTTTCCTAATGATGATACATTCTCTATCATGATACAAAAACATTGGTATGTTGACATAGCTAGCTATCTAGTCACAGGTAGAGTTCCTCCTCACTTCTCTCCAAAAGAGAGAAGGGCACTCATTGAAAAATCTTTTCTTTTCTCATGGATTGATGGATGTTTGTTTTATACTAGAGTAGGCCATGCCATGAGGAGATGCACGAGAGTAGATGAGACATATGAAAATTTTCTTCCATGCCACAATGAACCATGCGGAGAACATTTTGTAGCCAAGAGGACATCAATGAATATTTTGAACACGGGATATTATTGGCCAAGACTCCATAAGGATGCAGGAAGGTATACAAGAAAATGTGACAGATGCCAAAGAATGGGTAGGCCAACCAAATATGATGAGATGTCATTTTACCCTTTTATAGTAATCACTCCCTTTGACAAGTGGGGATTGGATTTTGTAGGACCCATTGACCTTCCATAAAATGGTAAGTATTATATCTTGGTATACACTAATTATGCAACAAAGTGGGTAGAAGTTAATTCCATGAAGCATGCAAGAGATAACAAGGTTGCAAAATTTCTTTATGAGGAGATTTTCACATGGTATGGAGTTCCATGAGAGATAGTGACTGATCAAGGGGCTCAACTCACATCAACCATTGTTGCAGCACTAGTCATTGAGTACAACATAAGGCACAAAAATTCTACTCCTTATCACCCCTAGGCTAATGGACAAGTTGAGGTAACCAATAGAGGAATTGAAGCTATTCTGACCAAAATAGTAGCTATCCATGGAAAGGATTGAGAAAATAGATTACCAAAAGTTATTTAGGCCTACAAAACTACCTAGAAAACAACTACATGCTTCACTCCATTTGAGTTGCTATATGGGAAGACAACCATGATTCCCATTGAATTTGAACATAAGACTCTTAGGACTACAATAGATCTGGGGATGGATATTTTTGGGGAATAGAGAGAAAGAATTATGTAGATAAATGCTTTGGATGAGATGAAAAGAGCAGCCCTAGATCACACAGAGGTAGTGTAGAATCAGAGAATCAAATGGCATAACAAATTCATCAGGGACTAGAAATTCCAACTAGGAGATTGGGCCCTACTCTGTGACTCAAGATACCAAGACAATGCAGGAAAATTGCAAACAAGGTGGTTAGGACCATATGAAGTTGCTAAAGTATTTCCTAATGGTGTTGTACAATTCATTACTATTGACCTAGTTAGATTTAAGTTTCTTCTTAATGGTCACTACCACAAATTGTATCACAAGCCAACTTCCAAGGAGGATTTCTTGTAGCAATTCACTTAGCATGCAACATCCGAGCTTCCTACAGCCAAAAGAAGTGGACCGAGTGTCCCTCCTAGCTAATTAAGGTACGCACTTTTCATAATAAAGACTTTCACTTCTGTGGGAGTCCATTTCTTCATTGATCCACCCATCTGCCCATCCATTTCCACCTATCTCTATCTTCCATCACTCCACTTCATTTCACTCCACCTCATCTTCATTAATTGCGCAACTTACTTCTTTAAAAGGTGAGCGATACTATCTCCATAATCTTTGCAATGAATCCTCCACACATTCAAGAATGTGCACATTAATTGCTATATCTTAATTTTCTTTAAGTGAATTCATTTAATTGTTGTACATTATTATGGAAATTCACCATAGCATGCCAATATTCCCTACCATGTGAAATCATCATTCTACATGTGTGAATGCATGCCTAAATTTAGGTAGGGGGGAAGGAAAAAAATGTGAATATTTTTCCCACGTGTCAGTCCATGCTAGTCTATGTCAGCAAAATTTAAATTGAGTTGATTTGAAATTTGAGTGAGAGGACGGCTTGCATGTGTGAGGTGACAACAACTACTTCTGCCATTTCTCTCCATTATAGTTTTCCATTATTTCTCTTTCCTTGCAATTATTTCCCCTAACTCTAATGATGATGTTCCACTTGGAATTCTAATGAAAACTAGGGCACAAAAGAGAGAAATAGAAATGAGAAAAGGAAATGCCAAAAGGAAACTGGTGGAAAAAGAGGTTCTAAGCTCTAAGAAGAGAAAGGTTGAAACTATTCATCCTATAGCCAAATAAAAACATGATATCCCTCCTAGGAAAGCACGACTAGCTAGGGCAGCCTTTGGTATGCCTCCACAAGAAAGCCCTAAGTCTAGAGAAGTATCACAAGAGGACATAGAAGCTCCAACAGGGTAGGAGAATGTTGATGATGAAGATATATTTAAGGCAGCAACAAACATAACATTGGCTAATCTTGCCAATATTGCAAAACAAGTCAAAAATCAAGAGTATGAAAAAAATTAGGATTTCCTACAGCAAGAGATCTTGTAGCAAGAGGTCTTGCAGGAAGAGATCCTATAGAAAAAGCCAGAATAGGATTAGGAGCCCCTATAGCAACAACCCAAACTAAGAGAACAATCAGTACCCCTACATCCAGAATTGACGAGATAGCTTGAATCCTTGCAATTAGCATTAGTGTCAGAGAAGATGCTGGTAGGAATACATAACCCCCCTAATTTTTCAATGCACAAGGTATCCATGCATTTATGGAATGAGATGCAAAGAAGAGAAGAGGAATGGAAGGAAGAAAAACACAAATTGAGGAAGTAAATTCAAAAGAGAGATGAGGAAATTAAAGATAAAGATATAGATATTTCCACCTTTAAGAAGAAGGTGGATGATATGGCAGCCTTAGTACCACATATTTTGGAATGTAGGACCCCTCCAAGGGTCTATGCTCTACATTTGAAGGAGAAATATCTCTCTTTTAGACTGGCGAGAATTGTCTCAGGTTTGAACTCTTCTATTGAGACCCCTATTGAATTTTTCAATGCTTATCAGATTGCTTCCCCTGAAATGAAAAATTTGTTGTGTGAGTTTTATTTGCATAATTATGTTGTAACTCAAGACCATGATTGTAATATGATATTGTATGTTGGGTATGTCCAATTAAGGGCATTTATTTCTTGTGTGCAAAATGAGACTAGTTGGGGACAAAAATATGGTGCTTATAAGTAGATGAAATCCAACATCCCCCTATCCATTCGGGTTGAATCAAGGATTCTAGGGGATAATTTCAAGGAATGGCACAAAATGATTTTCAAACCTAGCTATGGTAATAGGATCATGCCTTGGATAGAAATCATTTTATAGTGAGTATGAGGTAAAGGAAAAAGAAAAAGAGGAAACTATGAAGAGATACCTCTCACAAAGATGGAATAGCCTAACTGATGATCTTAAGCAATGAAGATTTTGAGGAGTGGGAACAACCACAAGTCATGGTTGTTCACTATCATACCCCATTTTCAAGTGATGATGAGGGCCCAATAATGGAAAGATACAACCAGCTCATCTCAAGACTCTCAAAGGACTGGTCTAAACTAAGACATCAAGTGGATCTAGAGGTATTTCTGCTACCAAATTTGTACAAACTCCATGATTCATCACATTCTAAGTTTGCATGCAAGTTATGCCAAGAGGATACCAAACAAGTTAGAGGAGAAGTGAAGCAGCCAAGTTCCCAACCTCCTCTAATTGCTTCCTAGATCAAAGAAGAAGACCAAAAGCCTGAATCGAGTGTTGGATTAGCTTAAGGTAGGCCTCAAGAGGATGTTGGGACGACAATAGAAGAAGGATAGCAATACAATATCAATATTTTGAGTGATGAAGTAGATCAAATAGGAATGTTATCCACCAGTCATCAATAATTTATTCCTCTTGAAGAGCATTTATGAACCATGGATGATAGGCTTTATTGTGAGTCTTTGGAAGGAAATTGCACAATAGATTTTGTCCCCTTGATGAGGTGCCATCCATTGATAACTTATTTCCATTGGGAGTTGTACTATGGAGGTATACTAGCATGGAGGAAGAGTGCATCCCAAAGGTTAGAAACGATGAGGAAATACTACCTAAACCTCCAAAGGATGATGCACTAGAGTTTTCATATTGGGAGATGAGCTCCTTCTCCATCTACAATGACAATGAGCAAGAGGAAATAAGTGAATGTCACAAGGAGATGCATGAACTAAAAAGAGAAGAAGATAAAGGTGGAGGTGCTGAGATAGCCGCCAACAAAGATGAGGCACCTGGCTGATTACAAGACACAACTAGAGGTCATTCACCATGATCATTGTTGATCCTCCTTCATATTTAGAAGGCTACAATAAGACAGATTCACACATGTCACCATCCCATGACATTGAGCATCATAAAAATAAGGTCAATACCTTGGGAAGGAGATAGGACAGTGTGTTGCCTTTTGAAGAAAACAATCAAGTGGACACTAGGTTTATGAAGGAAAGACAAGATGAAGTATTTCTTTTTCAAGAACTATCAATCAGGGCTATAGGTCCCATTGGTAGCTTGGAAGAGGTGATTGTTGCTCTGTCCTCCTAGCCCTACCCATTCCCAAGGCCAGAAATGTTCGACCCTCCACCACACCCACTCGAGGGTGTCGATGCAATGATCGATGATGCAGTGCTCACTCTAGACTGTCAAGAGTTGCCACCTTTTTAGGACAACATCTAGGTTCTATCCTTCCTTTCTCTTGTTAATCCTCATAGTTACACTTATTATTTTGATTATGGGAATGAGGGGAGATGAACGTGTGTATGGATCAACCATGGGTTTGACAAACCTCCTCAATTGTTGTTTTTTGGGGACTATGTGATTGAATTTCAATGTTGTAGTGTTGAATTTCCTTTTTTCGAATATAAAGATAAATATGCATGGATTAGAACTATAACGATTTCCCTATTACTTTTGCATGCATTATGAAATTCAATGGGCATGAGTGTTAGTTTTCCTTTCCTGAACATAGTGCCTTGTAAATATCTTTGTACATAGCCCATTTTGAGAAGTGTAGGTTTCCTATAAATACTTTGTTTTCCTGCTTTCCTTAGGTTAGTTGGTTTGTTGTAGGTTGTTTTCTTTAGAGTGGTTTCTTTGTTGTTTTCTTTCACTATCCTACTTTGGTTAGTTTAGGTGTTTGCTTTTCATTTGCTTTTGTTTTCTTTTTGTTTGTTGTCGCTTTGTTGTTGTTTTTCCCAGGGTCCCTCTGCTTTCAGCTGGGCATATTTGTGTGCAAAACAACTATTCTTATTTCCTAGGGCTATTATATGTATTTCTTAGCTCTAATCAGGTTTTTAGAGTGGAAGGTGAGGATCTTCCATTAGTGTAAAGTGGTCCAAGTGATTGATTTGAAGGGGATAAGGTGTTGGTTGGTCTTATTCTAAAGTATTATGAAATCTTATATCTCTCACACATTTTTAAGAACTTGAAGGTCTCCATAGGTCCTTTCCAAAGTTGAGATTAAGTGAAAGATCTAAAATCATGCTCCAATGCCACTTTGATTCTCAACCCTCAACATAAGCTTCATTGCTTGTGGGTTGAAATAAAATAATTGAAAAGAGAAAAATCAAAAGGAAGAAAAGAAAGGAAGCATTGAAAATCAAAAAAGAAAATTCAACCTTTCAGGAGGATCCAAGCAACTCTACCGAGGCTATGGACACCTAGCTGGTAGTAGATCAATGTTCAGGAGAATCGTAGTGACAACCTTTTCGGGCCTATGGATGCTTGACTAGTAGTGATGCAATGTCCCAGATGCTTTTGGAGTTAGAATAAACTATGTAGCTTAACTTGACGAGGCTTAGGTTCCTATAGCAACTGAAGGATGGGAATTAATTCAACTGCACACAATTGGATTTTAAGCATACTCAAGGTTGGGTTGCTAGTGGTTTTGATCCTTTGGTCAAGTGTCTAGTTCATTTTTCCTAGTGTGAGGATCAGAACTAGAGATTTTGGGTTTGTGATTCTAGTTTTTCATCAAAATGCTCTATAGCATTTCCCCATTGAGTCACCATTTGTTGTGCATGTTTTGCACACATGCCCTGCAATAGGTAGGGACACCCACTTTTCACTCTTGACAAGCTACTTTGCTCCCATCTTATTTTGCATGCCACTTTTTACAAGCCCAAATTGGTCATGTGCCTTCAAATGATGAAATTTCCTTGACCAAATTCACCTAATTGACTTTCACCAAATCTTTTTCTTTTGTGGAAGTACCCTACGGCTTTCCCTTCGTCCATTGCCCCAACATCCTCTAGGCCTTGCAGACCCATAGTTGTGGTTTTCCGATCATGTTTTGCTACTAAGGAGTGACTAACGCCCAACTTCTGTGTGCATGGCGGGCTCTGAGCTTAGTTTCTCCATCCATGCCTTGACCAAGCATCCAAACGAGTGAGAGATTCCTCATCTCACCTAATTTGGGTTTACCATACAAAGAAATCAATGCATACCATTAATGGAAATTTTCCTATAAACATTTCTCCCAATCCTTCATTTTACTTGGGGCATTTGAATATGAGGAGAAACAAATTCCTCCCTTCCTTTTTTGATTTTTGCCTTGTTCCTACTAACTTGGTCCCTGATTGCTTGATTTATTTTTTCCTTCATTTTTTGATTTTGGGGACAAGTTTCCTATGGATTTGGGATGTTTATGTGATGCCTAAGTGAGCTACCAAGGTTTCATTAAGTTTTGGGAGATGCAAAAATTTCCTTCTAGGTCGTCGTCCCTCAATGGCTGTCCAGAACTTCCCTTCCGAGCCACCGTGTGCTCATTGTTGTTTCAAAAGGGTGGTGATCCTTTGAGTTCTCCCTTCCAAACTTCCACATTTTTTTAAAATAAGTCAAATCTGGAGGAAGTATTTCCTAGCACTCTTTCTACTCCTTTTCCCATGGGCTAAAATTGAAAAACTCAAAATTTACTATATTTTGTGAGGTTTGGGAGCTTCCCTTCTAGGCTATTGTCCTTCTGTAATCATCTGGTAACTTCCCTTCTGGGCCACTATGTGCTCATTTCCATTTCAAAGGGTGGTGACCCTTCGACTTTCCACTTCCAAATCTCCACATTTCTAGAATGGGTGCAAACTTCAAGTTTTCATCATCTAGGGACCATAGAGTGAGTGAATTAACATGCCTAAAGGGGTTTGCATCAAATTTTCCATGTTTTTAGACATTGCAAAAAATTTCTTCTAGGCCGCCATCCCTCTGTGACTATTTGGGAACTTTCCTTCTGGGCCACCATCCCTCTATGGCCATCTAGGAACTTTCTTTCAGGACACTGTCCCTCCATGGCCATCCAAGAACTTTCCTTTCGGTCCACCATCTCTCTGTGGCCATCTGGGAGCTTTCCTTCTGGGTTGTTGTCCCTCTATGGCTATCTAAGAACTTTCCTTTTGGGTCGTCATCCCTCTGTGGCCATTCGAGAACTTTTTTTTAGGTTGTCGTTCTTTTGTGGTCATTCGAGAACTTCCCTTCCAAGTTGTTGTCCCTCCATGGCCGTTCGAGAACTTCCCTTCCTATTCGTCGTCTCTTCATGGCCATTTTCCTTCTGTCTGTCATTTTTCATCCACCTTTTGTCCATTGTCTACCCATCGTCCATCACCCACCATTCATCATCCTTTCACCCTATGAAACCCACACCCCTAAGCCCACATTTATGTTTATGGTCCAAATGAGCTCCAAATATGAATATTATTATCATGTGATGATGCATGAATGGATCTAACAAAGATTTTGCAAGGTTTCACTAACATTTTCCTTGATTTTTGTATGGAGGCACGTATGACACTTTATGTATGTAGGATTCAAGAAGCCTACTGCAGATGCATCAAGGAGACCCATTGAGAAATTTGAACAAGCTAAAGGAACATTGCTCCTTTCACCACTCATTTATGCTCACCTCTTCCCCTAGCAGCCATCAATGAAGCTGGCATTAGAAGAAGGCCTATGTCAAGGAATTTAGTGACAATTCTATAAAGGGTGGCCTTGAAGGTGGTGGGAATGAGCGGCTATTTCTTCCCTCCAAAAAAATGATAGCAATCCATCAAAAGTTGTTTCATTAGATCAGGGACCACTAACCCATTCCACAATGATACAAATCTGCAAATAGGATGCACTTGATTGGCTGAGAAATGTTTCAAATCCATTAGGGGAAGAAGGCAGCTTTCAGGTAGTTTCAGCTACAGTAAAAGGGAAATCAACAAGAGGACAAAACTGCTATAACACGTAGGCACTAAAAGAAAAAATAGGCAAAAGACAAAAGTTGTATTTTAAATTGCTGAATATTGTGGGGTAGATGAAGCCCTAATGTAATCAAATTTGAGCCACACAATGTAATTAAATCCTAGCCATTCATTTAGGCTTTGGAAAACTATAAATAGGGGTCTTCCCCTCATTTGTAAATGGATAGAGAGCTTGTGTAAAAGCATTTGCAGCAATAGAAGACAACATTGCATGATTTTATAGATGTTCTCTTTGATTTTTCTCATCTTGCATGCATGGTTCTACTTCCATGTTAGTTTTAGTGTTAGTTTCTTGAATGGTTGTCATGATGATGTTGTTATAGTATTTGATGAGCTTTCAGCCCATACTTTTAGCACTTTTTGATGATAAGCTACTATGCAAAGTTATCCTGGACTTCTTTATGTCATTGTTGTAATCTAGTTCAATTGCATGTTCACGATGTGCATGTGCAACTAGAAAATCTATAGTCCTTAGAAGATTGCACTAGTTTTGTGTAACTGTAAGTTCCTCTTGACCAAGCAAAACCGAGTTTAGGGAGTTTTTCTACTGTAGCAGCCTCCATGATCACTATTCATTCATAGTTTTTGGTCTAGGAACTTCCTCTCTTCCTTGCCCCCTTTTTCATTTTTTTTTTAAATAGTAACCTCAAGAAAGGTTCATTGCACATTATAAAGTCAAATCTAATAATGAAATGGACTTCAAGACTATTGTTTGAATTTGCAACAATTGCACACTAACTTCCCCATCTTAGGAACTCCATTTCAAGACCCAATTTCCCACACTTTGTAACTCATTTTTAATTCCACCTTTTGATTCCAACAAATCACATCAAACAACTAAGATATTCCAAGCACTGTCAAGACCTAACATTAGAGACCTTGGGATAGTGTTCTGCTATCTGATTTCGGAAGATTGTCTTTCAAGAGAGGTGATGCACATATGCACTACCTATGTTGAGAAAGTACTAAAACACAAATCAACACCTATCTCTCTAAATCCTTCATTTGGACATCATCAAGAGGTCCTTGGAATGAGTGCAATAAGATAAATCCAAAGAGAAAGATAAAGTAAAAAAACAAGTAGATGTTCTTCAATATCGCTGGCCAAGAATAAACTATGGTGATGCCTGATGTTGATGTCCATTGTAGGAAGGATGCATCCTAGCATATGACAATATTAGATAATTGATTTGGGACTAATTGGACAATAGGCTATTTCCACAAAGTTGACCAACTTGTTCATGTGTTGACCTAGACTTGAGACTTTGACATTTGAGTTTTCACTTTTGATTTGCTAGAATTGTTTTTGATTGTTTTACCAAAGGTTGAGGGTGATTGATTTATTATGAATGATGTTTATTTTGGGTAAAATCAAGATGGGGATGGATGGATTTTTTTTTTGGGGGGGTTTTTTGAATGTTTTTGAAGTTTTCAAAATGTTTTGAGGTTGTTTTTGGTATTTTCAAGATTTTACAAATGTTTTGATTTTTCAAAATTTCAAATGTTTTGGGGTTTTCCAAGATTTTGACCAAGAGACTAACCTAAAGACCTATCCTAGGGGCCTCAGGGGTTGATCAATAGATTAGCCTTGTCTAGGTTATACACGCAAAGACCACGTAGTTCGACTGACACTGACTCGATTATTGGTGAGATATGAACAGATGGACTACCAATTTATTATGATGGACTCCTAAAGGACTGACCTAAGTGTTGTGGGGGATGATCAAACATCAACCTTGCCTACATTCAAAGGTTAGAGATGATGTAGCTCGACAAGACAACTTTCTTTTTGACCTTTTTTGACTTTTTGACTTGTTTTGGGATTTTTTGATTTTATGAATTTTTTTGGATTTTCTGATTTTTGATTATTTTGGATTTTCTAATTTTGGGATCTACATACATGAATTTGATCCAATGAAAACATGCCCCTAGCATGATGCAATAGACTACTATGATAAATGAAGGACAAACTGACCTTAAGAATGGGCCGAGTAGTACTAGGAGGGATCATGACACGAACATAGGACCAAGCTATGATGCAAACATGGATGGTTGATGGATGAAGATATGGAATGCAATGGATGGACAATGTAGGACAAGCCGTGAAGATCCTGATGGATAGAAAGTTCTTATTTACACAAGGTGCCTATTTTTTAGGTTTTCACCAAGGTACTTGCCCAAAGTGCCACTGAAGTGGTTTTCACTAGAGGACAATTTTTTTCTTTATTGTTTTTAATCAATTTTTTTTAGTTTTTTGGATTTTTTTCTTTTTGATTTTTTTTTGTCACCTAGATGTCTATTTACCAAGTTTTCATTAGGGTGGCCATTTTTCTAGGACATTTAATAATTTTATAATTTTTTTAGCTCTATACCTTCAAGGATTTTAGACATAGAACTTTTTGAGATGGGAGTTATTCATGGGCTCCTCTAGAGGCTTGCCTTCTAGTGTTGATAACTAATATTCCCCTGACTTATAGCTTGATGTGATGATGAATGGTGCAAAATAGTTAGGTTCAAATTTACCTTTGTCATTTGGGTTTAGGACATTCTTCTCATTCTCCTTTAGCACAAGTTCTCTGACCTAGAAGGTCCTGCTCCTAATCTTCTTGTTATAGCTCATCTTCAGTCAGTTCTAATAGACCTGTAAATGGTTTAATGCTTTCATACATCGCTCATCTAGTAGCTCTAGCTTGTTCAATCTTGATACCTAGTATTCTTCATCCATGATGAGGTTTTGCAATGATATTCTTAGTGATGGGAGCTTCATCTTTATGGATAATATGGATTATGATCCATAGACTAGGGAAAATGGGGTGGCACCTATTGGTGTGCAGATTCTTGTTCGATAGGCCTAGAGGGCGAGACTTAGTTGTAGATGCTAGTCACAACCTATGTCATTGACTATCGTTTTGAGGATTTTTAGAATGGTTTTTTTTGTCTTTTTCTTAGCCATTTCCTTGGGGATAATACGAGGTGAAAAAGTGTTGTTGGATTTTGAATTCATTGCAAAAGTCACAAACATCCAAATTTTTGAATGGTGTCCCATTATCTAAGATAATGGCTTGTGTGACACCGTAGTGGCATATTAAATAGTTCAGGATGAACTTTGATATCTACTTTCTAGTTATGTATGTCATGGGGATGGCTTCCACTCACATTGTGAAATAATCAGTGGAGGTAATGATAAACCTATGGCCACTAGATGAGGTGGGGGTGATTTTTCCAACGAGATCAAGCCCCCACTATGAAAAGGGTAATGGTGTAACAATAGGATGAAGATCTTGAGCTAGTGCATGGATGAGGTCCCCATGCTGCTAACATTGTAGACACCTTTTGACATAGTCATGTGCCTCTCTTTCCATAGTGGGCCAATAGTACACGATCCTCAACAATTTCTTGTCCAAGGTCATTCCGCTTGAGTGCAAACCACAAATATTGTTATGTACCTTAGTTAAGGTAGTGGATGCCTCCTCAACATTTAAGAAATGTAATAGGGTTCCTTATACACTTCTATGGTAAAGGGTATTTCCTAGGATGACAAACCAGGATGCTTTCTTGGCAAAGGTTCTTTTTAGGCTTGAGGGTAAGTCAGCTGAGAAGATTCCTATTCTTAGCTAGGTGTATATGTCATGGTACCACAAATCATTGGGACCAATGATTTTAGACACAAATTCTGACTCTGATACCTTGAATGAAGGCACGAGAATCTATTCTACTAGGAATTCATGCTTTGGGAAATTGCGAGGGACATCTAATAGGGGTCAAATTATTTCCATGGCATTTGTTGCTCTACTATTTTTTCTAGGTATCTGCTCAAATGTGATCTCAATGAAGAACTCCTTAAGACTCTCCACCAATTTCTTGTATCGAGTTAGCTTGTCATCTTTAGTCTTATATTCATCATTCACTTGATTGATTATTAGTTGTGAGTACCCATATACCTTGAAAGCCACGATATGCCACTGCACTACTATTCTGAGTCTTATGGTTAGAGCCTCATATTCTATGATTTTATTTGTGCAGGGATCGAAATGCCAACTTCTATGATCTTGGTATGTAGTCTCCTTATGGAGTGATGAAAAAGACCCTGGCTCATGATCCATGTTGTGTGTAGGAACCATCAAAGTACAATTTCTAGTTGTCTGTTATGTTCAAGTTGAAGATGGATTCATCAGGGAATTCTAAAATTAGTGGATTCTTTGAGTACGTTGGTACTTCTACTAATTGTTCTACAATACCTTTCCCTTTGATATCCTTCTATTCCACATACTCAATGTCATATTTTGATAGGATCATGACCCATTTGTACATCCTTCTTGTGAGCACCACCTTGGAAATTAGATATTTGAGTGGGTCAATCTTGGCAACGAGCTTGATTTTATGTGTTAACATGTAGTGTCTGAACTTTTGTGAGTAAAACACCACTACTAGACAAGCTTTTTCAATGAAGGAATAGTTTAAATCATGCCCTACCATGGTCCGACTGATGTAGTAGATGGCCCTCTCTATTTTTTTTCATCATGTTGAGCTAGGAGAGCACCGAGAGTTGTTTTTGTTGTTGCTGATATGTAGAGGATCAGAGGCTTTCTTGGGATTTGTGGCATAAGCACTAGAGGTGTGAGTAAATACTCTTTGATTTTTTTAAAGGCCTAATCACACTTGTCACCCCACTTGTACGCTAACCCCTTGTGGAGTAGGTGAGAACATGGGATTCACATGTTTGCTAGCTAAGCTATGAAGCAACAGATGGAATAAAGCCTGCCTTGTAGGCCTCTTAGTTGCTTCAATGTCCTAGGTGCCTCCATCTCAAGGATTTCCTTTACCTTAGCAGGATCTATTTCAATTCCTCTCATAGACACAATGTATCCCAACACCTTCCCTAATTGTATGCCAAAGACACACTTCTTTGGATTAAGGTGGACCTTGTATTGCTCCAATCTATCAAAGATGGCACTTAATGCTCCTATATGGTCCCTTCTCTTTCTAGACTTTTCCAATATGTCATCCACATAATCTTCCACAGTCTTATGGATCATGTCATCAAATATTAAGGTCATGGCCCTCTGATATGTTGCTCCAGCATTCTTTAGGCCAAATGGAATCATGTTCCAGTAGTATGTCCCCCATGGACAAGTGAAGGTCATTTTGTGTTGGTCTTCTTTGGGAATCATTATTTGGTTGTACCCAAAGAAACCGTCCATCAAAGAAAGCATTTCATGTCCCATTCTCATGTCTACAATTATTTTAATGTTGGGAAGAAAGAAGCCATCTTTGGGACATGCCTTGTTTATGTCTCTAAAATTTGTGCATATACGGATGCCCCCATCTAGTTTTGAAATAGGAACCAGATTTGATACCCACTTTGGATAGTCAATTGGTTGTATAAACCCTACATCAAGTAGCTTCTTCAATTCCATTTTGACTAACAAGGCTATCTAGGGATGCATTTTTCTAAATTTCTACCTAGCAGGCGATTTAGGGTAAACTGATAGATGATGGACCACAATCTCTAGATCTAGCCTAGGCATGTTAGCATAGCTCCATGAAAATTTGACCTTTCTCTCCCTTGAGAAAGCAACTAGAAGCTCTTGTTCTTCTATCATCAATGATTCGACATAAAATGTAATATGTGGGGTTTCCTTTGTTCCCAAGTTGACTGGGTTGCACTTCTCAGCTAGAATTGCTGACTTTTCCTAATGTAGAGCACCGAGGGGTAGATTGAATCCTTCATCATCGGATGCCTCCGAGAGGTTTTCACCATTGGATACGTCCTTTATTTTTTACTATTTTAGGGTTAGAGAGTTGCACAGTGTGGTTTCTGCTCAAAGACCTTGAGATTATTCTCAAGTTTTAGCTTTTGCGACTAAAGGATTCAATTGTCTCCCTGTAGTAAGCTTGTGTGTCTAGAATGATATCAAACCCAACCTTGTGATCTCTGCATGGTACCATGCCTTGTAGTTCCATGAATTTTGAGAGAACTTCATCATTTTTTAAAGTGTCTAGAATTGATGGTCCTCATTGGTTGTAGTCGATGAGCTGGGGGTAAACTAGGTTGATTTCATGGTTTTGACTGGTCGAATCAAATGACACGGTACTAATCATGAGGCTAGAGGAATTATTCAAAAGCCTAGGTAAATCATTTATGACATCTTCCTCATCACTACTACTATAGACATTGGTTATGTCAAATGTGAAATTGTCTAAAGGCAAACCAGTGGATATGAGCAATTGAAGGGCGACTTTCATTTCTTGAGGAGTTTTGACCTTCTTAACTGGGGGATTTCAGCTATGTATAGTTATACTTAGAGGGGTACATCTAAGGCCAATATTTTTCATTTGCGTCCTAAGAATAAAGGGTATTAGAAGCCCATTGTCATTTTGTCCCAACTTTTTGTTTCTATCATAGCCCATGGTTTGCATCATTTGTAAGCCTTTACTATTATCATCCATAGGTAAATCGATTGTTGATCTATTGTCTTAGTATAGGAGATGGGATGGGTCCTCTTCTATTACTTCCCAGTCGAGATCTCCCCAACTCCTAAAGCTAGAGGAGCCTACTGGGAAGGTTTGGGATGAGGAAGCATCATTTGATTGTTGTCATCCTCATGACCTAGGAGATTGTGGCAATTCTCCTACCACAATTTTTTTTTTGGGGATTTTATAGTGTCCACACCCATTGTCCTAGATAATGACCTTGATGTCAGAGATGGCTCTCTGTCACATAAGTGGAGGTGAGATTAGTTGGATCAATGTATGGAGTTCAGGGACCTTCATCATTCTTTGGCACTTGGGGAATTTTGTAATATTTGGCTTTTAGGCTCTTGTAGTAAAAAAAGGGTTCGGGATCCCCATGGATAGTGACCTCTTGGCTTTGATATGTGAACTTGACACATTGGTGGAAGGTTGATGACACTGCTCGCATGCCATGGATCCACATACGTGCTAGGAGAATGTTGTAAGGAAAATCGAGGTCAAGGACCTAATAGGTGGTTTCCATAATTGCTAGCCCTACTTGAATAGGGAATTGAGTAGTGCCCTAATACACTCTTTCTTGATCATCATAATCCCTAATTATGATGCCTTTTCCATTTTCAATAGACTCCTCTAAGATTCTAAGATTCTTTATGGGCTTAAGGGAACATATGTTTAAACCTACACCTCCATCCACCAAGACTCTCTTGACTTTGTTCTTATGCACTAGGACCTCCAGATGGAGTGAACGATTGTGAGATGGTTGGGTGGGGAAGTCTTGATTAGAGAATGTAAGGAGATTTTGGTAATGATGTTTTTGGCCATAGCTTGGAATTGTTCAACATCAAGATCTACGGAGATGGTGGATGAAGCCAATGCTTCTTCAAGGATCTTTTTTGGTTCAATGATATCTTCAATAAATCCATCATGGAGATCTGAGTTGGGGTTCTTTTCAATTGATCAAGGAAATTATGGCCACTAGGAATTGTTCTTGGGTTGGAAGCGGGTGCTCTAGGAGGCTAAGATGACCTTGAGATGAAAATTTTTCTGCCTCTTGTGGTGACTCCACAATCATCTTGGGCTCCTTTGATGGTGATGACAATGCAATAGTCATCTAGACATGCAACGACATGGTCCTATACATGATTCACACTTTAGAATGCACCCTTCCCTTTATCATTGTTATTGTTCCCTTTGTTGTTGTGATTGGGTATCAGATTTGTGTAGATTTTGAGATTTTGATTTCCCATTGGTTTCTCCACATTTATGATTTTTTCATCAATGAGGTCTTGAATTAAGTCTTTCAACCTCATACAACTAGAAGTTGTGTGTCCCTTGATTTTTTGGAAATCACAAAGGTTATTTTCATTGTACCATGGTGGTTTTACCAAGGGCTCTTAATAATTGTCACAGGTGGGGATTGTGATGAGATTTTCTACTACCAACCTCTTCATCATGGATACAACTGATTCCCCAAGAGCTATGTATTTTTTCTTGGGGGAGATTTTGTTTCGTTGGGGTGGTCCCCTTTGATCATTCACATTATTGATTGTTTGGTTATTGAGTTACAATGTTAGCTTGACAATTCTTCTGATTGTTGTTTTGAGGTTTTTGTTGGGGTGTTGGTGTGTTTTGTCAAGGAGGGTTGATGAAAACTTTTGCATTAACAAAACCATCATTGGTGATGTTTCTTTTTCTCACCCACATGTGAGGTTTGTCATTGTAGCTGGTGGATGGGTGATTTTTTTGCTATTCAAGATATGTGGGTGTCCCTCCTTGTGTGATAAGGGCTCATTCAATGTTAAGTGCATTGGAGATCAATTAATCATATGTGGTGATACCTTGCACCTTGAGAAGGAATTCCAAATCTCCTTCGAGATTGGAGATGATAGTGAAATTTTTTTGTTCTTCTGGCATGGCCCATTTGTTCCTATTGTCCTTGGATTGCCATCATTGTAGGAAGAAATCAAATGATTTGTTATTTCCTTGTTTAAGAGTTGATAGTTCCTCTAGACTGACATCCATACCAATATTGAGGCATATATTTTTTTATGAATGCATCTACAATTTCCTAGAACTTTTTAATGCTAGGAGGAAGGTGAGAGAACCACTCCATGGCTTGGCCTACCAAACTTCTAGGAAATAGTGGCATCAAATATGTATCATCATCTGCGACTTCCATACAATGAAATTAGAATTCCCTAATGTGATCTTTAGGGCTTCCTATCCCATGGTATTTACCAAATTTGGGTATCTCAAATCCCTTTGGGAATAGTTTCATTACAAGACTCATGTCAAATGGATAAGGACACAAGTTGGTGGGTGTCTTTGTGGTTTTTCCTAATTGAAGATCAAGAACTTGTTGTGAGAGTAACTTGATTTTTGTTGTTACATCATCTTGCAGATCAAGGGGTGGGATGAAGGTGTTTTGTGGCAGTTCATTTGTTGGAGGGATGGGTTGATTGGTTGGTGTGTTGGTGGATGGTTCTTGCACATTTTTCTGCACCAAGTATGCTTATACTTGTTGTTGGTCCTATTGTTGTTGCACTAATAGAACTTGTTGTTGAGCTTGTTGTTGTTGCACCAACAATGCTTGTTGTTGGGCTACTAGTTGGACTACTTCTTTCTACTCTCGGTATTGCTTTAATGCTTGTTGGTATGCTTGTTGTTGGGTTGCTTGTTTTTGTGCAAGGTACTATACGTGTGCTTATTCTTGTGCTTGTGCCTGCACTTGTTGAGCTTGGTATTGGGCTTGAGCTTGCACTTGTGCCTGACCTTGGACTTGTGCTTATTGGGAATCTTGTGCAATCTATGCATCCTGTGTGGCTTGAGTAGCTTGATGTTGTTGTAATAGGGCTTGGGTTTGATTAGCCTTATGTGCTTGTTGTGCTTGTTGCACTTGTTGTGTGGCTTGAGCTACTTGAGTGGCTTTTGCTGCTTGAGTGGCTTGTGTTGCTTGAGCGGCTTGTGCTACTAGCGAATTGCACTTGTTGAGCTTGTCGATTTTGGATTTGTTGAAGTGCCTTTCGATAGGTAGCTTGTTGAGAAACTTGTAATACAATGCTATATTAGATTTATGTATTTGTGTTTGGTGGAGGAGGTGGTGGTGGTGGTGGTGGTGGATTTGTTATGGTGTTTGTTGTTGTGATGAGAGGCATTGTTGTATTGATGACTGATATTGTGGTGGATGATGTAATTGATATGCTTGGTCCTTGAGAGGCCATGTTTTGGGGAATGGTTGATGATGTGGTGGTTGATTTTTTTATAGGGATGGTTTCCATCTATTGTTGTGATATCGATGGAAAAATGGGAGGATTTAGTATGATGATTCGATTGGTGATTGGGGGATTGTTTTGAATGAGTGGCAGCAATGGTGGTAACCCCAAACTAGGAGTTGATGTTGCTGTTGGTGGTAAGGATGGAAGTGGTGGAAAATTAAGTGGCATACTTCCTTGGGGAAATGATGAAGATGTAGGTTCAAATATGCCCCTTGGTCTAAATAATTCTCCTTCTCCTTGTGAGGTCATAAGGAGAGAGGTTTGTATATTTAACGAGTATGTCATTGTTGCATGAAATGATGATGATGGGTCATTAGGATGATGAAAGGTGAGGGGGACATATGGATGTGATGGATTTTTGGTATGAATTTCCCTAAGATTGTGTTTGCATCCAAATCTTGGTTACTCACAAGGGGGTTAGTTTATAGTGCATTGAGAAATGCACTCCCTTTATTAACAATAGGTTGAGTTGGAGCAATGGATGATGTAATTTGGGGGATGGGTTTTGTGATATTTTGGAACATAGGTATAGATGAGATAGGGGACATGGATGAAATTGGAGGCATGAAACCAAGACTTTGTTCCATAATGGTACTCAAATTGTAATCTAAAGGGAGTTTAGCCCCTTGTTTTGCTAATTCAAGCATGTATTGTGAGGTATGGAGCTTCATCATGATGTTGGCAATTCTATGATTCTCAGTATTTTGGACCATTCTAGTGATCTTGTCTTCTATCATCCTGAAGGAATTATTGGTGATATCCTCCACTTGAGCTTCCTCTTGTATATTTTGTGATGATGAAGGAAAATTAGTTAAGGGATTACTTGATCCAATGGGATTCATTTTAGAGTTTGTTTGTTTTAGGTCACTTGAAGTTGATGTTTCTTCATTGGTCTCCATGTTCTTCTTGTGTTGTGATCTTGTTTGAACCATAAAATGAGGCTCAAAAGAGAATATCTAGGATTATTAAATATCAAAGGTGTTATGGTGAAATGTGTGAAAGGTGGGTGATATGGATGATTAAACTCTTTAGAAGATCTTGAGGGAGGTGTGCTAGACTTTTGGGACTTTTTTGGATTCTGGATTTTGATTTTGGATTCTTGGATTCTTGAATTTGATTTTGACCTTGACATAGTATTGGATTTCTCTGATTTTTTGGATAGTGAAGAAATGGACTCCAAGATACTGGATGTTATATATGGGATATATTTTCTCACAAGATGATAATTGGACTAAGTGTAGGACAAGGATGCATCTACCCACACTTAACCAAACAAAGATGATTTTGATGATAATTCAACTAAGCGCATGGAGAAGGATGCATCTACATATACCTAGCTAAACAAGATGATTTTGATATTTTGATTAAAGGATTTTGATTTGTTTCAAGGATTTTTGATTCATGGATTTTCCAAAAAAGTCTAGCATGAAGGATGATTTCAAGATTTCAAGAGTTGTTAGTGAGATGACTTTGGTTTGATGTTTTGAAAGATGGATGAAGTTTGACTTTGATCATATGTGTACCTAAAAATACTCTTGTTTACAAGACCTCAGTTTTGAAGAACATACTTTACTCTAAACAAGGTGTTTGAATTCCCAAAAAAGATTTAGATTTTGACAATAATAGAACGAGTACAAATCAAGATTGTTTCTTGAGGCTCTTTTGGAAAAGTTGAAAAGAAATCTTTGTCTAAATTCATAGAGCGTTAAGAGATGCTTTTGATGATCTTTTGGACTAAGAGATTTTGAATTTGGTTTTTGTATTTTGATCTTGTGTGAAATCAATTGAGACACATGTGTGGGGTTCAATTGTTCTTAGCTTTGCTTAGTGACTTCTTTTTACAAACAATTCTTGATTAGGACTTTGAGCTAGATGTCTAATGTCTTCACTTCTTCTTATCCCACAAAGTATATCATGTGGAACTTCAATGAAATCAAGGAAAAGGTTACCTATTGTTGACTTTAGTAAGCAAATTGAGATGTAAATCCAACTGTTTAGAAGCCTCTAAGGATAGAATCCCTAGGGCAAGCAAAAACACTTGAATTTTTTTTAAGGTATTTACTTCCTAAAGGGTTTGAAATTTGATGACAATGTTTAATGTTTTTTTTTCCAATGTTTTTAATCACGAAAAGTGTTTCGTTTACAAAAACATGCACAATCTTATGGATATGAAAGACTGTATTTGTTGAATCCCCACTTGGATGAGTCCATCTACGCATACTTTCAGCGAATGGTTAGATGTTTGACCACACAAGCTCCCCCTTACAGTGCACTCACTTCTTGGGTCAAACAAGCATCAATATCCATGAATCTCCCATGGCATACTTTACATTTCTACTACAAGCCATAAAAGTGTGGGGCGGCTTTAGAATGACCGTTCTTGGACCAACAAATAGATCAAGGATTTTGTCCTTTTATAAAAAAGGGTTTTAATGTGTGAATTACATTCATGGGGAACCATCCATGCAACAAGAGACCATTGTTTCCCTTCTCATTGGAATAATCCTCATGATATTGGCCTTTCTTCTAATATCCACAGTTATATCCCAAGTGGAAGTCAATTGGCTTTACTGTGTTCCCAGTTGGGTGATTACTTTTTCCCACAAGGAAAGCCCTCTAAGATAAACAAAATAAAGAAAACATATTTATAACTTGATCAATATTTATTGCAAACCAAAGAGAGAGAATGTACGCTATATGATCAACACACACTTGCAATATTTGTTCAATATTAAAGTCCAAATTGAAGTGTGGGTAATTACTTATGCAACTTAATATCACCAAAAGTCCTTTTGATTCTCAAGATCATCGTGAGGCATGAGAGAAACACATACATCCTTTTAATAATATTACTTTGAGTAAGTAATTACAAAACAAAGAAGCACTTGTTCATTTTAAATCCACAAAGAAATGATTTGATTCTTTTTAGTGCACCAAAATGAAATATGGAAGTTTCCTTGTTCAATTTTTAATCCCAAAACCAAATCTAGTGAGTTTGTCCTAAATTTCTTTTTAAGCCCTTTGTAGCAAAAATTGAAAGCTTTTGTAGTGTTCTTTTTCGAGCCCAAAATAAATTTAGTATATCTTAAGCACATGAAAGATAACAAATTTTTAAGAGAGATTATGAATTCTCTAAGAGTGTTAAACAAACACTAAAGTGTTCAAAAACACTTGATGTAATGAGAGAATGATGTCATAATGCAACTTTCAACTTGATTTCCTTCCTTCAACTTTGATTAATCCAACCTACAAAAACTAGTTAGAACTACAAAATAGAGGTTAGGAAAGAAATTAATAGCCCAGATGATCAAAATTAGAAGAAGCACATGTTATAAAAAATTGAAATTTCACTTTGTAATTCACTCTAGCGGTGGAGTTTGCACAGGTAGTGCAGTTTGAGGGACCTAACAGTGCTATATAGCATTGCTAATTCTGCATGTGTCACTTTGTAGAAAAATAGGGAGTGTGATTGCACCAGAGGTTTTCCTAGCGATGTCGTTTGAAATTTGAGAATTCCATCATGTGATAATTGAACTAGTGGTGGAATTTAAGAAATTTGAATTATGGGTGGGAAAGACCGAGCATCGTAGTTTGTAGTTTGTAGTGGTTTCGTATGGTGCCACTGGACTAATGGCAGTGGTGTATGGCGTCATTGAACTGATAGCGATGCAGTTTCCTATAGACATAAAAAATAGAGAAAAATCATGATTTTTTTGTTAAAAAATGTGATTTAAATTTGAGATTTTTCCCCCTAGCGCCAAAATGTGAACCCCAATCCTAGCACCTACAAAACACAAGAAAAAAACACATACATCAAATGCAAGTGGGAATTAAGATTCCTCATGAAATCCATTAACAATACTCAAAATAGGAAATAAAATTGAGGAACACAATGAGAAAGCAATGAAATCCTAATTAAGCAAGCAAACTCTTGATCCCATGGGGGAATTGGTGCCAATTTGATGTGAAAAGTGGCCCTTTCCCAACTCCTATGATGCAATATTGATGAATGATGCACTTTGATGTTGATTCAATTGAGATCCATGATGAAAAACCTACATAACCTAGTTATAAACTTGATAAAATAGATGGAGATGGATATCCTTGAAGATGAAATTGAGTATAGTAAGTTTACTCAAATTGTGGATGATCAAAATGAGGAGTGAAGCCTCTTATTTATAGAAAGACAAGATGGAAGAATTCCCAAAATGAAGCAATGTGGGATCATTCAACACCCAATAAGGAGGTGCCACTTTTCAAGATGTGAATGGGAAAAGGATGTGCACATTTTGATGACTGTTCCCATAAATGCAATTAGGTGGAATTTGAAAATAATGAAATGACATGTAAGAGGGAAAAAGAATTTCTTAAATGCCACTTGGCTCAATGAATAAAGATATGAAAGATGGAATAAATGTCTTGTTGGAAGGACAAATCTACTTGGATGGATTTCAAATTTGGAAGAATATTCTCTAAAAGATGCCAAGTTGAGAGAAAGTAGAGATTTAATAGATGAATTAAATGTATTTTCATGTGAAAGTGGAAAAAGCTAGAGGATGGGACATGGATTAGTATTAAATTAATCAAGTATTAATTAATTTAATGAGGGATTAGATGATGTGACTAATTGATTTAGATTTATGGGTTGATTGAAATAAAAAATGAGAAGAGTGTGATGTAGATTTTATTAAATAAAGGGTTTCATTTATTTAACTAAAGGGAATGATGTTAGATTAAATTAAACAAGGTTTAATTAATAGGGTGACTTTAGAGATTTAATCAAATAAAATGAATTATTTAATTAAATAGAGACATAGGGTTAATTAGATCATATTGATTTATTTAATTAACAAGAGAGAATGACCTAATCAAATAAAATATTATTTATTTAATTAAGGGATGAAGAGTGATGATAAGATGAGAAGGTGATTCAGGATGAAATAGTGTTAGTAATCAAGATCAAGTGTGTAATTCCAATTAGTACATTTTACGTGTCTGTAGGGATATTACAAGCTCAGAGCCACCAATTACCATTAGCTTTATGATTCCATGTTTTTTGGCAAGTCTCAATCCCAATAACAAAGCTTCATATTATGCTACATTATTTGTATAGACAAAAGATAGTGTAGAAGAGAACTTATAAGTATTTCCAGTAGGTGATACTAATAAAATTCCTACATCAGATCCTTCTTTGGAGCTTGCACCATCAAAGTACATTTCCCATAATCCTTTATTAGACATTCTTGAAACATCATTTTCTATAGGTGCAAGACATCTCTCAATCTCTCTTTGTGCTTCTTCTACCTTGAACTCACCAATGTCGGTATCTATGAAAAGAATTGTGTTATATTTAGGGACATGTTCCAACATATGTGGTACCCTATATTTTCTCATTACTTAGAGATTCTTACCATTGATGGGAAAAGTGGTATAAGACATGTCACACTGTATACTTCCTCCCATAGATGCACTCCATTTTCATGAGAATAACATTCCATAATTAGGTGGGATATCAACCACTACCACACTCATTTTAAAATCTTTGTCAAGGAAATTTTTCAATCTATATGGAAGCTCATTTATCACACCTACCATAGGGAATTCTTTGACATCCATGGCATAACACTTTCCATGAGTGCTATCAACCATTAACCCTAATGCATCCATGATTTTAACTGGAATGATATTGTTTGATGTACCAGAGTCAATAATACAATTCTTTATCAAATTCCCCCAACCAAGGTAAGGAAAAATGGATCTATCTTATTTGGATAAGTGTTCAAAGAATTTCCTAGGAAAATATGGGGAAGCTCAGTAATTACTCCTTCAACCTCTTTACCTTTCTTGTCCTTTTCACTCAATTTGAATGGAGTAGGTTCCACTAAATCGTTACAAGCTATAGCAGCACCATTGATAAGGGTCACTTCCTTTTGTTTATATTACTCTATCATCATCATTTCAAGAAAAGGTACAAACACTTTAACTTGGTTAAGTAACTAAAACATATTAATAAGAGTGTACTTGGGAAATTCAATTGAAGGCATACCTTGTTTGTTGCTATTATTTTTCTATTGATTTTTGGTTGCTTTAGCCTTTTGTTTAGCATCCTTCCTTATGGATTTAGGAACTTGCTTATATGTCTTTGATTTTTTAGCAAAAAAATTGTGTGCAAGAGTAGCTTTTGACTTTTCTTCTCTCTTGGCCCTAATTTTTTCTCCCTTACCTTCTTTATTTTTGGCAGCTTCTACTTTTTCATTAGGTTCATGTTCTTTTCCCTTAGAATTTTGTTCCTTGATGAATAGACCAACAAGATTACCTTGTTCACCTCCAATAGTTCTATTCCTCAAATGGTAAGAACTCCTAGCTTGAAGAGCTAATACTATTGTATATTTTGTAATCTATTCCACATAGGGTATTCTTAATGATATGCATTAGTAATTTTCCTTTGATTGTCAACATCTACTTCATAAGAATCTTCATCAGAGGATCATTCACTACAAGCAATGTTAGAATCACCCATAATCATAAGTACATCATCCTCCTCTTGATCTTGTTGATCACACTCCTTAGGTATGTCATCTTCTACTTCCACTATCTATTCTACTACACATTGTTGTGAGGAATGTGGCTTTTGGAAAGTCATACACCAAAGAGTATCTTCAATAAAATTTCCTGAATTCTTTTGCAAAGGGTCTTGAGGAACTTTGTTTTGAGTATTCCTCTAATTGTGTAAGACAAGCTTCCCATTATATAAATTGGTATTGTAAGGGTGATCTTGCGATCTAGAGGGTCTCTCATTCCTTTGGTAATTCTTTTGTTGGGCCTTCTCTTTCCTTACAATTTTATCATTGATAGTTTTCATAAAAATATCAAGCTTGTCCTCAATTGTTCCCCCTTTAGTGCCTAAACTATTTTCTTTCTTTTTTGAAATTTTGAAAATTTTTGGATCATCTCTTCTACCAACTTTACTAGTTTTTTTGCTAATATTTTCAATATGGTCTACTGTCTTGAAAGCTTCTCTTAAATATTGAGGACACTTATCTAGAAAATGGTAACTCATTTTTGCATCAAAAGCATTGCAATAATTTATGAAACACACATGATCACTTAAGTGTAGATGAGGAGGCAACCTTTTTCTATCCTTATGGAACCTTGTATTAAAATTAGCAATAGATTCATTAGATCCTTTAACAATATTGTTGAATTGATTCAACATAAAACTTGAATCAGTCTTGTCATTGTATTATTCGCTAAAAACCCTTTTGAATTCCTCCTAGGAGCCAATACTCTTAGCAAGTAAACTCTTGTACCACTCTCTTGCATCCTCAATGAGGGGCTGCATGAACAACTTGATTATGAAATCCTTTGCCTCTACCTCAAAATCATCCATAACATTAGTGAATGCTTTGAGATGGTCTTCACCACTTAAAGCATTATTTCTAGAGAATTTGACTAGAGCAAGCCTAAAATATTTAGGGAAAGGGTTAGGGTAGCTAGGTATTCCAATGAAACACAGTTGTTGGTTTCTATCTACTTGGAGTGGCCTCCTAGTATGTCAATCCCTATGATCCTCTTTGTTCTCATAACCTTTCTAGTTGTCAGAGTGGCTACCATATTTTTCTTTTCCACTTTCACCATCACCTCCCCCTTTCTTAGTTCCCTCATCATCTTTAATATAGGACTTATCATTGTTATTTTTACCTCCACCACCACCTCCTTGATCTCCACCACCACTTCCACCAGGACTGTGTCCATCATATTTCTTCTTTTGCAACTCACTATTAGTATGTCCAAAGCTTGAAGCCTCTAGAATACGGGTGGAAATTTGAAGGAATACAATCTTCCTAGCCATTTCTACATTAGAAGCTATTATTTCAGCTTTTTTCAAATTTTATTGTAGCTTTTCACTTTCCAACTACAACCTTAATATCTTAGGATCTGGAGGTATATCATATGGGGTTGGATCAAATTTGTCCTTATTTTTGGGGATTTCGGTAGATGAAGTATTGGTTTTATCATTGGTTTTTAATGTAGTTTTCTTGGGTTGGTCAATAGGTCTCTTCCCATGATCTACAAATGATGTTTTCTTCATACTAATAAGAGGATCTGAGGCTCTAGTGGCTAAGACAGAGGTTGTATACGTGTCAGTAGTTGAAGCCACCATTGAGACTGCTGCTCCAAGAATATCATTAGTCATCTTTGAGGTGAATTTAGAAAGGTTTTCTTCAAAGGTTCTACACCTCATGGCCTCTTCTCTCATTTTATCCAATTTTTTTCTTCTAGCATCTCCCTAAAGTTTCTTAGCTCTAATCCTATCTTCCCTCTCTTTCAATTCTTTCATTCTCTTTTCTTCTTGTTCTTGAAATATTAACTCCTCTTCTTCAATGGATTTCATGTCATTATCTATATCCTCCTCATTTTCCAGAATATCCCCATGCTCACTTGGGGCAAGAGTGAAATAAGGTTGGTTAACAAGGTCCTCTTCAAAAGAAAAGTGGACTAGCTCACCAAGGGATTTTCCTCATGGCTTAAAATTGGAACCAATTCCAAGGGTTGAAGACTTAGAGAACTTCTTATTCTTTTCCCAAAACTCCCACCTATCTTCCTCTTGTGAGATATTTAACTCATATCAAAGACTTGTTCAATAGGAAAACTTCCCTGGTCTACATTAGACTCTTAAACTTTATGTCCTTCTTCATGGACACTAGAACCACTTATATCGACATGAAAAGTAGGAGATACATTAGGATGGGAATCAACAGACTTAATTCAAAATGTTTTCTGACCCATTCATGTTGCTTTTCCTTTGTAGGTTTATATTTTTCCTTCTACTTAGGATGATTCTTTGCATAGCTTCTAGTCTTCCTCACAATGTCAAGTACTGCAAAATATTTCTTGATGTTTTCTTTTTGAGAACTAATCTTCACACTGGTACTAGAGAACTTAGAGTTTCCACCTAGAATATTGGGAAATAAAAAGTGATTACACTTTGATTTTGTACTTTTTATTCCAGAAAAGACTTTAAACATTACCCTACAGAAAATGGTAGAATGAAATAAAACCTCACGCATAAGACCTAGTATGATGGGACTAATGCAATAGACTTAAAACTAACTATTCCTTAAACAATAAGGAATATCACATTGAACAAATAACTTTGATTGTACCTGATCTGAACTTAGAGACTTTGGAATTAGCTAGTCCCCAGCAAAGTTTCCAATTTGTTGGTTATTTTTTAAGAACCAAACTGATCTCCAGAAATACCTATGGATTTTTCCATCTCCAATTATCAGTAATTCTAAAGGGATTGGCCAAAAAATGAATAGAGGTTGTTAAACTTCTATTCCTACTCTTTGGGATCTGTAAAACCGAGGAGGCTGATCCCACAATGTACACCTAAATACTTTTCACAATTACAATCAAATACATTGTCAATAATAGATATATCTCATGATACCACTCAATAATATACATCAAGTAAGTTGGAAACATACATATCAATGTTATATGTATCAAGTATGAGAGAGTAGACTTTGAACACAAAAACAACAACAATAGTATTCCCTTCTATGATTAAAAGACTAAGTAGTTAATGAATCAACATTGTAAATGTAACACAAATACTCTGCATGAACCAGCGTCTTTATCCCAAGCACGAAGTCAATACCATTCAATATAACTTGATAAAAATTTAAACAATAGCACCTATAACCCCAAGAAATATTGCATTACAACATTCCTCTATGACATTTAGGATTATTAATTCTTACAAATATCCTAGGACATAGTTCTTATAAGTCATCAATCTCATACAAGCACTTACATCAATTCATTGAATCAATAAGCAAGCATGAAACTAAACATCCATCATATAATGACAGAGACAAATGAAATAAATTCTTGATTACTTTCAATTATAACTCATAACACACATACAAGGAGAGATAATAACCACAGAACTGATATTACTTTGTATTATAATGCTATATCAATAGCAGTCTTACATACATAAATATGAACTCCAAGTGAAAATAAGAACAAAAGACTCTAAAACTTGCTTCGTACTATCTTGAAAAATTAATAGTATCAACTCAAAAAAATTCAACTCCCTTGCTACTGGTCTTGAATTCCTTCTTATAGAGATAAAGGAGAAAATAAGCCTCAAACCAAATAGCACACGTGTCATGATCCCATTGGACCACTTGCCACATTATTCCCCTTTCATCTATACTTAAGTCTTTAGGCGGAGCAAATAAACATGAGGTAGAATTATCCTCAACTCTTTGTGAAGAATAGGTCCCACCTCAAAGAACATCATTAGTTTGTTACAATAGTTTCAAAATATTTTCCATGTGTTCAAAATGCCAACTGTGGGAGAATCAAAAAAGAAAAACTTACGAAGCAAGGAAGGAAAGTAGATAAAAGTTCAAAATTTGCTAATCCACATTATCACTATTGGCTAATCATTTGAACTTTAAGATGAGATTAATATTTTACCATGTTAGACCAAAAGGCTAATTTGTACTATATTCAGGCTATGCATTATTTCTCTCCTATCTATTAATCTCCTTATTCACTCATCCTCTCACAGATTCATTCTATGTATTTCTCCAACCAAATGTTGCATTCCTCATCAATGGACCATTTAATATTCAATAAATCTTGCACCTTAGTAACATACTAGGAGTACCTTGCATCAATCAAAATCTTGGCTTCCTTAACAAACATATCCACTTTTTATTCAATTTCCACTATTGTATCAATGTTTGAATTGAGCAAGATGTAATAGGTGACATAAAAATTCATCATAGCCACTCCAAGCATTCCTCCCAAATCTATCTTCCAGGTGTCAAATGGGTGTATTTCATGTTTAGAGTTCAATATTTTAGGCATACCATGTTCCTCAATCTCCTTGAATATTTTCAACTTACTCTAGAGCCATATACCCAAATTTCCATGGAAAGTAGTTATCTCGTTTATTGAGTCAATAGTTTTCAAGATGTCAAGAACATTTTTGGGTGACTCAGGTTCCTCAGTCATTTTTGGCATCATTTCTTTCAAAGCATTTACTCTAGCAATCCAATTATTTGGACATTCATTCCTAGAGGCCTCTTGTACTTGCAGATACTTTGTATTTTCCTCATGAATATTCTTATATGTCACCTAGACATCATTAGCCCTGTGGAACAACTTAGTCACCCTATACTTTAGTACATCAACAAAAATTTCATTGGCCACCCTAACTATTTCTAGTCTGACCTACTTGACATTTTCCTTCTCCATAATTAACTTTCCTTTCAAATCATCAATTCTTAGGGCCAAAGTCTCGCTATCCTATGTAGACATATCAAATGAAGAATAAGAAGGTTGAGTCATTATTTTCTAAGTAGCCTAAATAGTAGCTCTCATTTGATCTAACTCATTCAAGGCCTTATTGGGTATAAAAGTAGATCATCATGGGCCAAAAAAGTGGCATATGATGGGTATTTGTAGAGTATGTGGTCGAATAATCTTTTTTTTAACCCAAAATTGGATGAAATGAAAAGGGTTTTTAAAGGAGATTCTCAACTTTCCACCAATATAAATTATTCTTTACTTTGAATTTAATAAATAATTATTATTTATTTCTATTTGAATTATGACTAAATTTCATTGATAGGCTGGATTGAAAAACATCTATAGCTTTCAAACAAGATCACACATTTTTGGAATCCAAACATGCATCACATTCTATGCCTACATAATATAAGATTAAAAAAAGAAAATTGAATTTCATGAAGTTTTGACTCAAGTTAAGGTGGTCACACACATGAGTTTTTATATTTTAAAAGTTGCAATAAAAAATCATCATAATTAATTATTTACTTGGAAAAAATTAAAAAAATATGCATCACATCCAGACATGAGTCCTCTACTCATGTCTAAAATCTTATAAAAAAATAGTATCATTCTATTGTGGTTAGGGTGGTTAGAAAGACACCTACTTCTTATTTTTCCCTAAAATTTAAGTACTACTGCATTGAAATTTCAAATTTTCACCATATAATTTCTTAAAAAAAGCCTAGTAGTTTAGAAACTACATTTAATTTGTTACAAATTTATTCTTACATATTTTTGAAATAGTATAGATAACTTTTTCAAATTTTTTACGTGCCTAACTTTGATTTTTCTAAATTTTTGCCATACTTAAGGGTCTATTTTTCCATGATGATCCCGCACATACCTTATTATATTCCTTAACCAAGGATTCATATTTTTCTTGAGAAATATGTGCAGTATCCACACTAAGCACTGCAACATGTGTAGTCAACTCAGTTGCCTGGATTGGGATTATGGCAATAGCTCTCTTGACCACTAGTGAACCAATAACTTCTTCAATAGCCCTAGCAACCTCATGTTTACTAGTATTAGGTACCATAGACCAAATTGCAAAGGTATGCAGCTTTGGACTATATCCATAACCAAACACTTTATCCTCAAATTAATCTTCAAATATGAAAGCTTGAGGATCTCTCCTAACTGTATCATATGCTATGGCAAAAATGATAGTACATCCTAGTAACAACATGATTCCACTATCTTTGACAATCCTTTGAGCCTTAGTGATAGTAATAGCTGTAATTTCAGCCCTAATTTTCTCTTCCTTTGCTTTCTCATCTTCCTCCTAATGACAAGGTTTAACATTATCAACCAACCTAGTGGTAACAACAACTTATCCTATAGGCCTTTTACCAATCCATGACCCTCCTTTTGTGACACATCCAAAGGTTTCTTGCATAAATTTTTCTATTTCTTTCTTTGCACTCCTAGATCTAGTGGAAGCAACAGGGGTACTAGGCAAAGTGTTAGACACAGTCACTGGCTTAGGCTTAATTTCAGCTAAAGGGTGTTGATTTTTAAGTCTTTTAACCCTTTTATAATTTGGTTTCCTTTCTGGTCTAACACTGGATTCACTAGGCTCTAGGTCACTCATGCTTGTAATGTAAATGTAACTAGGGTTTACAATTTCTTATGGCCAAATAAAACCCTTCACAATTATGATAGGACAAAACACTACTATTGAATAGGAAACCTTTCTTCACAATCTATACAATGCTCAATCACCAAATTGAAACTACCAGAAATGACTAAATTGCTAATTCACCCAATTTTCCTATCAACTTTCTAAGGCATTCACCTTACTACCTCAATTAGAAGGAAGTATAAGTTTTTCTTACCCAGACGAAAGCAGTTTCACTTTGGTTGTTGATAACTTATCGAGCTTGCCTTGCAAATTCTTCTACTTCTAGTATTCTTTCTACTAGCCAAGGAATTAGGATGCACGATAAACTAGATATCTACTTTTTGTTATGGCCAAAAGGGGAGCATGTCACCATTAATAGTTGATAGCAAGCTCGCGTGAGTGAACTAACAATTACCCATTCAGTTTTAAACCTTGATCATTGATCCTTCAACTTTAAAACTATATCAATGGTTATTGATCCACCTTGGCACCTTCCCTTTAGCTTTATACGAAATCCTTAGGATTTCACCACGTTGCCTCTTCATGTAGTGCTTGTTGCCAATCACTGATTTATTTCATTCTCGTCCAATTTTATCAGCGATGCAAGTGCTTCATGTGATAAAATCTCATCCCTTAGATATGTGGCTTGTTTCTTGATCATGTTCATCTCCATCGTTCCACGCTAATTCAATCTAGCATCTTGATTTTTATCAACAAAATGAGATGAAAGGACCATATTTTGACATGTGTACCTACATAAACAATCAATGGTACAAAAAAGATATTGCAAAGAAGGTGTATTAAGGTTAGAGAGAGAAACCTTCTTGAAAGTAACCTTATCACTTATCACTAATCCTTCTTATAAGGTTCACAAGTAATTAGTGATGAGAGATTATCCTAATATCATTACATATCACACATCGCTAATCAAGAGCTTCACACTTAAGAGAAATTTGTCAGTTGTGATGCAATTGGAAACTCATCTCCTCACTCATCACTGATTTAAAACAATCTCTTCATAACACAATTGTGATAAGTGATGAAAATATGATCATAAGTTCAAAGGTCATCGCTCATCACTATTACATCTTTAAGAATTCAGAAATCGTTAGAGATAAGTGATCCCTTAAGATCCTCACTCATCGCTATTTGTAATTAGAAGTTCAAGGAATAATTCACAATGAGTGATATCAAAGAGATATCACCTCATCACTCGTCGCTTATTTGAAACATACATTTCAAAAGTGACTAGTGATGAGTGATAAATACATAAGGCCGATTGATCTTAAGTGAAAACCTTTAGGCATGTGCTCATAAGTATTTTTAATGGAGGGTACTTCCTAGGATGATACGATAAATAAAAAGGACTTAGATACCCCAAAACCATTGTATCTAGATTATTGGTTAGGGAACCAGATGCCCAATAATAAAAGTAGACACAAAATTTTAAATAGTGACCAACAATGGGCAATAGGGAGTCAACAACAAAATAGAACATTCAAGTGCATTAAGAAAATGAATCCTAAAACCCTCCTAAATGAAACAAGGCTTTAAGATTGGACACGATAATTAAGGTTCCATCACATTCTTCTGCTATCTTCTA
>VDFB02193867.1:499643833-499656465 GCA_007258455.2 Sequoia sempervirens | reverse complement strand
TTAGAGACTTTGGAATTAGCTAGTCCCAGCGAAGTTGCCAATTTGTTGGTTATTTTTTAAGAACCAAATTGATCTCCAGAAATACCTATGGATTTTTTCATCTCCAATTATCAATAATTCTAAAGGGATTGGGAAAAAAATGAATAGAGGTTGTTAAACTTCTATTCCTACTCTTTGGGATCTGTAAAACCCAGGAGCATGATCCCACAATGTACACCTAAATACTTTTCACAATTACAATCAAATACATTGTCAATAATAGATATATCTCATGATACCACTCAATAATATACATCAAGTAAGTTGGAAACATACATATCAATGTTATATGTATCAAGTATGAGAGAGTAGACTTTGAACACAAAAAAAAAAACAATAGTATTCCCTTTTGTGATTAAAAGACTGAGTAGTTAATGAATCAACATTGTAAATGTAACACAAATAGTTTGCATGAACTAGTTTCTTTATCCCAAGTACAAAGTCAATACCATTCAATATAACTTGATAACTATTTAAACAATATCACCTATAACCCCAAGAAATATTGCATTACAAAATTCCTCTATGACATTCAGGATTATTAATTCTTACAAATATCCTAGGACATAGTTCTTATAAGTCATCAATATCATACAAGCACTTACATCAATTCATTGAATCAATAAGCAAGCATGAAACTAAACATCCATCATATAATGATAGAGAAAAATGAAATAAATTCTTGATTACTTTCAATCATAACTCATAACACACATACAAGGAGAGATAATAACCAGGGAACTGATATTACTTTGTATTATAAATGTTATATCAATAGCAGTCTTACATGCATAAATATGAACTCCAAGTGAAACTAAGAACAAAAGACTCTAAAACTTGCTTCGTACTATCTTGAAAAATTAATAGTATCAACTCAAAAAAATTCAACTCCCTTGCTACTAGTCTTGAATTCCTTCTTATAGAGATAAAGGAGAAAACAAGCCTCAAACCAAATAGCACACATGTCATGATCCCATTGGACCGCTTGCCACAATATTCCCCTTTCACTTATACTTAAGTCTTTAGGCGGAGCAAATAAACATGAGGTAGAATTATCCTCAACTCTTTGTGAAGAATAGGTCCCACCTCAAAGAACATCATTAGTTTGTTACAATAGTTTCAAAATATTTTCCATGTGTTCAAAATGCCAACCGTGGGAGAATAAAAAAAGAAAAACTTACAAAGCAAGGAAAGGAAAGTAGATAAAAGTTCAAAATTTGCTAATCCACATTAGCACCATGTGCTAATCATTTGAACTTTAAGAAGAGATTAATATTTTACCATGTTATACCAAAAGGCTAATTTGTACTATACTCAGGCTATGCATTATTTCTCTCCTATCTATTAATCTTCTTATTCACTCATCCTCTCACAAATTCATTCTATGTATTTCTCCAACCAAATGTTGTATTCCTCATCAGTGGGCCATTTAATATTCAATAAATCTTGCACCTTAGTAACATACTAGGAGTAACTTCCATCAATCAAAATCTTAGCCTCCTTAACAAACGTATCCACTTTTTATTCAATTTCCACTATTGTATCAATGTTTGAATTGAGCAAGATGTAATAGGTGACATACAAATTCATCATAGCCACTCCAAGCATTCCTCCCAAATCTATCTTCCAGGTGTCAAATGGGTGTATTTCATGTTTAGAGTTCAATATTTGAGGCATACCATGTTCCTCAATCTCCTTGAATATTTTCAACTTACTCTAGAGCTGTATACCCAACTTTCCATGGAAAGTAGTTATCTCATTTATTGAGTCAATAGTTTTCAAGATTTCAAGAACATTTGTGGGTGCCTCAGGTTCCTCAATCATTTTTGGCATCATTTCTTTCAAAGCATTTACCCTAGCAATCCAATTATTTGGACATTCATTCCTAGAGGCCTCTTGTACTTGCAAATACTTTGTATTTTCCTCATGAATATTCTTATATGTCACCTAGACATCATTGGCCCTGTGGAACAACTTAGTCACCCTATACTTCATTACATCCTCAAAAATTTCATTGGCCACCCTAACTATTTCCAGTTTGGCCTACTTGACATTTTCCTTCTCCATAATTAACTTTCCTTTCAAATCATCAATTCTTAGGGCCAAAGTCTTGCTATCCTGTGTAGACATATCAAATGAAGAAGAAGAAGGTTGAGTCATTGTTTTCTGAGTAGCCTGAATAGTAGCTCTCATTTGATTCAACTCATTCAAGGCCTTATTGGGTATGTGCAGGATCATCATGGGCCAAAAAGTGGCAATATGATGGGTATTTGTAGAGTATGTGGCTGACACCTTTTTTTTAACCCAAAATTGATGAAATGAAAAGGGTTTTTAAAGGAGATTCTCAACTTTCCACCAATATAAATTATTCTTTACTTTGAATTTAATAAATAATTATTATTTATTTTCTATTTGAATTATGACTAAATTCTTGATTGATAGGCTGATTGAAAAACATCTATAGCTTTCAAACAGTATCACATTTTTGGAATCCAAAACATGCATCACATTCTATGCTTCACATAATATAAGATTAAAAAAAGAAAAATTGAATTTCATGAAGTTTTGACCAAGTTAAGGTGGTCACACACATGAGTTTTTATATTTTTTAAAAGTTGCAATAAAAAAATCATAATTAATTATTTACTTGGAAAAAAATTACAAAAAAATATGCATCACATCCGGACATGGGTCCTCTACTCATGTCTAAAATATTATAAAAAGATATTATCATTCTATTGTGGTTAGGGTGGTCAGACAGACACCTACTTCTTATTTTTTCCCTAAAATTTAAGTACTATTGCATTGAAATTTCAAATTTTCACCATATAATTTCTTAAAAAAAAAAAACCTAGTAGTTTAGAAACTACATTTAATTTGTTACAAATTCTATTCTTACATATTTTTGAAATAGTATAGATAACTTTTTCAAATTTTTACGTCAAGTTGCCTAACTTTGATTTTTTCTAAATTTTTTGCCACTTAAGGGTCTATTTTTTCCATGATGATCCTGCACATACCTTATTATATTCCTTAACCAAGGATTCATATTTTTTTTGAGAAATATGTGCAGTATCCACACTAAGCATTGCAACATGTGTAGTCAACTTAGTTGCCTGGATTGGGATTATGACAATAGCTCTCTTGACCACTAGTGAACCAATAACTTCTTCAATAGGCCTAGCAACCTCATGTTTACTAGTATTAGGTACCATAGACCACATTGCAAGGGTATGTAGCTTTGGACTATATCCATAACCAAATACTTTATCCTCAAATTAATCTTCAAATATGAAAGCTTGAGGATCTTTCCTAACTGTTTCATATGCTATGGCAAAAATGATAGTACATCCTAGTTACAACATGATTCCACTATCTTTGACAATCCTTTAAACCTTAGTGGGAGTAATAGCTGCAATTTCAGCCCTAATTTTCTCTTCCTTTGATTTCTCAGCTTCCTCCTAATGAGAAGGTTCAACATTATCAACCACCCTAGTGGTAACAACAACTTGTCCTATAGGCCTTTTACCAATCCATGACCCCCCTTTTATGACACCTCCAAAGGTTTCTTGCATAAATTTTTCTATTTCTTTCTTTGCACTTTTGGATCTAGTGGAAGCAACAGGGGTACTAGGCAAAGGGTTAGACACAGTCACTGGCTTAGGCTTAATTTCAGCTAAAGGGTGTTGAGTTTTAAGTCTTTTAACCCTTTTCTACTTTGGTTTCCTTTCTAGTCTAACACTAGATTCACTAGGCTCTAGGTCACTCATACTTGTAATGCAAATGTAACTAGGGTTTACAATTTCTTATGGCCAAATAAAACCCTTCACAATTATGATAGGAAAAAACACTACTATTGAATAGGAAACCTTTCTTCACAATCTATACAGTGCTCAATCACCAAATAGAAACTACTAGAAATGACTAAATTGCTAATTCACCCAATTTTCCTATCAACTTTCTAGGGCCTTCACCTTACTACCTCAATTAGAAGTATCAGTTTTTCTTACCCAGACGAAAGTAGTTTCACTCTGGTTGTTGATAACTTATCGAGCTTACCTTGCAAGTTCTTCTACTTCTAGTATTCTTTCTACTAGCCAAGGAATTAGGATGCATGATAGACTAGATATCTACTTTTTGTTACTGCCAAAAGGGGAGCATGTCACCATTAATAGTTGATAGTAAGCTCGCGTGAGTGAACTAACAATTACCCATTCATTTTTAAACCTTTATCATTGATCCTTCAACTTTAAAACTATATCAATGGTTATTGATCCACCTTGGCACCTTCCCTTTTGCTTTATATGAAATCCTTAGGATTTCACCACGTTGCCTCTTCATGTAGTGGTTGTCGCCAATCACTGATTTATTTCATTCTCATCCAATTTTATTAGTGATGCAAGTTGCCTCTTCATGTAGTGGTTGTCGCCAATCACTGATTTATTTCATTCTCATCCAATTTTATTAGTGATGCAAGTGCTTCATGCGATAAAATCTCATCCCTTAGATTTGTGGCTTGTTTCTTGATCACGTTCATCTCCATCGTTCCACGCTAATTCAATCTAGCGTCTTGATTTTTATCAACAAAATAAGATGAAAGGACCATATTTTGACATGTGTACCTACATAAATAGTCAATGGCACAAAAATATATTGCAAAGAAGGTGTATTAAGGTTAGAGAGAGAAACCTTCTTGAAAGTAACCTTATCGCTTATCACTAATCCTTCTTATAAGGTTCACAAGCAATTAGTGATGAAAGATTATCCTAATATCATTACATATCGCACATCGCTAATCAAGAGCTTCACACTTAAGAGAAATTTGTGAGTTGTGATGAAATTTGAAACTCATCTCCTCACTCATCACTGATTTAAAACAATCTCTTCATAACACAATTGCGATAAGTGATGAAAATATGATGATAAGTTCAAAGGTCATTGCTCATCACTATTACATCTTTAAGAATTCATAAATCATTAGAGATAAGTGATCCCTTAAGATCCTCGCTCATTGCTATTTGTAATTAGAAGTTCAAGGAATAATTCACAATGATTGATATCAAAGAGATATCACCTCATCGCTCATCGCTTATTTGAAACATACATTTCAAAAGTGACTAGCGATGAGCGATAAATACATAAGGCTGATTGAACTTAAGTGAAAACCTTTAGGCATGTGCTCATAAGTATTTATAATGGAGGGGACTTCCTAGGATGATATGATAAATAAAAAGGACTTAGATACCCCAAAACCATTATATCTGGATTATTGGTTAGGGAACCAGATGCCCAATAATAAAAGTAGACATAAAATTTTAAATAGTGACCAGCAATGGGCAATAGGGAGTCAACAACAAAATAGAACATTCAAGTGCTTTAATAAAATGAATCCTAAAACCCTCCTAAATGCAACAAGGCTTTAATATTGGACATGATAATTAAGGTTCCATCACATTCTTCTGCTATCTTCTATCTCGAGGGATTTTTGCAATTGCAAGGCATGGATCTCTATATAAATAGGAAAAAATACCTCTTTTCCATATACTAGTTCATAAGGAGAGGTCTTTAGGATATGCTTGGGCATAATCCAGTCTGCCCACAGAGTAGCTCACAGGCGCTTGTACCAATCCCTTTGTCACTCTGACCCAATGTGCTTGATTAACCTAATTAGGTTTTTGTTGGTCAACTTCGCTAACCCATTTCCTTGTGGGTAGTAATTTGATGAAGTTTTAAGGTAAACCCCATGTTTGATAGAGAAATATGACATCCCTAACCATACAAAATCCTATGCGTTGTTGTATATGATGGTTTTTAGTGAACCAAATCTGGTTACCAACTCTTCAAGGAAGTTGACGTTCTTGCCTTCTATAGCATTTTTTAGGGTGACATCCTCCATCCACCTTGTGAAGTAATTATTCATTGTAAGGATCCACTTATAGGTAGCACTAGAAGTAGGATTTATCATCCCAATGAAGTCCAAACCCCATTGAGCAAAGGGTTCCTTAGTTATAATTGGGCTCAAAGGAAACACAAAATTATTTCTTTTGCTAACAAAATATTGGCACTGAGTACACTTTTTCACTAGATGATGCACTTTAGAAACCATGGAGGGCCAACAGTATCCTACTCCAATTATCTTTAAGGTGGTAGTCTTGGTGCAAACATTTCCACCCTTAGGACTGCTATGAAATTCATTAAGAAATCTTTCTGCCCATGGATTTTTCAAGCATCGGAGGAGGACACCATCATAATTCCTTTTAAATAAGATACCATCAATTAATACATACCTAGTGCCTTACAATTGGTAGTATCGCATTTTGTAAGACAAAAGGTTTGTTGGGTATTGTATCTTTTGCATATACTATGTTCAATCCATCACCAAGAACTCGTCAAACTCGAACTAGTTCGTGTAAACTTGATCAGTCTCCTTTCTAGCTACAAAACTTGATTCCTACATAAGATATTCACACAAACCTCTTCCTTGAACTAGTTTGGTTGGTCTAATGTCGACATCATACTCTAGGATCTTGGTGATATAGTTTTCCCTATTCTCGGTTATCTTTCCTTTTATTATATACTACTGTACATTGGGATGTGCGACAAGAATGGTGATTCTATTGGCCGACACTAGTTTTCAAAACTTCTTTAGGATTTTAACAATGGAAAAAGCTTTTTTTTCAACAAAATCATACCTAGCTTCATATCCTTTAAGAGTTCTTGAGTGGAAGGCGATATGATGCTCTCCACTATTTTCTTCATCCTTCTAAGTGAGTACTAAAGCTATACTATGTTGGCCACTGTATACATATAGTAGAAAATCCTTGGAAAAGTTTGTGTTACCCAAAATTGTGGTAGCGGAGATAGCTACCTTTATCTACTAGAAAGCTTCTTTTCCTTAGGGTTCCATTTGAACATTAGGTTCTTTTTGAGCATCAACATAATGGACCTCCCGATGCATATGAAACTTGAAATGAACTTGTTGATAAACTTTATCTTCCATGGAAAAGGTTGTAGCCCCTTCTAATTTACTGGTAGGGGTAACTCCATTATAGATATCACCCTTTCTGGGTCTATTAATCTTCCCTCCTTTGAGACCACAAAACCAAGTAGCTTACCTTGGTGCACTCCTGAAACATATTTTTTAGGATTAAAATAATTTGATTAATTAATCCTCTCAAAGCAATATCCATTGCTCACTGAAAATTTGCACCATCATTTAAAAGTCCGAACAAAATTTTTGAGTATGCAAATGTTCCCCACTTAGTGGTAAACATTGTTTTATGTTGGTCACTTTCCTTTACATATACCTAGTTATAACCCGAGAAACCATCAAGCAATGAAAACATCTTTGATTTAGCCACAATCTATAGGATCTTCTCCATTGATGGAAAAGTGTAGTGGTCCTTGAGTGAGGCTTTATTCAAATCTCTAAAATCAACACAAAGCCTAATATCACCATTCTTTTCCTGAACTTGTACTAGATTTGAAACCTAGGTGGAGTTCTTAATTGAATATGGGATCTTTGATTTGATCCATTTGGTGAGATCTTGCATCATCAACACTTCAACCTTCAGATTAATTGGCCCTTGATTTTGTCAAATGGGATTTGATTCTTCAGCCATGTGAATAGTATGTTGAATTATTCCTAGATCATACCCTCTAAGATTCTCATAGGTCTAGGCTACAACCCCATCATATCTAGAACATAGATCCCTTAGTCTTTCCTTATCATTTTGTGGAACATCCCTTCTAACCTTTAATTTTATATCACTTTTGACATCAAGCTCTTCATAATCTCTTACATTCACAGTGAAACTTTGTTTGTTATTTATTGCATCCTAGCAATCAAAATGATTTTCAAGGGAGATCAAACCTCAAGGAAGCTTATTTCCTTTTAACTAGATAAATTTCCCTTCAAGGGATTCTGATTTAGGTTGTGGATAGTCAGAAGCTCTTCCTAATTTCTATAAAGAGGCAGAAATTTGAATATCATCCTCAAATACCTACCAATTTTGATCATTGTTGGGAATTGCTAGTCGAACAATTATTTGCATTGCATTTTGCATTCTTGTTGAATCAGAAACTGGTTCAAATTGTGAACTGATTGAAGCCATTTGATTAGCAACACTCTTTTGAGATCAGAGAATGACTTGTATATTAAAAGCTTCAAAAATCTCAATCAAATCCCATATCTAATGTTTTTATGGCTTCATTCTTATATTCTTTGCAGTCGCTTGCCCATGAACTTGGCTCACAACTAAGTCTAAATCTCTGAATGCTTATATTCTCTTCATGCCTATTTGTTCTACAAGAATAAAACCATGAACCAAGGATTCATATTCCACATCATTGTTCGAGCATGAGAACTAAACATGAAAATCCTTGAGGGTTTTTGATCCTGTCAGGGACACTAGTCAAACACCTGCTCTAGAACTAACTTTGCATTTGGTGCCATCAAAATATAAGGTCCACAAATGGTTGTCACCTAGATTATCATATTCCTCTTGATCCTTTATCAATTTTAGAAAGACTTTATCATCATTGAAGATTGCATAGGTACCTAGTCTCGTCACATGAAAGTTTCCAAATGGGGCAGAGTCAATGATTTGGTTGAGGAGGACCTCCTCTTCAAGGGTTAGATCATTAATGTATTCTTCGTCCTCCAAAATTTCTACACAATATCTCTCCCTTTGCAAGAAGGAGGTATGTGTTGCTTCAAAGCATAGGACTACATTATCCACTAAGTGTTTTAGATGTAAAGATTCAGACAAGATTTTCATATTTTCCCCATGCTTGGTCTTCAATATCAAGTGGAACCAATCGATCACCAAATACTTGCCAAGATTTGTGGTGAAATATCTTGAAAGACACATTATGAAGACTGGGGGAATGTCTACCACCACTATTTATTGTGTGATCATTTATCTTGGACATGAGAAGAGAGTTAAAGAAATATATTTAATGCAACCGATGATCAGAACCTTCTTCCCATCTAATTGCATGATTCCCCTCTCAAGGGGCTCATACTTAAGTTTTAGGGCATCAACCACTTGCTTTGTCATCACCATTGTACTAGCTCTTGAATCAATTATGTTATTATGCAAAAGCTTATCTCCCACAATAAGTGTTAAAAATAAATGTGTGGGCTTTTGATTGCTTACCTCTTTCTATTTTGCATTGTTGATGTCATTCACATAAGCTACAACTTTCAAAGGTTGAGGGTCTGATGCGGGTTCTTTATCTTTATCTTGATCGTAATGGAAATGTCACATCCATCTACGATATGTGTTCTTCCTTCTTTAATGATTCCCAAAGCAACATCTTTTGTTTGGGAATATATGACATACCATAGAGATACATTAGCAAGCACCTTTTTCAATTGTTCCACCACATTGAGCATTCTAACTAGCTATACCTTGGGATTAAATGGTGGTATCTCTCTTGTCTTTGGAGGAAAATGATACATTATGAATGGGCTTGAAATCTTATCTAACTCCCTCACTAGCAACGATGAAGTTCATTGCTACTGAGTAGGTTGGCTAGTGCCATGTGGAGCCTGATTTTCTTGTAATGATAGTTGACGTAGTTAAGAAAATGACAGAGCTTATTGTACGTATTCTCTCATGATCCCTCTTTTAGATCTTGTGTTGTAGTCTGATTGTACTTGCGGAGCACTAATTGTCAGAGCTTCAATAAAAAAATACCGCATCTTCTTCCTCCATCCATGAAAATAGCACTTGGTATAGCATGATATCTAGTTCTTGTTCTAAAGAAATTCCTCACATTTGTGCTCTAAAGTGGTCACTTTTCATTTTAGGAGACTCATATTCTTTCGCATTCGGGAGCATGACCTTTTTTTCTTTTTTCTACTTTCTTCCTTTGCATATTTCCCCTCGAACTATTTTAGGGCATGTGACTATCACTGCATGGGAAGCACCATACATTCTCATCTTCTACTAGGTTGTTTTAGCCTAGGATTAACTCTTTAATTTAGTTGTCTTTGACTGACTGTAGTGGCATAATGATTGGAACTATCTGGTTTATGGATGTCGTTTGTTGACCTCCTCCTCTTGTTGGTCCTTGGTACATGTTTTGTTGATAGGATGGCCTTCCCCCATGATAGGTATGAGTGGCTTGCTTTGAAGGCGTCACTTGATACCATTTGATGAGAACTAACTCATTAGCAAAATACTGCATTAGACTCTTCATATTGTTGATGTATGCTGATAGAGCATAATAGCCTGACATGCTTGGCTATACAACAGGGTATACATACATGGATTGTGGCATGATCGATGTCACCACTTATGTAGCAAAAGTTCTTGGAGTAGCTTCTTCCTAAGGACCACTGGATATTTCTATGAATATGGGCATTGAAGGTCATGGTGGAAGCTTTCGAGCATTGATCAAAGTGTTCTCCACATTCATAGCCAAATCATATATGTTAGGTAAGATATCCCCTCTCATAGAGGTTATCATAACCATGATATCTGAATTGAAATTTTTTAGGTAGAACATAAACGCCATTGCAGTAGGGGGTTAGCTAGTCACTAGGATTCTTTACTAGGTTTTGTGAAACTTGGTGTTGAAGTCACTCATGGCCTCTTGTGGGGCTCTTTTTATAGTGATTAATTGATGTAGCAATGAGGAGAAATATCCCTTCTTTGAGAAGTGTTCAAACAAATTTTCTCTGAGCTGATCCTAGGAGCGGATAGAACCAGAAGCCAAAGATCCATACCAATCTTGAGTTTTCCTTTGAAGGAGGTGTCCTATAGCCTAAGAATAATATTTTCTTCCACTATGCTTTGTACCCTACATACCTCTGCTATGTCTTGGAATAGCCTTGAGGGTGTTAGTAGGTATGGCAAGGCACATGTCTTGGGGTGTGGGTGGTTGTAGCGAACTACCACTATCCTTGGTCACAAATTTCTAGGAGCAGGGGTAGCTACATGAGCCATGGAGAAAAAATTCCTATGAATTGTGTATATTAATGGTATTTTGATTTCGAAAGTTCAGCCTCTAGGTGGAGTAGAAAAGGCTCTAAATCCTAGGCTCTCACTCATTGATCTATCACTCCTTATAGGTGATACAAAACCTGTAAGTTTTCTTCTCCTAGATACCAAGGAGGGTAACTATGAGTACTAGAAATGGCCTCTTGAGGATGCTCTTGTTTGGATTTTGGGCATGAAATTTCTAGCTTATTCCCTTGGCCTAATTTATGAAATATTTTAGACTTACAATTAGACATTTGGAAAAATTTAGGTCCCACCAAGCATGCCAAAAAAAGAATTGTTCATCATCAAAGCTCATGCCTCTCCGATAGCCTTATGGGAAATTCAACGAGTGAGGCACCAATTTGTGCCTCACTAAATACCTCCAAGATTTTTATAGAAAGATGACTCTTCTATGAGTTTGGAGAAAAAAGTAGAAGGAAATGTAAAAATAAAACATAAAAGTGGTGATGTGCAAAAGGTTTTACAACCTTTTAAACTCAAATTTTCTCCTATGAATGATATAATAGACACATAACTCCAAAACCCTTCATTGTTGGGAAGAGAACAAGAAGCGAAGGCTAAATACAAGTACAGTATAGTCTTTCAAATCTCCAAACAAGAAGTGTTCATTAAGGTCTAATCAAGCATAAAATTTCCCAATGTTAATAGAAAAGTATTCAAAAATTGCATAAACTCTCCCTCTTGTTACAACATAATATGAAGAAACAATAACCCTTAAAGAAACTAGAAAATTTCAATGGACATAATCCAATTCCTATAGGTTATTAATATATCATATAAGCTTGTAGCATGGAAATCAACTACTCAAACTATTTGAATCAATCTTAACATAGTGTTTTATTCTTAATGAAAGAATAAAGAAGGAACTTGACAAAGGAAATAACATGCATAGTTTCAAATATTTCTCCCAAACACTTCGCACTTTAGTATAAAATGAACTTAAAAAAAAAAGGTCAGATGCCAATCCAATAATAATTTGAGTTAAAACAATATAACATGCTAGAGAAAGGCAATGTTCTACCAACTTTAAACTTTTGAAAATGTCTATAACTAAGGAAAACTAAAAAACTTCTTTATTTAGGAAAGGAACTTCATGGAAACTCCTTTCTGTTGTCACCTCTTATTTATAGTTGGAAAGGGAGAACCACCGTCAACATATCAGAAGTAAATATTGCTAGATGCCAGCATCTGATAGCTGATGATCCGATTGTAGATCTTTGGTTAGGTTGCAGAAATATTTTCTCATTAATTCTCAACTGCCTCATTATGCCATTTAGATATTTAGCAAAGATTGCTATCTAAAAACAATTTGATCCTAGAAAACAACTTGAAAAAATCTAGTTGACCAATCATGTAGATTAATAATGCTAACTCAAAGGTTCTAGCCCAAAAATAAGGAAAACCTAGCATGCTTTGACAAACTCCAAAGGAGATTTCTCATTAAAGTTCAACCTGCCCAAAGCGAAGAAATGACATGTCGAGCTGGAAGAGAATCTCAGTTTTATGAAGATAGCCTCAAAGAAAATCCCCACAAAGTTGACACATGCCTTGACTTTCTCTTGAAAGGAAGATGATAAA
>VDFB02193867.1:499561277-499643733 GCA_007258455.2 Sequoia sempervirens | reverse complement strand
ATAGGGTTACTTTGACTCAACACCAAGAACTAATAACCTGCCTTGTTCCAAGGCTAGTAAATTAGCCCTAATTTACAAAGGGACTAACCTTCAAACACTTCAAAAATACCCAAAACCTTTGGAAACTATTGAATTGTGAGTCAAAACCATGAATTCCACTATTATTTCATTGGTTCAAGCCCTCTATAATCCTAAACCAAGAAACCCTCACCTCTCATGGAAATGCCTAGTGCTTATTGAAAGTCATGTCTCTCGGGCTTCCCAATCACAACCAGTACATTCAACACCTTTCAAATATTCTGCTCAAAGTCTCAAAGTCATTATATGGACAAGTTCTTCAAAAAAATTATAAAAAACCCTAACACATCTCTTCTTCAAATGAAAACCCCACTTCCCTACCCTAGGGTACCTTACAATTACCTGCAACTTATTCCCACAACCTTCTAATAATTAAGAACATTTAATCCTACATCTAGTAGGTCAATCCACCAATTAACAGACCAAAATAGTAGGTGGATTGACTATTGCATGATTAAAATCCTGTCAAAGCTCTTGATTCTTTGTAACAGGGAAGTTTTTCATAAATGTAAAGAAATTCCCAACCAAATTCAATGGACTCTCAAACTAGACTCAATAAAGAGCTAAGACATCCCTCTATGAAAAAAAAATGAATTTAGAGCATTTACAAGACTATATGGGCCGTATAGAAGGAGAAAACTAAAAAAAATAGAGTAATTTCTAGAAAACGTTGTGTTTCAATAGATTTTCTTCAATACAATCCTCCAACAACCTTTTACTCAAGCCTTTAGAGTATTTTTTATACCTTTTTCAATCAGTTCCTAACTACCCAATTCCCTTAACAACTTTTTGAATTCCATGACCTTTCAAATTCCCAATAAGTTGCAATTTGACAATTTTTTGAACTTAACAACATTACATCTTTTTGTGAAACTTTTAACAATTTAACCCCTAAGACTCAAAACCACCTCTATCCATCAAAATGTCCCATTTGTCATTAAAAATGGTCATTGAGACCTTATTTAGCATAATAAACTCAAATCTGACAAAGTCCTAAAGCCTACTTGTTATCAACTTAAATTGATAAAAGTGGTTTAAGGGTGCTCCTACACCATACACCCCAACATGGAATTTTTTCAAGCCCCTTGGAAAGATTGAAGTAGTCTATCCTCCCTTAGATTCTTCATGGCTCTTCCATTCACACTTTCCTTTAACAAGTTCTTATTTTCGTAGAGTATCACTATCCTTGTGATTACTGTCTTTGGTTGCTCTTGAAACTTGCTTCACTCTATCACACAGTGCTATGGGGTGTTGCTGATCTTCTACATCATCAAATAATGATTTTTTTTCTTCTTTTACCTTTGTACCCAAGCTCTCATCAACTTCCATCACCTTCCCATATTCTTTATGCATAATTTCCCACTCCATACACTTCCTCTCTTCATTGTTTCCTTTGTAGCCTTACAAAGGCATGCACCAATGCATTTTGTGGTCTCTTTTAGACCTGCACATACTGTCCTATCAACATCAAAAGCCTTTGTCTTCTTGTTCGCTATCTTAGCATTCTCACAAACATCATTAGACTTCCTTCCCACATGTTCCATCACTACAGGGCACATGACTGACCCAACAAGCACACCCTAACTGATTTCTTACCTTTCCAAAGGCTTTCCACTCTCACACTGCTATGTACTTGACTGAGACATATTCCCCTTCACTTTCTTCTCCCACACAAAGACCTTCTTCCCCTTTGTTTTCCAATTACCTTTATCTTTCTTATTCTTTTCCCTAACTATATCAGACTTAAACATTTCTACAAACTTCTTTCTCTCATATTCCTCTTTTCTCACATATTCTTTTGTTCCCATCATTATGATCTCATATTTTCCTCTTACCTCTTCAACCAATGGAGTTAGAATAAAGTTCTTCCCATCTTTTTCAATACTATAAGTGTTTTTTCTTCCATGGTAAACTACAGACCTATCAAATTGCAAGGGTCTCCCAAGAAAAATATGGCAACAACTCATAGGTAGGATGCCATACACAACTCTATCTCTATATGGACCAATTTGAAACTCAACAATAGCTTGTTTACTCACCAAAATATTTTTTTTTCACTAACCCAAGACACTATATATGGTTTTTGTTTGGGTACCCTTTCCAAATACAATTTTTCAACCATAACACTAGGGACCATATTGTCAATGCATCTAAAATCCACAATTACTTTACATACCTTATTTTTGCATCTACAAGAAATCCTAAACAAGGATTTTCTCTTAATTTGATCTCCCTCCATGGTTGTCTTCAAGGTTTGGCTTCTCATAATCAACATCTCTCCAACTTCAGGAGTAGCACAGAGAGTATTGGAACTTGAGCTTTCAGCTTCATCCTGATAAGAAATTTGGGCCCTCCTTTTAGATTTATTTTCTCCTCCACTTGATGTTGTCCCACTCTTCTCTGGACACTTAAAGAAAAGGTAACCAAACTCACCATATTTACACCATCTTCTTGAAAACTCATTGAAATCTCTCTTTTGCCTAAAATTTGTTCTTCCACCTCTCCATCCACCTCTTGATTTTCGTGCTTTTTCTTTACTCTTATCAACATCTTCATGATCTTTGATGGAATTTTTTGGGCCTCTACCTCTATTCACATTACCTCTACCCCTTCCTTGTCTTTCTTGCCTTCTCTTGATTCTATCTTCTACCCTCAGTGCCATTTCGAAGCATTCTAAGTTATCTTAGGTAGGTTCAAGTTGATTTAATCTCTTATGTTCAATCTTAAACCACTCAAATACCTCACCACTCTTTCAACCTCATCTTCACTATGACCTACCCTTATGAATAATCTATGGAACACTTCAGTGTAAGACATCACATCCATCTCCCTCTGCTTCAATTCTTGCAATTTCATGAAAGTTTGTATGGAATAATCTGTTCGTAAAAACTGAGCATTAAATTTTGCTACCATCCTATCCCAAGAGCTTATTTTGGACTTACTTTTCTTGATCATATCTTGTTGAAAAAAATTATAGCATGTGATTCTTGGGCCCTTCAACTTTGTCTTTGCATATTTCACCTTTTTACTATCATCTATGTCTTCAAACTCAAAAAAATTATCAAAGCATCAATCCAAGACTAAACCTCTTCACTATCCATCTTACCTTCATACATTGGCACATCAAATTTTACTTTTGGAGTGTTGTCACCTTTCACTACCTTTAGCATCTTGATCATTCTCCTTTCTTCAAGATCTAAGTATTCTCCATCCTCTTGAACTAGATGGTTTCCTTCTTCCCCTTCATCTTCTTTATCACTTTGGTCTTCATTCACCGTTCCTCTTCTCTAATTCTTCTCCAAGTCTGCTATCCTAGCTACGGTGGCTTCTTGAGACTCTTTATAGAACCTATCCTTCTGTGGAAAAAATATCTTTCAATTCCTTTCTTTCCTTTTCCATTGCACTGTCCTTTGGAGGAATTTTTCCCAACTTGTCTTTTCACCTTCCAACCTACAAAATCAAACAAATCACCACCAAGAGATCTATTAATTGGGATCTGATACCACCTCATGCAAGGAAGGTGGACAAACAATATCTTCCCAACTCAAAATTACCAATCCCAAATAGAAACAACTCTTTACAACACTAATCCCTCAATTTGACACAAACTTCCTCCTTTAAGGCTTATAGCCCTCAATAGCAAAACAATAGAGATAAATTTTAGAGATGGTTGTACAATGGCCTATCAAATTGCACAAAGGTTCACTACAGACTCCCAAACAACATATCAAAAGATCCAATAGGGTTACTTTGACTCAATACCAAGAACCAATAACCTACCTTATTCAAAGGATAGTCAATTAGCCCTAATTTATAAAGGGACTACCCTTCAAACACTTGAAAAACACCCAAAACCTCTAAAAAGTATTGAATTGTGACTCAAAACCATGAATTCCACTATTATTTCATAGGTTCAAGCCATCTATAATCCTAAACCAAGAAACCCTCGCCTATCATGGAAATGCCTAGGGTTTATTGAAAGTCATGTCTCATGGTCTTCCCAATCACAACCAATACATTCAAAACCCTTTAAATATCCTACTCAAAGTCTCAAAGTCATAATATGGATAGGTTCTTCAATAATTTTATAAAAACCCTAACAGAACATCCCTTCTTCACATGAAAATTGCATTGACATGCCCTAAGGCACCTTACAATTTCCTGCAACTTATCCCACAACCTTCTAATCATTAAGAAAATTTAATCCTACATCTAATTGGTCAATCCACTAAGTAACAAAGCAAAATAGTAGGTGGATTGACTATTACATGATTAAAATTCTATCAAAACCCTTGATTCTTTGTAATAGGGAAATTTTTCATAAATGTAAAGAAATTCCCAACCAAATTCAATGAAGGACTCTCAAACTAGACTCAATAGAGAGATAATACATCCCTCTATGAGAAAAAAATGAAATCAGGGCAATTACAAGACTGTACGAGCTGTACAAAAGGAGAAAACTGAGAAAAAAATAGAGTAATTTCTAGAAAATATTGTGTTTCAATAGATTTTCTTCAATACAATCCTCCAACAACCTTTTCCTTGAGCCTTTAGAGGTTTTTTATACCTTTTTCAATCAGTTCCTAACTTCCCAATGCCCTTAACAACTTCTTGAATTCCATGACCTTTCAAATTCCCGATAAGTTGCAATTTGATAAAAAATTTAACATAACAACATTACATCTTTTTGTGCAACTTTTAACAATTTAACCCCTAAGACTCAAAACCACCTATATCCATCAAAATGTCCTATTTATGGGTATGTACAAGATCGTCATGGAATAAATAGGCCCTTAAGTGGTGAAAAATTCAAAAAAATCAGAGTTAGGCAACTTGACATAAAATTTTGACTAAGTTATCTATATTATTTCAAAAATATGTAAGAATAGAATCTATATAAAATTGAATGTAGTTTCTAAACTACTAGGTTTTTTAAATCTATTTGGTGAAAATTTAAAATTTCAATGCAAGAGTACTTAAATTTCAAGGGAAAAATAAGTAGGTGTTCGCTGACCATCCTAACCACAATAAAATGATAATATTTTTTATATGATTTTAGATATAAGAAGAGGACTCATTTCTTGATGTGATGTATATTATTTTGTAATTTTTTTCCAAGTAAATAATTAATTATGGATTATTTATTACAACTTTTAAAAAATATAAAAACTTGTATGTCTAACCACCTTAACATGGTCAAAACATCATGAAATTCAATTTTCTTTTAATCCTAGAGTATGTGAAGCATAGAATGTGATGCATGTTTTAGATTAAAAAAATGTGATACTATTTGAAAGCTATAGATGTTTTTCAATCAGCCTATCAATTAGGACTTTAGTCGTAATTCAAATAGAAAATAAATAATAATTATTTATTAAATTCAAAATAAAGAATGATTTATAATGGTGGAAAGTTGAGAATCTCCTTTAAAAATCCTTTTTGTTTCATCAACTTTGGGTTAAAAAAAATGTCGTTAGCCATATACCCTACACATACCCATCATATTGCCACTTTTTGGCCCATCATGATCCTGCATATACCTTTATCATTAAAAATGGTCATTGAGACCTTATTTATCATAATAAACTCAATATCTGACAAAGTACTAAATCCTACTTGGTATCAACTTAAATTGACAAAAGTTGTTTTAAGGGTGCTCCTGCACCATGTCAAAAGTGATTGAGCAAGATGAAGTGTTATGCATTAACTACTAAAAAGTGGCCTTCCAAGGTTATAAAGCACATTATCTCTTAAGAAAAATCTCCCCACAAACCCTTAAGAGAGATTCTCTAGTAGCCTCCACTCCTCATAGTCCTCAAATCCTTAGCTTCATCTCCCTTGAAGAAGATTTGTATTGCAGTCTGCAACTGCTTTTTATCTCTGAAAATTTTCATAATATCTATAGCTAGACCATGAATATAAGCTATAAATTATTCATTGACATAAAAATCAGTACCATATAGCTTCACCACCCTATAATTCTATCCTTTAGTAAATAGTTTCATAACCTAATGATTATTGCCATGTAATTTTTCTAGATAGGTAAATAACCCTCATTTCTCCAAGACCTGCCACACCTCCTTCTTCTTTGCAACTTTGTATGAGAAAGGTTCAATGATTTCTATCTCCACCCATATCGACATAATTAACAAAAGGTAATAGCTTGAGGGATCTATACATAGTGCAAAGAAAACTCTGGAAGACAATGCTAGGTAAACCTAGAATCCGTGTGAGAATGAAAATGAAATAGAGGAGATTAGTAAACACTAATTTCCATTCCCTACAACACCCATCCCCCATACCATTTTCTTGATTCAAATATGGCTTACCATCCTTTCTCATTATAATTAGCCACATGAAGAAAGACATGCATGCTCCCAACCATAATGAGAGCTTAAGAAAATTAAAATTGCCCATCATAGTTAATAGTTGCAATAGCTTCTATAGGGAGAGGGTCATTCAAACCCCATTCCCTAACCTCTCTAATACCAATATTAGTGAATATTTCCACTAGACCATTTCCCTCTCTCACAATGTGCGAGATGTAACATTCATCAAAAGATTTCAAAATATCAATGGAATCCCTTATCAAAGATTCAATAGTCTAAGAGGGGGGAACACAAATTGGTGCAAGAGCACCTAGGCTAAACTCCAGTTTGTTATGTTCAATTTTGGCTTGTACCTGACATTAGCCAAGTCAAGGTAATGGTGTGTTTAGTTTGGACCTTAGAAGGTCTTGTTTGTGTGTGGAATAAATGAATTAGTCACTAGGGCTAAGGTCATCAAAGCTTAGTCTTTATTAAGCATCTTTTGCTTTAATTAGTTTAGTAGGTTAATTGTGAGTGTTGAGCCTTTAATGTGTTCTAAACACATGGTCATTGTTAAAAGATGCCAAGAGGCAGTTAGGGGAGTTGTTGGCTCGGAATCAAGGAGATTAAGGTCCTAAAGTGTAGGATGATGGCAAAGTTGCAAGAATGTTGCAAAGTTGCATGACAACATTGTTTGGTTGCATGCAACTTAGTGTCTTGGATTCCCTAAAATTTAGGAGTAAGGGATCGATCAACTTCCCTTGAAATGTGGCAAAGGCATCTATGTAAAGAAAAATGGCTCGTAGAAAGCAGTTAGTATGCATTGTAATCAAATTTTGGTGTGAAGGAATAGAGAATTTTCTGCATTTCCTGTGTTTACCCGTGTATCTTGAGAAACAGAGTTATTAAAGGCACTGTACATACTGATTTAGCATTGTATTTGAGTTCTTAGAATAGTTTTGAGTACCTTTCATTTTGTAATCTAGTTGCTTAGAGTAGATTTGTTGTCTTGAATTCACAGTTCAGAGTCTAGAGGTTTGTAATTGTAGTTTTTGAGCAGTCAGACTTTGAATGGCTCCCCCATAAAATCTAACCACGGGATTTCCCTAAGATTGGATTGAAATGATAGGGGATCCAATCACTTGTATATATTTAGAAGTAGGAGTCCCAAAGAGCCAAGCAAGCATTTTTAAAATCAAACCCTAGGCGAGCTAGGACAGTCCGGTTAGGAGTTTGATAGAGAAAATTGGAAGAACTTAGGCAGGGGTTACAAGTACTGTACGGAAGAAGCATGGTCTCAGATAGGTCAAGACAAGATCTCACATGACAGAAGGATTGAAGCTTCAAACAATCCATTAGAAGTAGATTTAAAGAAGAATGCAGTAAAACCCTATGAATTAGGTCAATTAGCCCTTTCTACCCTTGATTGTAGGAATCCATTGTACAGATGAGACAGGGATCTAACACCCTATGAATGTTTTAAAGGACTGAAAAGGGTGTCTGAAAGTGTCTTTTATTTGCTAGGTTGTTTGACAAGTTTAAACAAGAAAGGTAGAAAAGTGACTAGTAAGGGCTACTAGGAATTAGGCCTCACCAAAGCGATTTCTTAAGATCGGGTAGTTTGAAGATTGAATACCCTCCAAGATGCATTCAATTGAATGTGAAATGCAAGGAGATAGTGCCTCTAACACCCCTACAAGTAGTTCAAGTCAGATAATGAAGTTGGCACTTAGATCCTTCTAAGTGTGGGAGATTGACTACAAGTTCAAATGGTGTTAAGTCCTCCAAGGTTAAGCACAAGGAGTAAGACTCTTATAGCAGAGTTGAAACAAGGCTTAGTTAATGATCTAAGTCCAAACAGAGCCTAGAAGTTGTCAGGTTCTTGGGTGAAGACAGAGAGAAGTCTTCTAGTTGGTTGGTGCAAGAAAACCTTGGAGCAACATACACAATTTTTCAAATTATTAATGATATTCAAAGAATCCCCTCCAACCAAAATTTCCTATATCCTTTGATTTGATCAAACTTAAGACCATGATAGGTTGTAGCCACTTTTGCATAAATTTTTATCTAGATTCCCAAAGGGAGTGCCACAACAAAGACTAGCCTACCATTAGAGTTTTTGATCAATCCCACACAACCTATAGGTCTCAGATTCCCTTTAGTAGCTCCATCAAAATTAACCTTCACCCAACCATCCGTAGGATCTTTCTAAACAATATCCTCTCTAGATATTTTCCCTTTAGTCACCGAGAGGGAAATATCAGAAGGAAACTTCCATCTTTGAGTAACAGAGATATCATAGGGGCTGAGATTAATCTTCGACCCATTATGAAAAGTCATCCCATCATGAAAAATTTCTTTAATAGCATGACATATTTTGTAAGCCATAGGGATAATAGGGAGGGCCAAATTCCTAAAAAAATTGTTGTTGTGCTCAAGCCAAACACCCCAAACAATGTGAGGAAGAGAAAGAGACCAGATAATATAAAGAGCACGATTGGACGTAGGTCCAACCCATTGAGACCACAACTATTTAATAAAACTAGGAAACACCCAACTCAAGTTCCAAAGAGAGAGCACATGGGCCCACACCAATCTAACCTATTCACAACCAATCAACAAATGACAAGCATTTTCGGCTTCCTCTTCACATAGAAAGCACCTATTAGGCATCGCAAAACCTCTTTTTACCAGGTTATTAGTAGTTAATATTTTATTCTAGGAAAAAATCTAAAAGAAAAAATTAACCTTAGGAATCAATCTAGATGAAAAAATAGAAGCCCTAAAAGGAGCAAGACCAACAAAGGATTCATTAGCATGAAAAGTCAAAGCAACAGATAAGTTACCATTAGAAGGCTTCCAAACAAATTTATCTAGAGATGGGGAAGAAGGAATATGAATCAAAGATAAAGCCTTAAAAAGAACCTCCAAACTAGGGTTCACCTCATGCAACTTCTTCCAATAGCCTCCCTCAATATAGTCAGCAACAAATTTACCAAACCACCACACACATTGATCCATTAAAGATTAATCCTAGGGCTCATCTTTGAGAGGCCTATTGCCAAACAACCTATCATCAGGACTAGAAGAAAATATTTCCACCATCCCCCAATTGCCAATAGAGACCCTTGGCGAAAATCCTATGGGCCTTAACCATACAACTCCAAAGAGTAGGTCTAGATGGAGGAATGAAATATTGAGATAAGAACCCCCTTATACCATCAACACCATGTAAATATTTTCTCCAAGTAGTTTTCTCCCATTCACTCTTAGCCATCATAAGGTTCCAGAACTTTTTTCCAAGAAGGGCAATATTAAACACTCTTATTTTACGGATTCCAAGCCCACCAACCTTTTTGGGTTTGCAGACATCATCCCAAGCAACCAAATGAATTATTCTCTTATTTTCAACCCCCAACCAAAGGAAATTTTTTTGAATTCCTTCCAAAGTATCCACAAATTTCCTAGGCATATGGAAAATACTGAGAGCATAAATAGGTAGATTTTGAAAAGTAGATTTGATTAGTTGAACTTTCCTAGCTTGGCTCAAAAGTGCACCCTTCCAACCGACCAATTTAGAATTGAATTTACCAATCATATCCCTCCAAAAGGAATCAGGAGCTTTAGAGCACAATGGAAGGACCAAATAAGAATTAGGTAGTTCCCTAATCTGATACTGTAGAATTTTAGAAATTTTAGTCTATCTATGGATCAAAGTGTTGAAAAAGAATATAACACTCTTAGGAAAGCTAACCTTTTGTCATGAAGCAGCCTTGTACTTATGTAAGATAGACTTGGCAGCCTTAGCCTCCTTAATGGACAACTATCCAAACATAAGAGAATCATCCACAAATTACTGATGAGAGCAAATAAGGTTCTTGGAAGAAGGGGCTAACCCAAACATAACCCCAGTATTGATAAATCTCTAGATGAGATGACCTAAGGATTCCACCATAATAATTAACAGAAAAGGAGATATAGGATACCCTTACTACAAATCCGTAGAGCAGTCAAAGAGAGTAGAAGGGGACCCATTGATGAGGATAGAGAATCATGGAGTAGAGATAAGCTAGAGCACAAGAGCCACCACTTTCTCCCAAAAACCAAAAGAAGCTAATATCTTAGAAAGAAATCCCCAGTCAACTCTATCATAAGATTACAATAAGTCAAGCTTCAGAGTGAAACCAACATGCTTATTAACAATAAGAGAGTGAATATTCTCATGAATAGAGAGAATAGAATCCAAAATTTTCCTACCAACTACAAAACCATTATATTGAGGAGAGATAATAAGAGGAATTTTTTTTTGCAATCTAACTACCAAAACCTTGGAGAAGAACTTATAAAATGAGTTACATAAGTTGATAGGATGAAACTCATAAAAGGAGGAAGCACCGGGCTCCTTAGGAACCATAACGACAAAAGAGGGGTTCAATTCCTTCAAAAGAGAGCTAGACCTAAAAAATCCTTAGTAGCTACAACAACATCCTTAGAAAAAATTTCCCTAAAGGACTAAAAAAAGAACATAGGAAATCCAACCAGACCTTGTGCCTTATTACCTTCAAAAGAGAAAACAACACTCCTAGTTCCATCCACCAAAGGAATATATACCAACTATTTATTAATATCATCATCTAATATTTGAGGGATATCCCTTAGAATATCATCTTGATAGGCCAAATCAGGCTCCCCCTCCACCGAAAGTAGCTGAGAGAAGTAGGAGGAAGTAGCAAGTTGCAAATCAACATCCTTCTCCAAAACTTTATTATTGAAATTGATCACTTTGATATGATTATCATCCATGTGCTTGAGAGTAGAAAGGTGAAAAAACTTAGTATTGTCGTCCCCACTTTTCAGCCACATAATCCTTGACCTTTTCTTTGAAAATTCCTCCTCCTTCGCCACAATATTATGCAATCTGGAAGGCTAGAAATTTTCTTTCATAATCAAGGCCTGGTCATATCTAGAAAATTGGATAGATTTTTGCACATCATGAAGATCCTTAGACACGCACTCTTTCTCCATAAAAATATGACCAAAGGAAGTACGGCTCCACTTTCTAACATTAGCAATATTTTTAGCAACTCTAAACATAGTCAAGCCATCCACATGAATTTTCCACCAGTCATTAACCAGATTACCTAGGTCAGGATGACACGTCCACATTTTCTCAAATATAAATGGAAATTTTTATTTCCATGAAGAAAATCCACCAACAAAGCCAAAGTAAAATGATCTAAGCCCAATCTAGATAAAGAAAAAAGTGAGCATGAGTAATAAACCAACCACTCATTATTTTTTTTTGTAGGTTCTCATCATGTTGGTCTACCATGTAATTGTCAGTGTAATTTTTTTTATCAAGAGACTATGTAAATATCAATTTGTGGTCTTGACCTAAAAGTTGATAAGCTTTAATTGCATCTACATGTACATATATGTTTCAGCATGTTATATAGTTGTATTAAACATCAATATACATTATATATGTTTGTTCGATGTATAAATTTAAATGAACATATTAGTCATTTTTTTTAAATCTTGTTCCAATTTTATCTTATACAAATTATGTCTTGTATTTACCACATTTAATATAATTGTTTAATTGTATAGATTATACATTTTATACATACAAGGAGATAGATTTTCGTTCAATTATTCAAATATTTGCTAGAATTTGAAAAATAGTTAAAATTGTCCGCCCTTAATTTATTATGAATGTGATCTAAATTATTTAAGGAATGTTTTAATTTGTCACCTAACCATGTGATAAATTATATATATTAAATTTGATCCTAGATAAGAATTTATATAGTGCATATTACCTAAAAATTAGATAAAATATCTATACATACATGAGTGCATATAATCATCAAAATGAACATAACACGATCATAATTGAGTGGGTATATAATAATCATATTAAATTAAATTGATATAAATAAACACAAACATGATCATATTAATTAATATAATGTATGTGAAATGGTCCATGAAATAACATGTTCAAAATGTATATGTCAAGTCCATATATATTTAAATAAAACTAGAGATCTAGATAGTCCATAAAATTTAAAACCATCTAACTATTAGGACGATCAATCAAATCAAGTCTCCTCTTTCCTCCACGTGGACTAGATGTACCTGTATCATGCTAAAAAAGAGTACAAGAAACTTGAAATTAGATTTATTGTTATTTAGAAAGTTTGATATAATTTAACATATAAACTTGATAAAAATAAATTTAATTAAATATCTAGTAAATACAATAACTCTGATTTTTAGCATGCATTAATTACCATATGATCATGTGAATCTACTTACACATTTTGTTCAATGGGTAGAATAATTGTCAATTTAGAAAGTCCAAATGCTTGATCTACTATATCCTACATATTTATATAAAGAAAAAAATATGTTAAAACCTCAAATATATATTTAACAGGTCCCTAAAAATTGTATAGGAGATTTATTAAAGTTTACAACCTCGAATGATATGAGCTCATGATCATGCACCTAATATTTTCCATGCATAAATGCTTATGATGTCTCGGGTGTACCCGCCATGGGTATCACATGAAATCCCTATATATATATATAACAATGTATAGATCATTCACACATGTGTACAAATTCAAATTAAATTAGATCTATGATGTGCATTTAATTTAAACTGAACAAACTTTTGAAAGCACACACCTGAGCTGATGATGAATTAGGAGTGCTCACGAAAACTTGTGATTGGTTGATACTCGTTATCGCATGACCTCCATGCATCTAGATATAATATATCATTTCACACATTTGTAAAAATTCAAATTAAATTAGATATGTCCACATAAATTAAAATATATATTTGTTTGTACTTGACCAAAAGGTGAGCCCAAATCTATAGCACTCAAAATAAAAACAAGATCATAGTGAGATTTAGGCATTGTGTGATCATGCATCTACACCAAAAACTTCTTGAATTAATATTATATTATATATATAATTTGATGTTATTACTTACATGAATTTTGCATATTTGAAGAAAATTATTTAAATGTTCCTAAGTTCAAAAGATGAACATACCTATATAGGATGACCCTTAGAATATAGTAAATTCATATATGAATCCATCTTAGATGAATGTGGCTCACCTGAAGTGGATGCCTAAGTATGCTCATAGCCTGAGCCTCCATGCTCTCTATTGCCCATTTCAATGGCCATGTGTGTAGTCTGATGAGTGATATGTATTGAAAGAGAACTCAATGCTCCTAATTTTGACAACATTGTATGCTACTGAAATGCAATGGGAACCTTAGGAGAAGGAGGAGCAATAATGGGAGCAATCGAAGCACATTGTTGAGGATCGACATGTGCTCCTAATCTATGTTGGGGCATGCCACACCCAACTCCCTAAAATGACCCCATATATAAATATTTTGGTTTTAAACCTAACTCAAACTCAACCCATAACTTTCTCAAAAAGTATAGGGGCACCTCAAAATTTCCACATGGTGGAGTATCAAACACCATCCACCATCTATGCCAAAAATTTGCAAGTATCTGTGGGCTCCTACACCATTTAATTGAAATTCATTTTTTGGTGGGTGGAATTGGTTCATTTGTTAGGGGGATAAGAAAAAAATTCAAATGGCTTGTTTGTTAATTTTAAGGTCATTAATTTATTTATAGGACAATCCATCTACATAGAATCAACAATAGTTTGAATTGAAGATGCAAACCATACAAGATGGGGGGGATATTAGGCTCATTTTTTATCAAATCTATATTTTCCTAAATCACATTAAGGTTTTCTCTAATACTCTCTTAACTAAGCCTAATCTATTATAGGGTGTGGTGGGCTAGGAGGTGGAGAGTGTGGAGGTGTGGGATTTTTTGTGGTGGTGGATCTGGATGTATGGGATCTTTAGGTTGTGCATTAGGTATAAAATCCTCTATGTTAAATTCGAGCCCTGAAAAACAAAATGGCAACTTCATGTTAAATAGTTAAAGAATATATATCAACAAAATTATTAAATAATGTACACAATTTGAAATTTATTTAAATCACATTGAACATGCACAAATCCAAAATACATTTCATTTGAAGACACAATCAATTTATAAAATTAAAAAATCCATAACATAAAAATCCAAAGAGTATGTACACATTAATTTATACAATTCAAGTCATGTACATGTACCCTTGCTTAAATTCAAGCACTTTAACTTCTAGTAACCATATGGTTTCATTTTCCTTGCAAGGTTAAAATCAGTGTTGTGTGATTGTTAATTTCAAATTATTGCATCATTCTATCTTAGATTAATGAATGTCATTCCTTAGGGATGCTTTTTAGATGTTTTTATGTATGTCCTAATCTATGCATTGATTGTCAATAAAAGATTCGTCCTAGGCATCATGTCACTCATCAAAGTGGGAGTGAGGGGAAGGATAAGAACCCACCTATGAATCATATTGGTGGTACTCAAGTTATTGATCTACTTCAAGATATAATAGTAAGGGGCCCTCATCAAGAGTCATCTATGTGTGAGAATTTGTAAATTAATGTAATAAAGAAGGTGGATGTGAATCTAGGTGTAGATTGAATGCATTTTTAAAGGTGTTGTAATGGGAGAAATTGGGAGATTATTAACATGTATTTGTGGGTAACTACAAGTATTATATTTTCTAGCAAGGACTTGTACTATAGGAAACTTGCAATAAATTGGCAGTATTACTACAAATCACTTGTAACCTAAAGGTAACAATTTCTTGTAAAAAAGGGGAAATGGTACAATAGGTGACTTATATCATAGAAAGGTTAGAGGCACTTGCAATTTATATATTTATTAACTTATATTTATTATGAGATGTAGATAGTAGGATTTCAACTAGTGTTTGTGTTGTTTTTGTTTAGTGGTACAATAAATTAGATGAGTGAGTAGCACGTTATGGTTTCTATATCAACTATAATGACAAAGTATGTTGTAGCTACTCTTCTTTTTTAAGTATTTTAGTTATATTTATAGATTGTTTTTAGATGTTGGGTTGGGTCCTATTGTAGTTAGAAATTAATATAATATTTAGTGTGCCATTAGCTTGGCAAACAAACTAAACTTTCATATGTAAATGAAGCATGTTGAACTGTAAAGTATCATTTTTTTATGATGTGGTGGGGATGGGAGAGCGATGCTAGATAAATTTGATAATATGAAGAATGTTGAAAATATGTTAAAAATCTAATAAAAATAAATATGTTTAGATAGTGCAATGAAACTATTAGTCTCACATCCCCTAGTAAATAGTTCACAAAAATTATTGTCAATGAGAATAAGAAAGATATGTATAATAAACAACTTACAATCCTAATATTTGGTTAATTTTTTTTTTTTTTAATGTGACCTCATTATTTTGTTGTGCACCTAAGCATGAATAGACCTATCTAGGGATTATAATTTTATGATGTCCATTATAAATAGACCTATCTAGGGATTATGTGTGATTTTAGGTCTAGTAAAAAGAAAACAAATCTAGACATTATAAATCTAATTTAGGTTTAGGTTTTAGGGTTTAGGGTTTTAGGTTTAGGTTTTAGGGTTTAGGTCCTAGGATTAAGGGTTTTAGATTTTAGGTCTATGTTTTTTGGAACCTAAGGTTTAGGGTTTTGATTTCTAAGTTAAATGTGTCAAATTTAGGTTAAATTCTAGTTAATTTAGGTTTAGTTTTTAAGTTTTTCAATTTAAAATTTAATGATTTTGGTTTGGTTGATTCTTTTTTGTTTTAAATACAATTTAAAAATTATAAAATATTGAACATAAAACAAACCAAAAAGGCTAAATAAAAATTACAAAACAAAAATGCAAGATACTAAGAAAAAAAGAAAAATTCAACCAACCTGGAGGTCACTAAGGTCGGTTGTGTTGACGAGAGGAGGTGGAAATGAAGATTTGGTTGAACTGGGCCCTTAGAAATGCATATGCTAATTGAGCTCTCCCTTAGGAATGCAGAAAAAATGTAGTGAAGAAATGAATAACACAATCGTTAATTTAAAAATTAAATATATTTAAGAAATGCGTACGCGTTATAAAACACCTATGCATTATGAATGTGTACACATTTTAGGGTGCATACCCAAATCTAAACACATACATGTTCAGATTTAGGCTCAAGTACCCTATCCAAAACACGTACACATTTTTTAAAAATGTGTACACTTTTCCTACGATTTTTTTTGTTTTGGCCAAAACTTCCCCTCTTCATGGACCCAACTTCTTGCTTTTACCCACTGGTATTGGAAGGAAGGTCATCAAGAGATGGTAGAGTATCAAGATCTCTAAATGATTCTCAAAGGTAAGTCCAAAGAGCATAAGGGATCTCAAAATGACAAAGTGAATCCAAAAGGTCCTTGTCATTGATATGATAAAAAATAACTCCATAGACTATAGCCCTAAATCCTTTCTAAATCGTACACCTACTACGTGTGTCTAGAACAAGAACTTCATTATACAAATAGGGAAATAGATTATCCTCACTAAGATGGGTGAGAATAACATCACTCCATTTCCTAAAGTTCCCTTTCTCCAAAGAAACCATTATAACTTAAAAATTCTTCAAAATTTCAAAGATAGTGCTTTCACAAGTATAACAAAAAAAAGAATTAACCTAATTTGCAACAAAATTTGATGCATCCCATTGCCTAGTCTTCATGCTAACACCAAGAAACTCCACGGAGCACACAAGAAAGATAATCTCTTGTGATACTTTCTCACAACAATAGAAGGCACTACAATGCTATTTAAATGGTAAAAAACCACCCATCATTGCTAATGTGGGATAATGCTTCCCAAAGACACAAGTTAAAAAGGAAACTTGGGACCACACAATCTTCAACCACTTAGAAAATATAAATATTTTGTTGTAAACTTTATAAATGCATAAAGTTTGATTAAAATGTATGGCCAGCGAAATCCAAGCTGGATGCCTCCACTCAAATGTTGCTCATAGAGATTTTCATTTTCCTACAAACTAAAAATTAGCATCTCTTCTCCTTTATTGATTCACAACCAACAAGAGATTTGTGCCAAAAGATGAAAAATTCCCTCTAGATGAGGAAATTCATGCCCATTAGAAGGAAAATGAGCATAGTACAAAGGAAAATAGCTTGTAAAAAATTCACACCTTCAAGAAAATGAACGCCCCCTCCACAGATTTGCAGCCACTCTGAGAGTGAAATTTGGCCTTCAAAATTGTAAATCACCACTTCCAGGAAGCAAAATTCCTTAATGAATCATGCTCTTCAAATTGGCTATTGACTGGAGAAAATGGAAAATGAATTGAGGCCTACAAAATAATCATGCACCTTCGCCTTGAAATTGAAACTCTTTGCGAGCAATGAAAAATTGGGTCTCCTTTCAAACTAAAAAATTGCAGCTCGTGGGATGACAATGCACCTTAACCATAGAATGAATCTACCTCCAATAGATAATTTCAGCCAAAAAAATACAGATTGATCCCTCTAAAGAATAGTGACGGCTCAACAATCATAAAAATTATGGCAACAAAACACAAAATATCCAATCACTTTCAAGGAATTTGTTGTGTCATGGAGACAAATCAGACTTAGATAAAATCTTCATATTATTTTATTAAATAATTTGTTGCACTTATATTTATACTGCACTTGTATTTAAAAGGTGGTTACAAACAAATACTAAATGTTAGAAGTGATTAGTTACAATTGGGAGTTATTATTCAATTATAAAGTCTATGGACAGCTATAAAAAGATGGAACAAGAAATTGTACCCACCCAAAGAAAGCATTTTATTGGGTGCATGAGGCATAACCAATGGCCACACTTCATTGGTAATTAATGGGACATGTGTGGGAGCTTATTAGGACACTTGGTGATGAGTTTTGAGGGGTGCAGGTAATGAAAAATGTTAGCAAAAAATCATAAAGTAGTGGCTGAAAAATGTAGGAGAAGTTGCGGGTACCCGTAGCCATGGTTGTGTAAAACCAACAAGTGAAAAATAAGAAAAAAACATTGTTGCATGTTGCTACATGGCTTTTTGTGGCTTTTCACGTCATTGTAAAGGTTATTTGTTGTGATATTACTATATTTTGGGCCCTCTTGTTGTTGGATGTAGCCTGAATTTGGGTGAACCACATTGAATCTTGTGTTGTCTTCTTGCTGCTATAATTTTATGGATTTTCTATTTCTTTGTTAATATACCAATATGCATTTAACTAATTGAAATATACCTTCTAACCCTAATAGAATTCATACCTCCAAACACATGAATAGAAGCTTCTCAATGCATAGAAAATTCAACACCAAGAGGTTCTATGCAGAACTAGGAGAAAATGAAAATAGGAAATTTTTAAATTTGAAAAATTTCAAATGTTAGAAAGAAAAAAATAAACGATCTCAAAAAAACATTGATGAAATCTCTCAAAGGAAGGATAATAGAATAGTAGGCTCTGATACCATGTTGGTGTCATCCACCTCCTAGGAGGACCATCTACAACAAAATTTCCTTCACAAAATAGAGAGAAGCACGACTATTTCACCAAGAAAGAGTGAATAAATTGAGATATTTTACATATTGTAGAATAGTGCCCTATAAAGGCATGAAAATATGGTGGGTGAGAAAACTACTCGATACGGGAAAGAACCATTTGATGATTAAATGTACTAATAAAATAAATGCAATATGCCTAAGTAAACTTAACCATGGAAAATATCCTATTTACCCTAACAATTATGAAATTAAAATGGTTCAATAAAAATTATTAATTTTTTTTATATTGTGTTACTTTAATAAACATTAACATATTCAATTGCCAAGATTCATTTGATTTTAAATGCATGACATGAAAGTAATTTTTAAGGCATAAACTATCAAGTGATTATCAAACTTTATAGGCTAAGGAAAAATTAAATATGGTATAAGAATTAGGAAAATCTAGGAGATCTAGGAGATAAAAGACAAGAATAAATGAATAGTGCATAATATTGCATTTATCTAACCAAATTGCAATGATTAAAAAACCTTGCATACATAGGTAGGAAAGGTGCACAAGTGCCCCATCAAGTGGCACAAATGAGTAGATAAGTGTCCTATAGATTTCAACCTAAGGATCACTTGGAGTGTGCAAACGAACAACCTCTATGACCAAGTCATCAACCTTGTGTGCCAAGTGTTGAGTAACTTTTGAGCTGAGATGGAAAGTCTTCCAACCTCAAAAGGTATGTGCAAAAGGTTTACCAAATAACTTGGTAACCGCTAGAGGTCTAAAAGGTTTTAGATTTAGTTAGACAAGGTGTTGTATAACCTCATCAACCTATGTACAGTTAAGTATAGTGAAAAGGTTAAATTATTCACTCTAATACCCCCCCTTAAGTCATACTTTGGGAGATCTCAAAAGTGAAAATAGATAGAAATGGGTGAAAAATAGAGGCCACATTAGGTACCCATGTACAATGTATTCTCTCACAAAATGAGAAAAAAGAAGAAAGGACTGTAAGAATAAAAATCATTTCCAAATAATGGGAATTAGAAGGATCTAAGGCCTTTTGAAAAATATTTCCCTTGATGATAGGAAAACGATGATGAACTCTTGGAGCATGTAAAATTTGTAAACATTGTTGATGTTGAACTAGTGTTTACTATAATCAACGAACCTTCAACAAATATGGATCGAGATAAGAGTTACAAAACACTGCATGAGTGAACATATGAACACTACTCAACCAATATACACAAATTCAATCAAACTTTGTGAGTTTGATAATAAAAATAGTACTATGATTAGAAGTACTAGAATCTCAAAAATTCATCCAGTGAAACAATCCCTTGTATCAGAGATCAAGATAGAAGGTTCATGAGGCCTCCCAAAAAGAATATTCCTCCATTACTTCATTTAAACAAGCATTATCATAAAACATCATAGTCTCCTCTTAATGGTAAGAGAATATAAGAAGAACCAATTGAAATGAATAGTGTGTGAAGTGTTTTTGCCTTAGTCATTTTCATTTTTGGCTTGTATAAATGTTTTCAGTTTTAGTGTGCCCACAATCAAGGAGAATTATCAGAAAGATGCACAATGTGCCACGTGGTGGTTGTGCATCTTTCATCTTTCTTCTTCATTTTGGGAGAGAGTTCAAGACACATGTTGAATCATTGGGCATTTTCTTGGGAGCTATATTCATGAGTTCAAAAGTTTCTACCTCATTAACACATCACCTCTTTGTTGTGGATAGTTTGTGTTTCATATGGAGTGATATGATTGGGGAGATTGTTGGAGCTGGATGGCCTTTTTCTTTTCTTGTTTTCTGGGATGGAAGTTTTGAGTCAGTTCCTCGAGATGATGTGATCAGTAAACTTGACCTTTTTCTAGGCTGTTGTTTCTAGGATCTGATCGTTTACGGGTCTCTATCTTTGCTAAATATCTCAAAACATAACTACAGAAGCTGAGAATTGATAAGAAAATATCATTGCAACCTAACCAAGGATCTACGATCAAATTGCAAGCTATCAAGTATCAACATCTGGCAGCAATTACTTATGTTTTGAGGTAGTGTTTTCTTCTTTTGATAGCTATATAAGGAGGGAAATGACACAATGATGGGTTGGATTCAAAGTTACAGTTTCTTTGCTAAGAAAAATTTCTTTAGTTTCCTTAGGGTTTTTTTGAATTATTTTTAGAATAAAATTTGTAGAACTACTTTTCTTTGGCATGTTATATCTATAAATGTTTAAACTATTATCGGGTTTGCATCTAACCTATGTTTCAAAGTTCAGTGATATTTAAAACGCAAAAATTATTGTGGATAAATTTTTGAAACTATGCATGTATGGCCTTTTTCAAGATTTCTTTCTTTATATTATCATTTTGAATGAAACACTATGTCTTGCAAGCTAAATCTGGATAGTTTAAATAGCTAATTTCCATGTATGCTTGTATGGTAGAGTAGTAGCTTAGGAAAACTAGATTTTTTCATTGGACTTCTCTATTTTTTCAAAATTTATCGTTTTGTCATTCTATGTTGTATTAGGAGGAAGAGTTCATGTGATTTCTGTAAAAGTTGAAAAACCAACTTTACAGTCCCCAAGAATCACCTACAAGCAATCACCTATCACATGCACTAGATATTCAGAACAAAAAGAAGAGATGTTTTGTAAACCCTCAAGAAAATATGTGCAAGCAAAAAACTAGTATAATTATTATTGAAAGTAATTGTTTTATAAATAATACAAAAGCCTTCAAAAAGGAAATCACGCAAAAAAGCAAGACAAGCACAACCCAAATCTTGTCTTGAGAAAAAAGATAGCTCAACTAGATAAGGATTACAAATATCCTAGGAATTAAAAAATGGCTAAGTAAACTTAAGCTAAAGTGTAATTAAATAATTAATTACACCAACAATTTCTGAGATATTGTTTTGTTACCCATAAGAAATCTTTATGTTTGATCGCACCTTAATGAGCATTGCCTATAGAAAGATTTGAAAGTCTGCAATGTGCTATAAGTTATCCTTTTCTATTCATTCCCTTTCCAACAATGAAGAGTTGCGGCATTTTGTGTCTATTTATATCAGTCATAGGAGTGATTTGGGTTTCAAATGTTTTCAAAGCTTTGGTGCATCATTTTTTATGTTTTATGTTTACATTTCCTTCTCCCATTATCTCCAAACCCCAAAGAAGAGTTGGCTTTCTATAAAAATCCTAGAGGTATTCAGTGAGACACAATTTTTCCCCCACTTGTTGAATTTCCCATAAGACTATCGAAAAGGTGCAAGCTTTGATGATCAATAGTTCTTTTTCTAGTATGCCCGGTGGGATAAGAATTTTTCTGAATACGTGATTAGAAGTCATAAATATTTATTGAATCAGGCTAAGGAAGAAAATTGTAAGTTTCATGCCTAGAGTCCAAACAAGAGCATCTTCAAGAGGTCACTTCCAGTATTCTTAGTTAACTACCTTAGTACCTAGAAGGAGAATACTTACAAGTTTTGTATCACCTATAAGAAGTACTAGAGAAAGAAGTAAGAGCATAGCCCTCAAAGCCTTATCTACTCCACTTGAAGGTTTAAACTTCCAAATAAGATTACCTATATATCCAATTTATAGGAATATTTTCTCTATGGCTCACGTACCTCCCCCTACTCCTAGAAATTTCATAACATGGGATAGTGGTAGTTTGCTACAACCACCCGCACCCCCAGATGTATGGCCTGCTATACCCACTAACACCCTCAAGGCTATTCCAAGATTCTCTAGAGAAGACTTCAAAACCCCTTTTGAACACCTTCAAGATATAGTGGAGGTATGTAGGCTACATAACATATCAGAGGAGAACATTGCATTGACGCTGCTAGCTACCTCTTTTAAGGGAAAGACCCAATATTAGTATTGATCTTTGGCCATGGGTTTTATCATCTCATGGGACTAGCTTGGAAAGCACTTGTTTGAATGTTTCTAAGATAAAGGAGATCACTCCTCATTGCTGCAACAACTAATTACCATCAAGAGAGCTTTGCATGAGGCCATGAGCGACTTCAACAACAGATTCCATATGACCCAACAAAGGATCCTTGTGACTACTCAACCTTAGAATGCCATGAAATTTATGTTCTATCTAAAGGCTTTCAACCCAGAAATCGAAGTCATGATAACCACCATGGGAGGGGATATCTTGCCTAATGCATACAAGGTGGTGGTGCATGCAAAGAACAATTGAATCAATGTTGGAAAGCTTTCACCTAGATCACTGATGTCAGTATTAGCAAAAATCTCTGATGGTCCTTGGGAAGAATCCACTCCAAGGCACTCCTGCTACACAATTAACATTGGTCACCTTGCAATCTATGAACATGCATCCCACTACTCAAGCAGGTGCATCAGGATTTTGCTAAATGGTGGAAAATATTAGTGACATGAAGAATCTAATGTAGACTTTCACTAACAAGTTGGTCATTATCAAATGACAAGAAGGGACACCTCTAAAGTAGACTATGCAAGCCTTTGGTGGAGGGAAGTCATCTTATCAACAAAATCCATATCAAGGATCCTCTAGATGTGGAGGTCAACAAACATCGTTGGAAAATTAGATAGTTTCAACCACCATGCCATTGTAGAGTGCCAAGGATAACTTGAGTAAAGAGATATTCACAAGCTAGAAAAAATTGGGAGAAGAAAAAAATGTTTGGTGTTTCTTATGCAGTGATAGCCATATGCCCTAAAATCTCCCAAGGGGGAATATGCGATAGAGGGTGGTGGAACAAAGAAGCAAGGGAATGCTCTTGAATGCAGACAAGTACAAATCATCTGAAATAGAAAATTCTCATTTTAGAGTACAAACACAAGGGATGTCCCTAGACCAGGAGCTAGAAATTGCACCCAACCAAGCTCTTTTCTCATGGTTAGAAGAGGAAGAGGTTGCGTTTGTAAATGAAACTCCAATGACTAGTGTTCCACAAGTGTAGTCAAATTACAACACAAGATCAAAGAGAAGCCTCAAAGGGGAGTACATACAACAAGATTTTCCATGTCAACCATTCCCATAGGAAAAGTAGGCTTCATTGTCCATCATCTAGCCTTTTCTACACCCACATAACACACCATTGGTGGAGAGAGAGATGAGCGAAACACCAAGCCTAGTCACGTTAGAGAATTTTCTTTTGAAAATGAGAGAAATACCACCATTTAAGCTCAAGGCCCAAATAGTTGGGATGCTTACATGGTGGATAAATTTAAGAAGGTGCCTACCAATGTATCACTGTGGGACATCATATCAATTCCTAAACAAAAAATGATGCTTAAAGAGGTGTTAAAGGAAGAAGAACAAATCCCATAGGTGGATGTAACTTACCTATGTAATCAAAGTGGAGACAATAGATCAGTGTTGCCCTCTCAAGCTCTAAAAGTAACAACTTATGCAAATGATGCAACCAATACAAAAGAGAAATAGATAAGAAAAAAATAGCTCATGCCTTTCTTTTTAACACTTATAGTGGGAGACAAATTGTTGCATAATAATATGATTGATTCAGGGGCTACAAAAGTTGTTATGGAAAAACAAGTGGTAGATGCTTTGAAGCTTAAGTATGAGCCCCTTGAAAAAGGAATCATGCAACTAGACAGGAAGAAGGTTCCAACTGTTGGTTAGAAAAAAGATCTATCTCTAACCCTTTTCTCCTACCCAAGCCAAATAGTCATGTAGGAAGTAGTAGTGATAGATATTCCTCTAGTCTTTGGAATGTGTCTTAAAAGATATTTCACTGTAAAGCTCAATAGATACTTGGAACTTGATTGGTCCCACCTAATATTGAGAACCAAGCATGGGGTGAAGATGAAAATCCTATCTGAAACCTTGAATCCTAAACATATTGTGGATGATGCTAATATGTGCTTTGGGGCTGCACATATCTCTATCTCTCAGCAAGAGAGATGTTATGTAGAAATTCCCAAAGACAAGGAAGATACAAGCACGAAGACTCTGAGGAAGAAGTGCTACTCAACCAATTCATTGATTCTAATCCATTTGGCAACTTCCATGTGACAAGGCTAGGCACCTATGTAATTTTTTATGGTGATCAATTCTTTCTGAAACTAATGAAGGATAAGGGGAAATTTGATGTCCTGTCTAATAATCATCTATGGACCCTATATTTTGATGGTGCCAAGTGTAAAGCCAACTTTGGAATGGGTGTCTGATTAATGTCTGCAACATGATCAGAGAACCCTAGGGCCTACCATTTTTAGTTCTCATAATTCAAAAATGATGTCAAATATGAAGCTTTGGTTCATGGGTTGATCCTAGCAGAGAAGATAGGAGCAAGGAGGATATAAGCTTTTGGAGATTTAGAACTAGTGGTAAGCCAGATTTGTGGACAAGTGATTGCAAAGAATACAAGGATGAGATCTTACACACATAGGGTATGGGATCTCATTGAGATTTTCAAAGCTTTCAACCTATAAGTGATTCCTCGATCAAAAAATAGTATTGTTGATTGGATGGCCCTTGTTACTCTACAATTTGAACTACTTTCTAACTTGACAAAGTAGAGTGCAATGCAAGTCATTGTCTTACCCTCAATCTCTGACAATGATCAAAATTGGAAAGTTTTGGGTGACAACATTCAAATTGTTTCTTCCATAAAAAAATCATGGATAACTTCCAACTATTCACCACCAGGGATGGATCTTCTCAAAGACACAATGAATGGAAAGAAAATATTTTTCATAGATTCAAGGGATTATGAAGAACTTGATGTCAAAAGCAATAGAAAACTAAGAGTTGAAAGGGAAGTCCCTCTCAAGGAAAAGAGAAGGTTGAAGGATCTATGCTTTAGTTATGACCTGAGAGAGTACAAGCTAGGCATAATTCAATGTACCATTGGCTTGGGGGAAGAATCCAAGTTTTTCTGATAGAAACAAAGGTTAGGCAACCTAAAGGTTGAAGCCTTGATGGTGTAGGAGTTCAAAAAGTGGGTCAAATCAAAGATCATATGCCCTATCAAATATTTCGCTTGGGTATCAAATTTGGTCCCAGTTTGGAAAAGGAATGGTGATATCCAACTTTCTGTTGATTTTTGGGACTTAGAAAGGACTGCACTAAAAGACCATTACCCCTCACCATTGATGGAGCATATTTTATAGACTATAACTAGATCAAGGATGTTCTCCTTGATAGATGGTTTCTCAAGATGCAATCAAGTCTATATGAAGGAATCTAACCAACATGGGATGATGTTTACCACTAAGTGGGGAATGTTTTCTTATTCAAAGATGTTTGGACTCTCCAATGTTGGTGCAACTTTTCAATAGGAAATAAAAATTGCTTTAGAAGGATTGATCAAATAGATCATCCTCATATATCTATGTGACCTAAGAGTCTTTTCTAGATCAATAGATTATCATCTCAATCATCTAAAAAAGGCTTTCAAGAAATACCAACGATGTGGGATTTCTTTCAATCTAGAAAAATATGTTTTTGGAGTACGTCAAAGAAAGCTTCTTGGCTTTGTACTATCAAAAGGGGAAATAGAAATATATCCCAAAAGGGTCTGGACAACATAGGGGCTATGATATTTCTTGGGGAAGATCAATTTTGTCATTGAATTCATATCATATTTCATGAGCATTGTGTGATTGATCACCCTGATGCTTAAGGAGAACCTACATTTCAAGTGGAATTCTAAGGGAACAATGAATTTTGAGTAGATAAAGATGGCCCTCCCTAAAGCCCGATGTTGATTAGCCTATATTTTTCCAAAGGCCTTCCACTCTATGTGTATATTGGCTGACATAATATAGCTTTTGTGTTGACTTAGAAGTAGAAGAAAGATAATGAAAAGCATCCTATTCCATCCCATTTGAGGACCCTGAAAGGCTTCTAGGCCAGTGTACAGGAATACATCATAGAAGGGAAATTTTTCAATTTCCTTGAGTAGCTAGTAGCCATGCTTGGCCTGCTTGACATTGTTATATCTGATGATGCCCAAGTTTCTCTAGGATCAAGAATGTCAAATTTTGCTATCAGATATGGTATTTTCCTAAATGCTTCATCAAATTATTACCCACAAGGGAATGGGTTAGCAAAATCAACCAACAAAAAACTAATTAAGTTAACCAAGTGTATTAGGTCAAAATGACAAAGGGATTAGCATAAACATCTATGAGTTGCTATGTGGGTAGACTAAATTACTCCCAAGCAGAGTGATGAGTCTAGTTTATGGTCTCATTTTTAGGTAGAATTTGTCATTTAGTTGCTAAATTTATCATGGAATTTGATGTGAAGTGTTGATAATTTTATGATATTTTTTCAAACTATAGACATTGGGCTTACTCTTATTTCTGCAAACCTTTAATGATAATGGCATGTTATATGGACTACCTATATTAATTTTTCATGTGGTTAATGAATGTTCCTTAGGGTGGTTATAGATATACAATTATTATGTGTACTAACATTGTCATGTAGATTTAATTTGAGGATGCTAAATTGAGGAAGACACCGCTAGTTGGGCATGCACCATAATGTCCAACAAGGAAATCAGTCAAAGGTCAAAGGAAGTCAATGATAGGAGATTCCTCATGCAAATCAAATGTAACTGCCTTGTAGCAGTCATTATTGATGTTGAGAAAATGTGCATGTTACTGCAACACTAAATCTACGGTTGTACATGCATGTCTAACCAAATTCCATGCATGCATAACTGCCACCCCACTTTCTCTATTTTCCCTAAATGGCATCCTTCTAGTTTGTGGAGTTGAATTCCTTGTTTAGTTGGTAGTATAAATAAATCTAAAATGCTCCTTCTTTGAAGGTTGCATGATTTGATATTGTACTTGCATTCTTGATTTTTTAACAACACAGATATACTATTATTTTGTACTCATGATTTACAGTGAATAAAATGAAGTTCTAAGTTTAATCATTTGAGTTCTCATTAGTTTTAGAGGATACTTATCCAAGGGGGGCCACTTGGTGAGTAATCCATCCTTTAGTTTACTATTATTTTATTATTACTTTTTGTTTAGTAATTAGTTAAAAATATGGCACCGACTGTTCCTGCAACCACTAGAATTCCATTTTGTGATTGTTCCTATAACCAAAGTAGATAGAGTAGTACCTTGTTTGTTTGCTCATATTTTCATTTATGTCATGCATTTCAGCTTGGTGTAATTGTTGATTGATGGTTAGAATTTATTTCATTCCTTTCTAAGAAATTTACTTTCATCATTGTGTCTTTCTTACTTGTAGAATGAAAATGGCTACTTTGGGTTCCTAGTGCACATATTGTGCTAACCCATTTCAAGTTCACGTCCCTGGGTTGACAAGTTAAATGAACCTTCATAATAATTGAAATAGTTATTCAAGTTAGATGTTCAATCTATGAATCATGGCTATAAAGGTCTATTTGTTGAATCATTGTACGAGGTAGACATTTTTTCCATCGTTGTTGGGGATGGTGTCAAACTAGGAAGTTCTTTGGAGTCATTGATATTTTTCTTGTTGTAGTATTTATAAAATTTATTCTTAGCATAACCCTCATTTAGGAAGTAATGACCTCCCTTACTCTTTACTAATTCTTTGTGTGAGTTGGCTGATAGTGAGTTGATATCACATGCATAGGGGAAGCAGAAGGGATGCTTATGGGAGATTCCTTCCTAACAATCCTGATCCATTCAAGCTAGAAGAGCTTCCAAATCTATCTAGGAATGAAGAAGAAGAAGAGCTAAACCCCTTTGCTGATGCATTTCTTGATCTAGCTAGTTTTGAAGCTTCCACTAAAGACCAAAATTAGTTTTGGAATCCCTTTGTTTAGGAAATCCATTCAGCAGGCATGGGTGATGCAAATAGAAATATACCTAACCAACTAGCTTTTACTTTCCCCATTTCCTATCATAATGAATATGAAAACCTCAAAAATATCCCTACTTTATCCCTTCCTATGTTTTATGGAGTTGTTACAAAAGATCCTGATACCTTCTTGTTTGAGTTTGACATACTCTGCAGGAGTTATGACTATACCACCGATGCCCATAGGCTTAAACTATTTCCTACCACTTTGAAAAGGAGTTTCATTAAGATGGTACATGAGCCTAGGAGAAGATACTGTGGAAACTTGAGAGGACATGAAGACATATATCCTTGAGAAATATAAGGAATATTGCAAGGGCAGTGACTTGAGAGGAGATGACATTTTCAAGATGCATCAAAAGGAGGATGAGAGCCTGCAAGATTACATTTAAAGGTTTCTATTTTTCTTACAAATATCTCCACACCATACCCTCAATGACGAATCATAGAAGCTTATTTTCTTAAGAGGAATCAATGAGAGCTGCATTGATGCCTTGGACCTGATGGTAAGAGGAGATATCTCTCAAGTTCCTTGGGAGGACATCAAGAAAATATGCCAAAATGACTCTAGGGAAGCCTCAAAGAAAGGGAGAGCTTACTAATCTTCCATGGGTAAGACATCTACCAGTGGAGTTTCAATAATGGAGATCACACACTTACTACTAGATTTCAAGAAAGACATTATAAACAATTTAGCTACTCAACTGGATACATTTCAGGCCAGGAAGAAACAAGAGGAGGCAAAGGCAATGTTGGAAAAGTATTACCCCCATTGCAGAAAGAAGGACTAAAAATGCAAGATGGTAGCTAATATTGAAAGCAAGTAGATTGCACCTAAGTTCAAGCCAATCTAGATTGAAGAATATCAAGTCTACTATGTTGCACAAAGGAAGCCTTGGGCTCCAAGACAAGGTATGCCACTGGATCCACTATCTTATGTTGGGCCATATTTCAGTTCCTATTCATCTGGTAACTAATGGTAGCCCCATATCCATCTAGCTATGGAGGATATCTGCCACAGCCTTGGGGTAACCCTCCAAATTATTGGACCACTCATCAAAACTCTCTACCCTATTGGCAGCAATATCAAGGGCATTGGTAGCCACCTCCAAGAAATTGGTAGCAAAACAATCAATGGAGGGGAGGACAACAATGGCCAACCTAGACAACCAGTTAGATGTAGCCACCTCTTCAGCCCTAGCAACCTACTATAATGCCTCCACCTACTAATTCAAGCTCAAACCCACATAAACCTACTCAACTACTAGCTTAGCCCACACCCAATCCAAATAACAAACCACATCAACAGCCTGCATACTTTGTCAATTCAAACCAATTCCCTACATATGGTGTGAGTGTAAGTGACATCCACTTGCATTCAGGAACTAATTTACCAGGTCCTTCCAAGTCGATTATCATTGAGCTTCCTATGGAAGAGAAAGAGGTACCTATGAATGATCCCATTCAGCCAAGTGCACCTAAAAAACATGAACGAGTCCCAACCAAGCAGATTGAACAAGAACCACCATTTCCTTAGAGATTGGAAGTTTCCAAGAAGAAGGAAGAAAAAAAGGAGACAACCATTTACATCCTAGATCAGTTGAAGCATATATGTGTCCAGATCCCTCTATTCCAGGCCATAAAGAATGTTCAATTCTATGGCAAGGCAATCAAGGAAGCATGCCTCAAGAAGTCGGGTAGGAAGAAGAAAGTTTGAACTACAATTCATGTGGTGGGACAACTAGCTAACATCATGATTGGAAAGGTGACTATCCCTAAGTACAATGATCTAGGTAGCCTTGTGGTAGCATTTTTTATAAATGGGATCAAAATAAAGAATGCTCTGATTGATTTAGGGGAAATAATCAATGTAATGACCAAGGACATCCTACAACAACTAAACGTTGTAAGAATGAGATCTAATCTTACTATCCTGCAACTTGTTGATGGTATAGTGTAGGATCTTGTGGTAGTTCTAGACTTTTGGGAGTACCCAACAAACTTCATGATTCTCTCTCCTAAAGCTACACTAGGCGGGTATCCCATTATTCTTGGAATACCATGGTTAGCAACTACAAATGCATATATTGGATGCCAATTAGGTGATATGACCATTTTAGATGGGAAGAACACTAAAAATTTTGTTCTTTATCCTCCTACTCAGCCATCTCATGATAAGGATGATCTCATATGGCCACATGTTGGTGAAGAGGCTGAGGAAGTTAATTTTGTGGCACATATTATGATGCTAGGTAGAAGCTCTTTTATGAAACTTCAAGATGAGGATGAATTATTGGCTAACATTATTCAGATTCATTGTGAAGTGGAAGAAGTATCATCTTCTCATTTTATTTTTTAGTCAAGACTCTTCTTCCTTCTCTTCCTACAACCACCTTTCCTACAAGCATTCTTCTTGCAACCACTTTTCATGTAGCCACTCTTCTTGTAGTTGGACTTCCTATAGTAGTAGGCATGACCCATACATTGCTTCCATATGAACTAAGGGTACCATGCATTATGAAACAACCATGATAGATTTGAATACACAAGTGCAGGTATCAGAGGGAAGATATCTAAATGTTAACAAAAAATTGAGTGGAGAACAATTGTTATTGGAAAACTTGTTTAGGACCCATCAACATGCATTTGTGTTGGATTATCATGATATGAAGGGATTGGACCCTAAAATTTGTACACATAATTTACATTAGATATGATTGCATCCCAATATGGCAACCACAAAGAATAATTAACCTTGCACTAAGAGAAATTGTAAAAGGGGAACTACAAAAATTGCTAGATGCGAGATTTATCTACTCCATTTCGGATAGCTAGTGGGTGTTTCCATTAGCAATTTTTCCCAAGAAAGGAGGTAAATTGAAAGTTTGTGTTAATTACAGGAAACTTTTAAATTATTCCATGAAGAAGGACCATTTCCCTTATCATTCATAGATCAAGTATTGGACACACTTGCAGGAAAGCAATACTTTTATTTTCTAGATGGATTCAATGGCTACAACTAGGTCCAAATTGCACCAAAGGACTAGAAGAATACAACCTCTAATTTTCCATGGGGGACCTATGCTTACTCAGTACTCCCATTTGGCTTATGCAATGCACCTACAACCTTTCAGAAGGTAGTCATCAACATATTTTTTGATATCTCTCTTGATTGCATGGAAATTTACATGAATGACTTTACCACTTATGGTGTTGATTTTAATCAAGAATTGGAAAATATCAGGAGAGTCCTATAGAGATATGAAGACCAAAAATTATCCTTAAATAGTGAAAAGTGCTTCATGATGATGCAGGAAGGTGTAGTTCTTGGCCACTACAACTCCCGCAAAGGAATTCAAGTAGATCCTACAAAGATTGAGGTGATCACAAATCTGTTGACACCTACAAAATAGAAGGATGTTAGGAGTTTCTTGGTCCATGCAGGATATTATAAGCATTTCATTAGGTATTTTAGCAAGATAGAAACGCCATTGTATACTCTTCTCACTAAAGATGTTGAATTCCAATGGACTGAAGCTTGTGACAAGGCATTTTTTGACTTGAAGGTAGCTTTGACTCATGCTCCTATACTCAAAGGACCTAATTGGGAACTTCCTTTCAACATCCATATTGATGCATCAGATTATTCCATAGGAGTAGTCTCAAGAAAGAAAGAAGGAGCTATTGAAAATGCCATTTATTTTGTCAAGAAAAATTTTACAAGGAGCTGAATTCAATTATACAATGACAGAGAAATAAATGTTGGTAGTGATCTATGCTCTAAACAAATTTAGGCACTACATAATAGGTTACCAAATATTTGTGCACACTAATCATGCATCCATTAGGTATCTCATGAATAAACCTCTAATCTCTGGTAGGCTTGCAAGACAGTTATTGTTGATGAGAGAATTTGACATAACCATTGTGGATAAGCTAGGGAAGGCCAATGTTATTGTAGATTTTATTTCAAGGTTGAATACATAAGGGGATAATCAAGCCATAGATGACTCTTTTCCTAATGATGATACATTCTCTATCATGATACAAAAACATTGGTATGTTGACATAGCTAGCTATCTAGTCACAGGTAGAGTTCCTCCTCACTTCTCTCCAAAAGAGAGAAGGGCACTCATTGAAAAATCTTTTCTTTTCTCATGGATTGATGGATGTTTGTTTTATACTAGAGTAGGCCATGCCATGAGGAGATGCACGAGAGTAGATGAGACATATGAAAATTTTCTTCCATGCCACAATGAACCATGCGGAGAACATTTTGTAGCCAAGAGGACATCAATGAATATTTTGAACACGGGATATTATTGGCCAAGACTCCATAAGGATGCAGGAAGGTATACAAGAAAATGTGACAGATGCCAAAGAATGGGTAGGCCAACCAAATATGATGAGATGTCATTTTACCCTTTTATAGTAATCACTCCCTTTGACAAGTGGGGATTGGATTTTGTAGGACCCATTGACCTTCCATAAAATGGTAAGTATTATATCTTGGTATACACTAATTATGCAACAAAGTGGGTAGAAGTTAATTCCATGAAGCATGCAAGAGATAACAAGGTTGCAAAATTTCTTTATGAGGAGATTTTCACATGGTATGGAGTTCCATGAGAGATAGTGACTGATCAAGGGGCTCAACTCACATCAACCATTGTTGCAGCACTAGTCATTGAGTACAACATAAGGCACAAAAATTCTACTCCTTATCACCCCTAGGCTAATGGACAAGTTGAGGTAACCAATAGAGGAATTGAAGCTATTCTGACCAAAATAGTAGCTATCCATGGAAAGGATTGAGAAAATAGATTACCAAAAGTTATTTAGGCCTACAAAACTACCTAGAAAACAACTACATGCTTCACTCCATTTGAGTTGCTATATGGGAAGACAACCATGATTCCCATTGAATTTGAACATAAGACTCTTAGGACTACAATAGATCTGGGGATGGATATTTTTGGGGAATAGAGAGAAAGAATTATGTAGATAAATGCTTTGGATGAGATGAAAAGAGCAGCCCTAGATCACACAGAGGTAGTGTAGAATCAGAGAATCAAATGGCATAACAAATTCATCAGGGACTAGAAATTCCAACTAGGAGATTGGGCCCTACTCTGTGACTCAAGATACCAAGACAATGCAGGAAAATTGCAAACAAGGTGGTTAGGACCATATGAAGTTGCTAAAGTATTTCCTAATGGTGTTGTACAATTCATTACTATTGACCTAGTTAGATTTAAGTTTCTTCTTAATGGTCACTACCACAAATTGTATCACAAGCCAACTTCCAAGGAGGATTTCTTGTAGCAATTCACTTAGCATGCAACATCCGAGCTTCCTACAGCCAAAAGAAGTGGACCGAGTGTCCCTCCTAGCTAATTAAGGTACGCACTTTTCATAATAAAGACTTTCACTTCTGTGGGAGTCCATTTCTTCATTGATCCACCCATCTGCCCATCCATTTCCACCTATCTCTATCTTCCATCACTCCACTTCATTTCACTCCACCTCATCTTCATTAATTGCGCAACTTACTTCTTTAAAAGGTGAGCGATACTATCTCCATAATCTTTGCAATGAATCCTCCACACATTCAAGAATGTGCACATTAATTGCTATATCTTAATTTTCTTTAAGTGAATTCATTTAATTGTTGTACATTATTATGGAAATTCACCATAGCATGCCAATATTCCCTACCATGTGAAATCATCATTCTACATGTGTGAATGCATGCCTAAATTTAGGTAGGGGGGAAGGAAAAAAATGTGAATATTTTTCCCACGTGTCAGTCCATGCTAGTCTATGTCAGCAAAATTTAAATTGAGTTGATTTGAAATTTGAGTGAGAGGACGGCTTGCATGTGTGAGGTGACAACAACTACTTCTGCCATTTCTCTCCATTATAGTTTTCCATTATTTCTCTTTCCTTGCAATTATTTCCCCTAACTCTAATGATGATGTTCCACTTGGAATTCTAATGAAAACTAGGGCACAAAAGAGAGAAATAGAAATGAGAAAAGGAAATGCCAAAAGGAAACTGGTGGAAAAAGAGGTTCTAAGCTCTAAGAAGAGAAAGGTTGAAACTATTCATCCTATAGCCAAATAAAAACATGATATCCCTCCTAGGAAAGCACGACTAGCTAGGGCAGCCTTTGGTATGCCTCCACAAGAAAGCCCTAAGTCTAGAGAAGTATCACAAGAGGACATAGAAGCTCCAACAGGGTAGGAGAATGTTGATGATGAAGATATATTTAAGGCAGCAACAAACATAACATTGGCTAATCTTGCCAATATTGCAAAACAAGTCAAAAATCAAGAGTATGAAAAAAATTAGGATTTCCTACAGCAAGAGATCTTGTAGCAAGAGGTCTTGCAGGAAGAGATCCTATAGAAAAAGCCAGAATAGGATTAGGAGCCCCTATAGCAACAACCCAAACTAAGAGAACAATCAGTACCCCTACATCCAGAATTGACGAGATAGCTTGAATCCTTGCAATTAGCATTAGTGTCAGAGAAGATGCTGGTAGGAATACATAACCCCCCTAATTTTTCAATGCACAAGGTATCCATGCATTTATGGAATGAGATGCAAAGAAGAGAAGAGGAATGGAAGGAAGAAAAACACAAATTGAGGAAGTAAATTCAAAAGAGAGATGAGGAAATTAAAGATAAAGATATAGATATTTCCACCTTTAAGAAGAAGGTGGATGATATGGCAGCCTTAGTACCACATATTTTGGAATGTAGGACCCCTCCAAGGGTCTATGCTCTACATTTGAAGGAGAAATATCTCTCTTTTAGACTGGCGAGAATTGTCTCAGGTTTGAACTCTTCTATTGAGACCCCTATTGAATTTTTCAATGCTTATCAGATTGCTTCCCCTGAAATGAAAAATTTGTTGTGTGAGTTTTATTTGCATAATTATGTTGTAACTCAAGACCATGATTGTAATATGATATTGTATGTTGGGTATGTCCAATTAAGGGCATTTATTTCTTGTGTGCAAAATGAGACTAGTTGGGGACAAAAATATGGTGCTTATAAGTAGATGAAATCCAACATCCCCCTATCCATTCGGGTTGAATCAAGGATTCTAGGGGATAATTTCAAGGAATGGCACAAAATGATTTTCAAACCTAGCTATGGTAATAGGATCATGCCTTGGATAGAAATCATTTTATAGTGAGTATGAGGTAAAGGAAAAAGAAAAAGAGGAAACTATGAAGAGATACCTCTCACAAAGATGGAATAGCCTAACTGATGATCTTAAGCAATGAAGATTTTGAGGAGTGGGAACAACCACAAGTCATGGTTGTTCACTATCATACCCCATTTTCAAGTGATGATGAGGGCCCAATAATGGAAAGATACAACCAGCTCATCTCAAGACTCTCAAAGGACTGGTCTAAACTAAGACATCAAGTGGATCTAGAGGTATTTCTGCTACCAAATTTGTACAAACTCCATGATTCATCACATTCTAAGTTTGCATGCAAGTTATGCCAAGAGGATACCAAACAAGTTAGAGGAGAAGTGAAGCAGCCAAGTTCCCAACCTCCTCTAATTGCTTCCTAGATCAAAGAAGAAGACCAAAAGCCTGAATCGAGTGTTGGATTAGCTTAAGGTAGGCCTCAAGAGGATGTTGGGACGACAATAGAAGAAGGATAGCAATACAATATCAATATTTTGAGTGATGAAGTAGATCAAATAGGAATGTTATCCACCAGTCATCAATAATTTATTCCTCTTGAAGAGCATTTATGAACCATGGATGATAGGCTTTATTGTGAGTCTTTGGAAGGAAATTGCACAATAGATTTTGTCCCCTTGATGAGGTGCCATCCATTGATAACTTATTTCCATTGGGAGTTGTACTATGGAGGTATACTAGCATGGAGGAAGAGTGCATCCCAAAGGTTAGAAACGATGAGGAAATACTACCTAAACCTCCAAAGGATGATGCACTAGAGTTTTCATATTGGGAGATGAGCTCCTTCTCCATCTACAATGACAATGAGCAAGAGGAAATAAGTGAATGTCACAAGGAGATGCATGAACTAAAAAGAGAAGAAGATAAAGGTGGAGGTGCTGAGATAGCCGCCAACAAAGATGAGGCACCTGGCTGATTACAAGACACAACTAGAGGTCATTCACCATGATCATTGTTGATCCTCCTTCATATTTAGAAGGCTACAATAAGACAGATTCACACATGTCACCATCCCATGACATTGAGCATCATAAAAATAAGGTCAATACCTTGGGAAGGAGATAGGACAGTGTGTTGCCTTTTGAAGAAAACAATCAAGTGGACACTAGGTTTATGAAGGAAAGACAAGATGAAGTATTTCTTTTTCAAGAACTATCAATCAGGGCTATAGGTCCCATTGGTAGCTTGGAAGAGGTGATTGTTGCTCTGTCCTCCTAGCCCTACCCATTCCCAAGGCCAGAAATGTTCGACCCTCCACCACACCCACTCGAGGGTGTCGATGCAATGATCGATGATGCAGTGCTCACTCTAGACTGTCAAGAGTTGCCACCTTTTTAGGACAACATCTAGGTTCTATCCTTCCTTTCTCTTGTTAATCCTCATAGTTACACTTATTATTTTGATTATGGGAATGAGGGGAGATGAACGTGTGTATGGATCAACCATGGGTTTGACAAACCTCCTCAATTGTTGTTTTTTGGGGACTATGTGATTGAATTTCAATGTTGTAGTGTTGAATTTCCTTTTTTCGAATATAAAGATAAATATGCATGGATTAGAACTATAACGATTTCCCTATTACTTTTGCATGCATTATGAAATTCAATGGGCATGAGTGTTAGTTTTCCTTTCCTGAACATAGTGCCTTGTAAATATCTTTGTACATAGCCCATTTTGAGAAGTGTAGGTTTCCTATAAATACTTTGTTTTCCTGCTTTCCTTAGGTTAGTTGGTTTGTTGTAGGTTGTTTTCTTTAGAGTGGTTTCTTTGTTGTTTTCTTTCACTATCCTACTTTGGTTAGTTTAGGTGTTTGCTTTTCATTTGCTTTTGTTTTCTTTTTGTTTGTTGTCGCTTTGTTGTTGTTTTTCCCAGGGTCCCTCTGCTTTCAGCTGGGCATATTTGTGTGCAAAACAACTATTCTTATTTCCTAGGGCTATTATATGTATTTCTTAGCTCTAATCAGGTTTTTAGAGTGGAAGGTGAGGATCTTCCATTAGTGTAAAGTGGTCCAAGTGATTGATTTGAAGGGGATAAGGTGTTGGTTGGTCTTATTCTAAAGTATTATGAAATCTTATATCTCTCACACATTTTTAAGAACTTGAAGGTCTCCATAGGTCCTTTCCAAAGTTGAGATTAAGTGAAAGATCTAAAATCATGCTCCAATGCCACTTTGATTCTCAACCCTCAACATAAGCTTCATTGCTTGTGGGTTGAAATAAAATAATTGAAAAGAGAAAAATCAAAAGGAAGAAAAGAAAGGAAGCATTGAAAATCAAAAAAGAAAATTCAACCTTTCAGGAGGATCCAAGCAACTCTACCGAGGCTATGGACACCTAGCTGGTAGTAGATCAATGTTCAGGAGAATCGTAGTGACAACCTTTTCGGGCCTATGGATGCTTGACTAGTAGTGATGCAATGTCCCAGATGCTTTTGGAGTTAGAATAAACTATGTAGCTTAACTTGACGAGGCTTAGGTTCCTATAGCAACTGAAGGATGGGAATTAATTCAACTGCACACAATTGGATTTTAAGCATACTCAAGGTTGGGTTGCTAGTGGTTTTGATCCTTTGGTCAAGTGTCTAGTTCATTTTTCCTAGTGTGAGGATCAGAACTAGAGATTTTGGGTTTGTGATTCTAGTTTTTCATCAAAATGCTCTATAGCATTTCCCCATTGAGTCACCATTTGTTGTGCATGTTTTGCACACATGCCCTGCAATAGGTAGGGACACCCACTTTTCACTCTTGACAAGCTACTTTGCTCCCATCTTATTTTGCATGCCACTTTTTACAAGCCCAAATTGGTCATGTGCCTTCAAATGATGAAATTTCCTTGACCAAATTCACCTAATTGACTTTCACCAAATCTTTTTCTTTTGTGGAAGTACCCTACGGCTTTCCCTTCGTCCATTGCCCCAACATCCTCTAGGCCTTGCAGACCCATAGTTGTGGTTTTCCGATCATGTTTTGCTACTAAGGAGTGACTAACGCCCAACTTCTGTGTGCATGGCGGGCTCTGAGCTTAGTTTCTCCATCCATGCCTTGACCAAGCATCCAAACGAGTGAGAGATTCCTCATCTCACCTAATTTGGGTTTACCATACAAAGAAATCAATGCATACCATTAATGGAAATTTTCCTATAAACATTTCTCCCAATCCTTCATTTTACTTGGGGCATTTGAATATGAGGAGAAACAAATTCCTCCCTTCCTTTTTTGATTTTTGCCTTGTTCCTACTAACTTGGTCCCTGATTGCTTGATTTATTTTTTCCTTCATTTTTGATTTTGGGGACAAGTTTCCTATGGATTTGGGATGTTTTGTGATGCCTAAGTGAACTACCAAGGTTTCATTAAGTTTTGGGAGATGCAAAAATTTCCTTCTAGGTCCGTCCCTCTGTGGTCGTCCAAACTTCCCTTCCAAGCCATCGTGTGCTCATTGTTGTTTCAAAAGGGTGGTGATCCTTTGAGTTCCCCCTTCCAAACTTCCACATTTTTTAAAATAAGTCAAATCTTGAGGAAGTATTTCCTGGCACTCTTTCTACCCCTTTTCCCATGGGCTAAAATTGAAAAATCTCAAAATTTACTATATTTTGTGAGGTTTGGGAACTTCCCTTCTAGGCCGTCCCTTGTGGCCATCTGGAACTTCCTTTCGGGCCGCCATGTGCTCATTGCCATTTCAAAAGGGTGGTGACCCTTCGACTTTCCCCATTCCAAATCTCCGCATTTCTAGAATGGGTGCAAACTTCAAGTTTTCGTCATCTAGGGACCATAGAGTGAGTGAATTAACATGCCTAAAGGGGTTTGGATCAAATTTTCCATGTTTTTAGACATTGCAAAAAATTTCTTCTAGGCCGCCATCCCTCCGTGGCCTCATGGGAACTTTCCTTCTAGGCCATCCCTTTCATGGCCATCTGGGAACTTTCTTTCGGACACTGTCCCTCCATGGCCATCTGGAGTCTCTTTCCTTTTTGTTCGCCATCCTCCTCGTGGTCATCCGAGGGTTTTCCTTTCCACAATGTCCCTTGTGGCTATCCCTGAGAACTTCTTTGGTTCATCATCCCTCTCCATGCCCATTCAAGAACTTTTGTTTTAGATTTGTCACCTCCTCGTGGTCTAAGAACTTCCTTCCAAGTCAAGAATCCCTCCATGGCTATTTGAGAACTTCCTTCTAGTTTGTCAGTCCCTTCATGGCCATTTTCCTTTTCATCTCTACTTCTATCCGCTTTTGTCCACTATCTACCTATCGCCCTGTCACCTGCCATTCATCATCCTTTTCACCCCATGACACCCACAACCCTCGGAGCCCTACATTTATGTTTATGGTCCAAATGAGCTCCAAATATGAATATTATGATCTTTTGATAATGTATGAATGGATCTAACAAGGAGTTTGCAGGATTTGACTAACATTTGCCTTGGTTTATGTATGAAAGCACTTACAACACTTCATGTATGCAGGATTCAAGAAACTTACTGTGGGTCCGTCGGGGGGCCCATTGAGAAAGTTGAACAAGGAAAAGGCACATTGCTCCTTTCACCACTCATTTATGCTCGCCTCTTCCCCTAGCACCCATCAACGAAGCTGGCATTAGAAGAAGGCCTATGTCAAGGAAGTTAGTGACAAGTCTATAAAGGGTGGCCTTGAAGGTGGTGGTAGTGAGTGGCTATTTCTTCCCTCCAAACAAATAATAGCGATCCATCAAAGCTGTTTCATTAGGGTCGTGGACCACTAACCCATTCCGTACAATGATAAAAATTTGCAAATAGGATGAACTCCATTGGTTGAGAAATGTTTCTAACCATTAGGGAAGAAGCCAACTTTTGAATAGTTTCAACTATAGCAAAAGGGCAATCAACTGGAAGACAAAAATTGCTATAGTGACTGGCCACTAAAAGAAAAAATAGGGAAAAGACAAAAGCTGTATTTTAAATTGTTGAATATTGTGGGGTAGGTAAAATCCTAGTGTAAAGAAAATCTGAGCCACACAATGCAAATTAATCCTAGCCATTCATTTGGGCTTTGAAAAATTATAAATAGGGGCTTGCCCCTCATTTGTAAATGGTTGAGAGTTGGTGTGTGCCATTTGTACGATTTTATGGATGTTCTCTTTGATTTTCTCATCGCGGCATGCATGATTCTACTTCCATGTTAGTTTTAGTGTTATTTTCTTGAATGGTTGTCATGATGATGTTATAGTATTTGATGAGCCTTTAGCCCATACTTTTAGCACTTGTTGATGATAAGTCATGCAGTTAGCCCTGGCTTTATGTCATTGTTGTAATCTAGTTCAATTGCATGTTCATGATGTGCATGTGCAACTAGAAAATCTGTAGTCCTTCGAAGATTGCACTGGTTTTGTGTAACTATAAGTTCCTCTTGACCAAGCAAAACTGAGTTTAGGGAGTTTTTCTACTGTAGCAGCCTCCATGATCACTATTCATTCATAGTTTTAGGTCTAGGAACTTCCCCTCTTCCCTACCCCCTTTTTCAATTTTTTTTTAAATAGTAACCTTAGGAAATGTTTATTGCACATTGTAAAGCCAAATCTAATGATGAAATGAGCCCAAGATCAAGAGCTTGAATCTGCACACCGCATACCAACTTCCCCTATCTTAGAACTCCATTTCTCTAAGACCTTAACTCTACACTTTGTAACTCATCCTCTATAATTCCACCTTTTGATTCCAACAAATCATAGCAAACAACTAAGATATTCCAAGCACTGTCATGACCTAACATTAGAGACCTTTGGATAGTGTTCTACAATATGATTGTGGAAGATTGTCTTTCAAGAGAGGTGATACACATATGCACTACCTATGTTGAGAAAGTACTAAAACAAACATCAACACCTATCTCTAAATCCTTTCATTTGGACATCATCGAGAGGTCTTGAATGAGTGCACAAGATAAATCCAAAGAGAAAGATAAAGTAAAAAACAAGTAGATATTCTCATTACCGGCCAAGACTAAACTATGGTGATGCCTGACAAGTTGATTTCCATTGTAGGAAGGATGCATCCTAGGATATGACAATATCAGATAATTGATTTGGGACTGATTGGATGATAGACTATTGCCACAAAGAGTTGACCAACTTGTTCATGTGTTGACCTAGACTTGAGACTTTGACATTTGAGTTTTCACTTTTGATCTGCTAGAATTGTTTCTGATTGTTTTACCAAAGGTTGAGGGTGATGATTGATTTATTACTTAATGATGCTTATTTTGGGTAAAATTGAGATGGGGATGGATGGATTTTGGGTTTCTAAACGTTTTTAAGTTTTCAAAAATGTTTTGAGGTTGCCTGGTATTTTCAAGATTTTGCCAAATGTTTTGATTTTCAAAATTTCAAATGTTTTGGGGTTTTCCAATATTTTGACCAAGAGACCAACCTAAAGACTTTATCCTAGGGGCCTTCTAGCTGATCAACAAATTAGCCTTACCTACTATACACGCAGACCACGAGTTCAACCTAGTTTATTATGATGGACTCCTAAAGGACTGACCTAAGTGTTGTGGGGGATGATCAAACATCAACCTTGCCTACATTCAAAGGTTAGAGATGATGTAGCTCGACAAGACAACTTTCTTTTTGACCTTTTTTGACTTTTTGACTTGTTTTGGGATTTTTTGATTTTATGAATTTTTTTGGATTTTCTGATTTTTGATGATTTTGGATTTTCTAATTTTGGGATCTACATACATGAATTTGATCCAATGAAAACATGCCCCTAGCATGATGCAATAGACTACTATGATAAATGAAGGACAAACTGACCTTAAGAATGGGTCGAGTAGTACTAGGAGGGATCATGACACGAACACAGACCAAGCTATGATGCAAACATGGATGGGTGATGGATGAAGATATGAATGTGATGGATGGATGATGTAGGACAGTCATGGAAGATCCCCGATGGATAGAAAGTTCCCATTTACACAAGGTTCCCATTTGTCGTGTTTTCACCAAGTTGCACTTGCTCCAAAGCACTAAAGTGGTTTCTCACTCAGAGGATGATTTTTCTTTATTGTTTCTTAATCATTTTTAATTTATTTTATTTTTTTATTTTTTTATTTTCTTTGTCACCTAGATGCCCATTTACCAAGTTTCTAGTGACCATTTTTCAAGACATTTTCTAATTTTGATTTTGGTTCTATACCTTTGGAAGGATTTTAGGGTATAGAACTTTTGAGATGGGAGTTATCTGGACCTACATAGGCCTCACCTTCCAAAGTTGTTGATAACTGGATATTCCCTCTAATTTATAGCTCACAGATGATGAATGGTGCCAACTAGTTGGTTCAAATCTCTACCTTTGTCATTTGGGGTTTGGGACATTCTTCTCTATTCCTCCTTAGCACTGTTCCTCCAATCTAGAAGGCCTTTGTTTGATCTTCTTTATAGCTCCTCTTGAGTCGGTTCTAATAGACCTATAAATGGTTTAATGCTTTCATACGTCGCTCATCTAGTAGCTCTAGCTTGTTCAGTCTTGATACCTGGTATTCTTCATCCATGATGAGGTTTTGCAATGATATTCTTAGTGACAGGAGCTTGATCTTGATGGGTAATATGGCTTCTGATCCATAGACCAGGGAAAAGGGGGTGGAACCTATTGGTGTGTGGATGCTTGTTTGATAGGCCTAGAGGGCGGGACTTAGTTGTAGATGCTAGTCACAATCTATGTCATTGACTATCGTTTTGAGGATTTTTAGAATGGTTTTGTTTGTAGCTTTTGCTTGCCATTTCCTTGGGGATAATACGGGGTGAAAAAGTGATGTTGGATTTTGAATTTGTTGCAAAGGTCACAAACATCCAAATTTTTGAATGGTGTTTCATTATCTAAGATAATGGCTTGTGGGACACCATAGTGGCATATTAAATAGTTCAGGATGAACTTTGATATCTAATTTCTAGTTATGTATGTCATGGGGATGGCTTCCACCCACATTGTGAAATAATTAGTGGAGGTAATGATAAACCTATGGCCAGTAGATGAGGTGGGGGTGATTTTTCCAACGAGATCGAACCCCCACTATGAAAAGGGTCATGGTGTGACAATAGGATGAAGATCTCGAGCTAGTGCATGGATGAGGTCCCCATGCTGCTAACATTGTAGACACCTTCTGACATAGTCATGTGCCTCTCTTTCCATAGTGGGCCAATAGTAACCCATCCTCAACAATTTCTTGGCCAAGGTCATTATGCTCGAGTGCGAACCACAAATACTGTTATGTACCTCAGTTAAGGCAGTGGATGCCTCCTCAACATTTAAGAAATGTAATAGGGTTCCTTATACACTCCTATGGTAAAGGGTATTTCCTAGGATGAAAAACCAGGATGATTTCCTGACAAATGTTCTTTTTAGGCTTGAGGGTAAGTCAGCTGGGAAGACTCCTATTCTTAGATAGGTGTATATGTCATGGTACCACATATCACCAGGACCAATGATTTAGCACACAAATTCTGACTCTGATACCTTGAATGAAGGCACGAGAAGTTGTTCTACTAGGAATTCATGCTTTGGGAAATTGTGAGGGACATCCAATAGGGATCCAATTATTTCCATTGCATTTTTTGGTCTATTGTTTACTCTAGGTATCTACTCGAATGCGATCTCAATGAAGGACTCCTTAAGACTCTCCACCAATTTCTTGTATTGAGTTAGCTTTTCGTCTTTAGTTTGATATTCATCATTCACTTGATTGATTATTAGTTGAGTACCCATATACCTTGAAATCCATGATATGCCACTGCACTGCTATTTTGAGTCTTATGGTTAGAGCCTCATATTCTATGATTTTATTTGTGCAGGGATCAAAATGCCAACTTCTATGATCTTGGTATGTAGTCCCCTTATGGAGTGATGAAAAATACCCTGGCTCATGATCCATGTTTTGTGTAGGAACCATCAAAGTATAGTTTCTAGTTGTCTTTTATGTTCAAGTTGAAGATGGATTCATCAGGGAATTCTAAAATTAGTGGATTCTCTTAGTACGTTGGTACTTCTGCTAATTGGTCTGCAATACCTTATCCTTTGATATCCTTCTTGTGAGCACCACCTTGGAAATTAGATATTTGAGTGGGTCAATCTTGGCAAGGAGCTTTATTTTGTGTGTTAACAAGTAGTGTTTGAACTTCTGTGAGGAAAACACCACTACTAGAAAAGCTTTTTCAATGAAGGAATAGTTTAAATCATGCCCTACCATGGTCTGACTGATTTAGTAGATTTCCCTCTCTATTTTTTTTTCATCATGTTGAGCTAGGAGATCACTAAGATTTGTTGTTGCTAATATGTAGAGGATCAGAGGCTTTCTTGGGATTTGTGGCATAAGCACTGGAGGTGTGAGTAAATACTCTTTGATTTTTTTAAAGGCCTGATCACACTTGTTGTCCTACTTGTACGATACCCCCTTGTGGAGTAGGTGAGAACATGGGATTCACTTGTTTGCTAGCTAAGCTATGAAGCAACAAATGGACTAAAGCCTTCCTTATAGGCCTCTTAGCCGCTTCAATGTCCTAGGTGCATCCATCTTGAGGATTTCCTTTACCTTAGCGGGATCTATTTCAATTCCTCTCATAGACACAATGTATCCCAACAACTTCCCTAATTGTATGCCAAAGACACACTTCTTTGGATTAAGATGGACCTTGTATTCCTCCAATCTATCAAAGATGGCACTTAATGCTGTTATGTGGTCCCTTCTCTTTCTAGATTTTTCCAATATGTCATCCACATAATCTTCCACAGTCTTATGGATCATGTCATGAAATATTAAGGTCATGGCCCTCTGATATGTTGCTCCAACATTCTTTAGGCCGAATGGAATCATGTTCCAATAGTATGTCCCCCATGGACAAGTGAAGTTCATTTTGTGTTGGTCTTCTTTGGCAATCATTATTTGGTTGTACCCAGAGAAACCGTCCATCAGAGAAAGCATTTCATGTCCCATTGTCATGTGTACAATTATTTCAATGTTGGGAAGTGAGAAGCCATATTTGGGACATGCCTTGTTTATGTCTCTAAAATTTGTGCATATACGGATTCCCCCATCTAGTTTTGAAATAGGAACCAGATTTGATACCCACTTTGGATAGTCAATTGTTCATATAAACCCTACATCAAGTAGCTTCTTCAATTCCATTTTGACTAACAAGGCTATCTAGGGATGCATTTTTCTAAATTTCTACCTGGCAGGCTTTGCTTTAGGGTAAACTGATAGATGATGTACAATAATCTCTAGATCTATCCCAGGCATGTTAGGATAGCTCCATGCAAATTTAACCTTTCTCTCCCTTAAGAAAGCAACTAGAAGCTCTTTTTCTTCTATCATCAATGATTCAACATAAATGTAATATGTGGGGTTTCCTTTGTTCCCAAGTTGACTAGATTGCACTTCTCAGCTAGAACTGCTAACTTTTCCTAATGTAGAGCACTGAGGGGTAGATTGAATCCTTCATCATCGGCTGCCTTAGAGAGATTTTCACCATTGGATACATCCTTTGTTTTTTACTATTTTAGGGTCAGAGAGTGCCACAGTGTGGTTTTTTCTCAAAGACCTTTTGATTATTCTCAAGTTTTAGCTTTTGTGACTAAAAGATTCAATTGTCTCCCCATAGTAAGCTTGTGTGTCTAGAATGATATCAAACCCATCCTTGGATCTCCGCATGGTACCATGCCTCGTAGTTCCATGAATTCTGAGAGAACTTCATCATTTTTTAAAGTGTCTATAATTGGTGGTTCTCATTGGTTGTAGTCAATGAGTTGGGGGTAAACTAGGTTGATTTCATGGTTTTGACTAGTTGAATCAAATGACATGGTACTAATCATGACGATAGAGGAATTATCCAAAAGCCTAGGTAAATCAGTTATGGCATCTTCCTCATCACTACTACTACAGACATTGGTTATGTCAAATGTGAAATTGTCTAAAGGTAGGCCAGTGGATATGAGCAATTGAAGGGCGACTTTCATTTGCTGAGGAGTTTTGACCTTCTTAACTGGGAGATTTCAGCCATGTATCGTTATACTCAGAGGGGTACATCCGAGGCCAATATTTTTCATTTGTGTCCCAAGAATAATGGGTATTAGAAGCCTGTTGTCATTTTGTCCCATCTTTTTTTTCTATCATAGCCCATGGCTAGCATCATTTGTAAGCCTTTACTATTATCATCCATAGGTAAATCGATTGTGATCTATTGTCTTAGTACAGGAGATGGGATGGGTCCTCTTCTAATACTTCCCGGCTGAGATCTCCCCAACTTCTAAAGCTAGAGGAGCCTACTGGGCAGGTTTGGGATGAGGAAGCATCATTTGATTGTTTTCATCCTCATGACCTAGGAGATTGTGGCAATTCTCCTACCACAATTTTTTTTTTTTGGATTCTATAGTGTCCACACCCATTGTCTTGGATAATGACCTTGATGTCAGAGATGGGTCTTTGTCATATAAGTGGAGGTGAGAGTAGTTGGATCAATGTATGGAGTTCAGGGACCTTCATCATTCTTTGGCACTTGGGGGATTTTGTAATATTTGGCTTCTAGGCTCTTGCAGTAAGAAAAGGGTTCAAGATCCCCATGGATAGTGACCTCTTGTCCTTGGTATGTGAACTTGACACATTGGTGGAAGGTTGATGCCACTACTTGCATCCCATGGATCCACAGACGTGCCAAGAGAATGTTGTAAGGCAAATCAAGGTCAAGGACCTAATGGGTGGTTTCCATAATTGCTAGCCCTACTTGAATAGGGAATTGAGTAGCTCCTTAATAAACTCTTTCTTGATCATCATAAGCCCTAATTATGATGCCTTTTCCATTTTCAATAGACTCCTCTAATATTCTGAGATTATTTATGGGCTTAAGGGAACAAATGTTTAAACCTGCACCTCCATTGACCAAGACTCTCTTGACTTTGTTCTTATGCACTAGGACCTCCAAATGGAGTGAACGATTATGAGATGGTTGGGTGGGGAAGTCTTGATCAGAGAATGTAAGGAGATTTTGGGTAATGATTTTTTTGACCATATCTTGGAATTTTCAACATCAAGATCTATGGAGATGGTGGATGAAGCCAATGCTTCTTCAAGGATCTTTTTGTGGTTCGATGATATCTTCAATAAATCCATCATGGAGATCTAATATGGGGTTCTTTTCAATTGATCAAGGACATTATAGCCACTAGGAATGGTTCTTGGGTTGGAAGTGGGTGCTCTGGGAGGCTGAGATGACCCTGCGATGGTAATTTTGCTGCCTCTTGTGGTGACTCCGCAATCAGCTTGGGCTCCTTTGATGGTGATGACAGTGCAATAGTCATCTAGGCATGCAACGACATGATCATATACATGATTCACACTTTTGAATGCACCCTTCCCTTTATCATTGTTATTGTTCCCTTTGTTGTTGTGATTAGGCATTAGATTCGTGTAGATTTTAAGATTCTGATTTCCCACTGGTTGCTCCACATTTATGATTTTTTCCATCAATGAGGTCTTGAACTAAGTCTTTCAACCTCATACAACTGGCAGTTGTGTGTCCCTTGATTTTATGGAAATCACAAAGGTTATTTTCATTGTACCATGGTGGTTTTACCAAGGGCTCTTAATAATTGTCATAGGTGGGGATTGTGATGAGATTTTCTACTACCAGCCTCTTCATCATGGATTCGACTGATTCCCCAAGAGCTATGTATTTCTTCTTGGGGGATTTTTTTTTCACTGGGTGATCCCCTTTGATCATTCACATTGTTGATTGTTTGATTGTTTGGTTGTTGAGTTACAATGTTATCTTGACAATTCTTCTGATTGTTGTTTTGAGGTTTTTGTTGGGGTGTTGGTGTGTTTTGTCAAGGAGGGTTGATGACAACTTTTGCATTGACAAAACCATCATTGGTAATGTTTCTTTTTCTCACCCACATGTGAGGTTTATCATTGTAGCTCGTGGATGGGTGATTTTTTTTCTACTCAGGATATGTGGGTGTCCCTCCTTGTGTGATAAGGGCTTGTTCAATGTTTAGTGCCTTGGAGATCAATTGATCATATGTGGTGATACCTTGCACCTTGAGATGGAATTCTAAAGCTCCTTCAATATTGGAGATGATAGTGCAAAATTGTTGCTCTTCTAGCATGGCCCATTTGTTCCTATTGGCCTTGGATCACCATCATTGTAGGAAGAAAGCAAATGATTTGTTATTTCCTTGTTTAAGAGCTGATAGTTCCTCTAGACTGACATCCATACCAATATTGAGGCATAATTTTTTATGAATGCATCTACAATTTCCTAGAACTTTTTAATGCTAGGAGGAAGGTGAGAGAGCCACTCCATGGCTTGGCCTACCAAACTTCTAGGAAATAGCGGCGTCAGATATGTATCATCATCTGTGACTTCCATACAATGAACTTGGAATTCCCTAATGTGATCTTTAGGGTTTCCTATCCCATGGTATTTATAAAATTTGGGAATATCAAATCCCTTTGGGAATAGTTTCATTACAAGACTCATGTCAAATGGATAAGGACACAAGTTGGTGGGCGTCTTTGTAGTTTTTCCTAATTAAAGATCAAGCACTTGTTGCGAGAGTAACTTGATTTGTGTTGTTACATCATCTTGCGGATCAAGGGGTGGGATGAAGGTGTTTTGTGGTAGTCCATTTGTTGGAGGGATGGGTAGATTGGTTGGTGTGTTGGTGGATGGTGCTTGCACATTTTGTTGCGCCAAGCATGCTTATACTTGTTGTTGTATCAACAACACTTGTTGTTGGTCCTATTGTTGTTGTGTTATTAGAACTTGTTGTTGAGCTTGCTATTGTTGCACCAACAATGCTTGTTGTTGGGCTGCTAGTTGGACTGCTTCTTGTTGCTCTTGGTATTGCTTCAATGCTTTTTGGTAAGCTTGTTGTTGGGTTGCTTGTTGTTGTGCAAGGTACTATACTTGTGCTTGTGCTTGTGCTTGTGCCTACACTTGTTGAGCTTGGTATTGGGCTTGAGCTTGCGCTTGTGCTTGAGCTTGGACTTGTGCTTTTTGGGAAACTTGTGCAATCTGTGCAGCCTATGTGGCTTGAGTATCTTGATGTTGTTGTAATAGGGCTTTGGTTTGAGTAGCCTTATGTGCTTGTTGTGCTTGTTGCACTTGTTGTGTTGCTTGAGCTACTTGAATGGCTTTCACTGCTTGAGTGGCTTGTGTTGCTTGAGTGGCTTGTGCTACTAGCGAATTGCACTTGTTGAGCGAGTAGTTGTGCAGCTTGTCAGTTTTGGATTTTTTGAAGTTCCTTTAAATAGGAAGCTTGTTGAGCAGCTTGTAATACAATGCTATATTAGATTGATGTATTTGTGTTTGGTGGAGGAGGTGGTGGTGGTGGTGGTGGATTTGTTATGGTGTTTTTTGTTGTGATGAGAAGCAATGTTGTATTGATGACTGAGATTGTGGTGGATGATGTAATTGATATGCTTGGTCCTTGAGAGACCATGTTTTGGGGAATGGTTGCTTTTGTTATAGGGATGGTTGCCATCTGTTGTTGTGATATCGATGGAAAAATGGGAGGATTTGGTATGATGATTTGATTGATGATTGGGGGATTGTTTTGAATGAGTGGCAGTAATGGTGGTAACCCAAAACTAAGAGTTGATGTTGATGTTGGTGGTAAGGGTGGAAGTGGTGGAAAAGTTATTGGAATACTTCCTTGGGGAAATGATGAAGATGTAGGTTCAAAGATGCCCCTTGGTCTAAATAAGTCTCCTCCTTGTGAGGTCATAAGGAGAGAGGTTTGTGCATTTAACGGGTATGTCGGTGTTGCATGAAATGATGATGATGGGTCATTAGGATCATGAATGGTGAGGGGGAAATATGGATGAGATGGATTTTGGGTTATGAATTTCCCTAAGATTATATTTGCATCCAAATCTTGGTTACTCACGATGGGGTGAGTTTATAGTGCATTGAGAAATGCACTCCCTTTATTAACAATAGGTTGAGTTGGAGCAATGGATGATGTAATTTGGGGGATGGGTTTTGTGATACTTTGGAACAAAGGTATAGATAAGATAGGGGACATGGATGAAATTGGAGGCATGAAACCAAGATGTTGTTCCATAATGGTACTCACATCGTAATCATAAGGGATTTTATCCCCTTGTTTTGCTAATTCAAGCATGTATTGTGAGGTATGGAGCTTCATCATGATGTTGGAAATTCTATGATTCTCACTATTTTGGACCATTTTAGTGATCATGTCATGTGTCATCCTGAAGGAATTATTGGTGATATCCTCCACTTGAGCTTCCTCTTGTAGATTTTGTGATGATGAAGGAAAATTAGTTAAGGGATTACTTGATCCAATGGGATTCATTTTAGAGTTTGTTTGGCTTAGGTCACTTGAAGTTGATGTTTCTTTGTTGGTCTTCATGTTCTTCTTGTGTTGTGATCTTGTTTGAACCATAAAATGAGGCTCAAAAGAGAAGATATAGGATTATTAAAGATCAAAGGTGTGATGGTGAAATGTGTGAAAGGTGGGTGATATGGATGATTAAACTCTTTAAAAGATCTTGAGGGGGGTGTGCTAGAATTTTGGGACTTTTTGGATTTTGGATTTTGATTTTGGATTCTTGGATTCTTGAATTTGATTTTGACCTCGACATAGTTTTGGATTTCTTTTATTTTTTGGATAGTGAAGAAATGGACTCCAAGATATTGGATGTTATATATGGGATATATTTTCTCACAAGACAATAAATGGACTAAGTGTAGGAGAAGGATGCATCTACCCACACTTAACCAAACAAAGATGATTTTGATGATAATTCAAATAAGCGCATGGAGAAGGATGCATCTACATATACCTAGCTAAACAAGATGATTTTTTATATTTTCATTAAAGGATTTTCATTTGTTTCAAGGATTTTTGATTCATGGATTTGCCAAAAAAGTCTATCACGAAGGATGATTTCAAAATTTCAAGAGTTGTTAGTGAGATGACTTTGGTTTGATGTTTTGAAAGATGGATGAAGTTTGAATTTGATCCTATGTGTACCTAAAAAGACTCTTTTTTACAAGACCTCGGTTTTGAAGAACATGCTTTACTCTAAACAAGGTGTTCAAATTCCCAAAAAAGATTTATATTTTGACAATAATAGAACGAGTACCAATCGGGATTGTTTCTTGAGGCTCTTTTGTAAAAGTTGAAAAGAAATATTTGTCTAAATTCATAGAGAGTTAAGAGATGCTTTTGATGATCTTTGGACTAAGAGCTTTTGACTTTTATTTTTGTATTTTTATCTTTTGTGAAATCATTTGAGACACATGTGTGGGGTTCAATTTTTCTTAGCTTTGCTTAGTGACTTCATTTTACAAACAATTCTTGATTAGGACTTTGAGCTAGATGTCTAATGTCTTCACTTCTTCTTATCCCACAAAGTATATCATGTGTAAATTCAATGAAATCAAGGAAAAGGTTACCTATTTTTGACTTTAGTAAGAAAATTGAGATGTAAATTCAAATATTTAGAAGCCTCTAAGGATAGAATCCCTAGGGCAAGCAATAATACTTGAATTTTGTTGAAGATATTTACTTCCTAAAGGGTTTGAAATTTGATGACAATGTTTTTTTTTTTCCCAATGTTTTTGATCAAGCAAAGTGTTTCGTTTACAAAAACATGCACAACCCTATGGATATGAAAGACTATATTTGTTGAATCCCCAATTGGACGAGTCCAGCTATGCCTACTTTCAGCGAATGGTTAGATGCTTGACCACACAAGCTCCCCCTTACAGTGCACTCACTTCTTGGGTCAACCAAGCATCAATAGCCATGAATCTCCCATGGAATACTTTCCATTTTGACTAAAAGTCGTAAAAGTGTGGGGCGGCTTCAGAACGACCGTTCTTGGACCAACAAATAGATAAAGGATTTTGTCCTTTTCTAAAAAAGGGTTTTAATGTGTGAATTCCATTCATGGGGAACCATCCATGCAACAAGAGACCATTTCTTCCCTTCTCATTGAAATAATCCTCATGCTATTGGACTTTCTTTCAATATCCACAGTTATATCCCAGGTGGAAGTCACTTGGCTTTACTATCTTCCCAGTTGTGTCGTTCCATTGGGTGATTACTTTTTCCCACAAGGCAGGCCCTCTAAGATAAACAAAAGAAAGAAAATGTATTTGTAACTTGATCAATATTTATTGCAAACCAAAGAGAGAGAATGTACGCAATATGCTCAACACACACTTGCAATATTTGTTCAATATTAAAGTCCAAATTGAAGTGTGTGGTAATTACTTATGCAACTTAATATCACCAAAAGTCCTTTTGATTCTCAAGATCATCGTGAGGCGCAGAGAAACACATACATCCTTTTAATAATATTATTTGAGTAAGTAATTACAAAACAAAGAAGCACTTGTTCATTTTAAATCCACAAAGAAATGATTTGATTCTTTTCAGTGCACCAAAAGGAAATATGGAAGTTTCCTTGTTCAATTTTTAATCCCAAAACCAAATCTAGTGAGTTTGTCCTAAATTCTTTTTAAGCCCTTTGTAGCAAAAATTGAAAGCTTTTGTAGTGTTCTTTTTAGAGCCCAAAAGAAATTTAGTATATCTTAAGCACATGAAAGATAACAAATTTTTAAGAGAGATTATGAATTCTCTAAGAGTGTTAAACAAACACTAAAGTGTTCAAAAACACTTGATGTAATGAGAGAATGATGTCATAATGCAACTTTCAACTTGATTTCCTTCCTTCAACTTTGATTAATCCAACCTACAAAAACTAGTTAGAACTACAAAATAGAGGTTAGGAAAGAAATTAATAGCCCAGATGATCAAAATTAGAAGAAGCACATGTTATAAAAAATTGAAATTTCACTTTGTAATTCACTCTAGCGGTGGAGTTTGCACAGGTAGTGCAGTTTGAGGGACCTAACAGTGCTATATAGCATTGCTAATTCTGCATGTGTCACTTTGTAGAAAAATAGGGAGTGTGATTGCACCAGAGGTTTTCCTAGCGATGTCGTTTGAAATTTGAGAATTCCATCATGTGATAATTGAACTAGTGGTGGAATTTAAGAAATTTGAATTATGGGTGGGAAAGACCGAGCATCGTAGTTTGTAGTTTGTAGTGGTTTCGTATGGTGCCACTGGACTAATGGCAGTGGTGTATGGCGTCATTGAACTGATAGCGATGCAGTTTCCTATAGACATAAAAAATAGAGAAAAATCATGATTTTTTTGTTAAAAAATGTGATTTAAATTTGAGATTTTTCCCCCTAGCGCCAAAATGTGAACCCCAATCCTAGCACCTACAAAACACAAGAAAAAAACACATACATCAAATGCAAGTGGGAATTAAGATTCCTCATGAAATCCATTAACAATACTCAAAATAGGAAATAAAATTGAGGAACACAATGAGAAAGCAATGAAATCCTAATTAAGCAAGCAAACTCTTGATCCCATGGGGGAATTGGTGCCAATTTGATGTGAAAAGTGGCCCTTTCCCAACTCCTATGATGCAATATTGATGAATGATGCACTTTGATGTTGATTCAATTGAGATCCATGATGAAAAACCTACATAACCTAGTTATAAACTTGATAAAATAGATGGAGATGGATATCCTTGAAGATGAAATTGAGTATAGTAAGTTTACTCAAATTGTGGATGATCAAAATGAGGAGTGAAGCCTCTTATTTATAGAAAGACAAGATGGAAGAATTCCCAAAATGAAGCAATGTGGGATCATTCAACACCCAATAAGGAGGTGCCACTTTTCAAGATGTGAATGGGAAAAGGATGTGCACATTTTGATGACTGTTCCCATAAATGCAATTAGGTGGAATTTGAAAATAATGAAATGACATGTAAGAGGGAAAAAGAATTTCTTAAATGCCACTTGGCTCAATGAATAAAGATATGAAAGATGGAATAAATGTCTTGTTGGAAGGACAAATCTACTTGGATGGATTTCAAATTTGGAAGAATATTCTCTAAAAGATGCCAAGTTGAGAGAAAGTAGAGATTTAATAGATGAATTAAATGTATTTTCATGTGAAAGTGGAAAAAGCTAGAGGATGGGACATGGATTAGTATTAAATTAATCAAGTATTAATTAATTTAATGAGGGATTAGATGATGTGACTAATTGATTTAGATTTATGGGTTGATTGAAATAAAAAATGAGAAGAGTGTGATGTAGATTTTATTAAATAAAGGGTTTCATTTATTTAACTAAAGGGAATGATGTTAGATTAAATTAAACAAGGTTTAATTAATAGGGTGACTTTAGAGATTTAATCAAATAAAATGAATTATTTAATTAAATAGAGACATAGGGTTAATTAGATCATATTGATTTATTTAATTAACAAGAGAGAATGACCTAATCAAATAAAATATTATTTATTTAATTAAGGGATGAAGAGTGATGATAAGATGAGAAGGTGATTCAGGATGAAATAGTGTTAGTAATCAAGATCAAGTGTGTAATTCCAATTAGTACATTTTACGTGTCTGTAGGGATATTACAAGCTCAGAGCCACCAATTACCATTAGCTTTATGATTCCATGTTTTTTGGCAAGTCTCAATCCCAATAACAAAGCTTCATATTATGCTACATTATTTGTATAGACAAAAGATAGTGTAGAAGAGAACTTATAAGTATTTCCAGTAGGTGATACTAATAAAATTCCTACATCAGATCCTTCTTTGGAGCTTGCACCATCAAAGTACATTTCCCATAATCCTTTATTAGACATTCTTGAAACATCATTTTCTATAGGTGCAAGACATCTCTCAATCTCTCTTTGTGCTTCTTCTACCTTGAACTCACCAATGTCGGTATCTATGAAAAGAATTGTGTTATATTTAGGGACATGTTCCAACATATGTGGTACCCTATATTTTCTCATTACTTAGAGATTCTTACCATTGATGGGAAAAGTGGTATAAGACATGTCACACTGTATACTTCCTCCCATAGATGCACTCCATTTTCATGAGAATAACATTCCATAATTAGGTGGGATATCAACCACTACCACACTCATTTTAAAATCTTTGTCAAGGAAATTTTTCAATCTATATGGAAGCTCATTTATCACACCTACCATAGGGAATTCTTTGACATCCATGGCATAACACTTTCCATGAGTGCTATCAACCATTAACCCTAATGCATCCATGATTTTAACTGGAATGATATTGTTTGATGTACCAGAGTCAATAATACAATTCTTTATCAAATTCCCCCAACCAAGGTAAGGAAAAATGGATCTATCTTATTTGGATAAGTGTTCAAAGAATTTCCTAGGAAAATATGGGGAAGCTCAGTAATTACTCCTTCAACCTCTTTACCTTTCTTGTCCTTTTCACTCAATTTGAATGGAGTAGGTTCCACTAAATCGTTACAAGCTATAGCAGCACCATTGATAAGGGTCACTTCCTTTTGTTTATATTACTCTATCATCATCATTTCAAGAAAAGGTACAAACACTTTAACTTGGTTAAGTAACTAAAACATATTAATAAGAGTGTACTTGGGAAATTCAATTGAAGGCATACCTTGTTTGTTGCTATTATTTTTCTATTGATTTTTGGTTGCTTTAGCCTTTTGTTTAGCATCCTTCCTTATGGATTTAGGAACTTGCTTATATGTCTTTGATTTTTTAGCAAAAAAATTGTGTGCAAGAGTAGCTTTTGACTTTTCTTCTCTCTTGGCCCTAATTTTTTCTCCCTTACCTTCTTTATTTTTGGCAGCTTCTACTTTTTCATTAGGTTCATGTTCTTTTCCCTTAGAATTTTGTTCCTTGATGAATAGACCAACAAGATTACCTTGTTCACCTCCAATAGTTCTATTCCTCAAATGGTAAGAACTCCTAGCTTGAAGAGCTAATACTATTGTATATTTTGTAATCTATTCCACATAGGGTATTCTTAATGATATGCATTAGTAATTTTCCTTTGATTGTCAACATCTACTTCATAAGAATCTTCATCAGAGGATCATTCACTACAAGCAATGTTAGAATCACCCATAATCATAAGTACATCATCCTCCTCTTGATCTTGTTGATCACACTCCTTAGGTATGTCATCTTCTACTTCCACTATCTATTCTACTACACATTGTTGTGAGGAATGTGGCTTTTGGAAAGTCATACACCAAAGAGTATCTTCAATAAAATTTCCTGAATTCTTTTGCAAAGGGTCTTGAGGAACTTTGTTTTGAGTATTCCTCTAATTGTGTAAGACAAGCTTCCCATTATATAAATTGGTATTGTAAGGGTGATCTTGCGATCTAGAGGGTCTCTCATTCCTTTGGTAATTCTTTTGTTGGGCCTTCTCTTTCCTTACAATTTTATCATTGATAGTTTTCATAAAAATATCAAGCTTGTCCTCAATTGTTCCCCCTTTAGTGCCTAAACTATTTTCTTTCTTTTTTGAAATTTTGAAAATTTTTGGATCATCTCTTCTACCAACTTTACTAGTTTTTTTGCTAATATTTTCAATATGGTCTACTGTCTTGAAAGCTTCTCTTAAATATTGAGGACACTTATCTAGAAAATGGTAACTCATTTTTGCATCAAAAGCATTGCAATAATTTATGAAACACACATGATCACTTAAGTGTAGATGAGGAGGCAACCTTTTTCTATCCTTATGGAACCTTGTATTAAAATTAGCAATAGATTCATTAGATCCTTTAACAATATTGTTGAATTGATTCAACATAAAACTTGAATCAGTCTTGTCATTGTATTATTCGCTAAAAACCCTTTTGAATTCCTCCTAGGAGCCAATACTCTTAGCAAGTAAACTCTTGTACCACTCTCTTGCATCCTCAATGAGGGGCTGCATGAACAACTTGATTATGAAATCCTTTGCCTCTACCTCAAAATCATCCATAACATTAGTGAATGCTTTGAGATGGTCTTCACCACTTAAAGCATTATTTCTAGAGAATTTGACTAGAGCAAGCCTAAAATATTTAGGGAAAGGGTTAGGGTAGCTAGGTATTCCAATGAAACACAGTTGTTGGTTTCTATCTACTTGGAGTGGCCTCCTAGTATGTCAATCCCTATGATCCTCTTTGTTCTCATAACCTTTCTAGTTGTCAGAGTGGCTACCATATTTTTCTTTTCCACTTTCACCATCACCTCCCCCTTTCTTAGTTCCCTCATCATCTTTAATATAGGACTTATCATTGTTATTTTTACCTCCACCACCACCTCCTTGATCTCCACCACCACTTCCACCAGGACTGTGTCCATCATATTTCTTCTTTTGCAACTCACTATTAGTATGTCCAAAGCTTGAAGCCTCTAGAATACGGGTGGAAATTTGAAGGAATACAATCTTCCTAGCCATTTCTACATTAGAAGCTATTATTTCAGCTTTTTTCAAATTTTATTGTAGCTTTTCACTTTCCAACTACAACCTTAATATCTTAGGATCTGGAGGTATATCATATGGGGTTGGATCAAATTTGTCCTTATTTTTGGGGATTTCGGTAGATGAAGTATTGGTTTTATCATTGGTTTTTAATGTAGTTTTCTTGGGTTGGTCAATAGGTCTCTTCCCATGATCTACAAATGATGTTTTCTTCATACTAATAAGAGGATCTGAGGCTCTAGTGGCTAAGACAGAGGTTGTATACGTGTCAGTAGTTGAAGCCACCATTGAGACTGCTGCTCCAAGAATATCATTAGTCATCTTTGAGGTGAATTTAGAAAGGTTTTCTTCAAAGGTTCTACACCTCATGGCCTCTTCTCTCATTTTATCCAATTTTTTTCTTCTAGCATCTCCCTAAAGTTTCTTAGCTCTAATCCTATCTTCCCTCTCTTTCAATTCTTTCATTCTCTTTTCTTCTTGTTCTTGAAATATTAACTCCTCTTCTTCAATGGATTTCATGTCATTATCTATATCCTCCTCATTTTCCAGAATATCCCCATGCTCACTTGGGGCAAGAGTGAAATAAGGTTGGTTAACAAGGTCCTCTTCAAAAGAAAAGTGGACTAGCTCACCAAGGGATTTTCCTCATGGCTTAAAATTGGAACCAATTCCAAGGGTTGAAGACTTAGAGAACTTCTTATTCTTTTCCCAAAACTCCCACCTATCTTCCTCTTGTGAGATATTTAACTCATATCAAAGACTTGTTCAATAGGAAAACTTCCCTGGTCTACATTAGACTCTTAAACTTTATGTCCTTCTTCATGGACACTAGAACCACTTATATCGACATGAAAAGTAGGAGATACATTAGGATGGGAATCAACAGACTTAATTCAAAATGTTTTCTGACCCATTCATGTTGCTTTTCCTTTGTAGGTTTATATTTTTCCTTCTACTTAGGATGATTCTTTGCATAGCTTCTAGTCTTCCTCACAATGTCAAGTACTGCAAAATATTTCTTGATGTTTTCTTTTTGAGAACTAATCTTCACACTGGTACTAGAGAACTTAGAGTTTCCACCTAGAATATTGGGAAATAAAAAGTGATTACACTTTGATTTTGTACTTTTTATTCCAGAAAAGACTTTAAACATTACCCTACAGAAAATGGTAGAATGAAATAAAACCTCACGCATAAGACCTAGTATGATGGGACTAATGCAATAGACTTAAAACTAACTATTCCTTAAACAATAAGGAATATCACATTGAACAAATAACTTTGATTGTACCTGATCTGAACTTAGAGACTTTGGAATTAGCTAGTCCCCAGCAAAGTTTCCAATTTGTTGGTTATTTTTTAAGAACCAAACTGATCTCCAGAAATACCTATGGATTTTTCCATCTCCAATTATCAGTAATTCTAAAGGGATTGGCCAAAAAATGAATAGAGGTTGTTAAACTTCTATTCCTACTCTTTGGGATCTGTAAAACCGAGGAGGCTGATCCCACAATGTACACCTAAATACTTTTCACAATTACAATCAAATACATTGTCAATAATAGATATATCTCATGATACCACTCAATAATATACATCAAGTAAGTTGGAAACATACATATCAATGTTATATGTATCAAGTATGAGAGAGTAGACTTTGAACACAAAAACAACAACAATAGTATTCCCTTCTATGATTAAAAGACTAAGTAGTTAATGAATCAACATTGTAAATGTAACACAAATACTCTGCATGAACCAGCGTCTTTATCCCAAGCACGAAGTCAATACCATTCAATATAACTTGATAAAAATTTAAACAATAGCACCTATAACCCCAAGAAATATTGCATTACAACATTCCTCTATGACATTTAGGATTATTAATTCTTACAAATATCCTAGGACATAGTTCTTATAAGTCATCAATCTCATACAAGCACTTACATCAATTCATTGAATCAATAAGCAAGCATGAAACTAAACATCCATCATATAATGACAGAGACAAATGAAATAAATTCTTGATTACTTTCAATTATAACTCATAACACACATACAAGGAGAGATAATAACCACAGAACTGATATTACTTTGTATTATAATGCTATATCAATAGCAGTCTTACATACATAAATATGAACTCCAAGTGAAAATAAGAACAAAAGACTCTAAAACTTGCTTCGTACTATCTTGAAAAATTAATAGTATCAACTCAAAAAAATTCAACTCCCTTGCTACTGGTCTTGAATTCCTTCTTATAGAGATAAAGGAGAAAATAAGCCTCAAACCAAATAGCACACGTGTCATGATCCCATTGGACCACTTGCCACATTATTCCCCTTTCATCTATACTTAAGTCTTTAGGCGGAGCAAATAAACATGAGGTAGAATTATCCTCAACTCTTTGTGAAGAATAGGTCCCACCTCAAAGAACATCATTAGTTTGTTACAATAGTTTCAAAATATTTTCCATGTGTTCAAAATGCCAACTGTGGGAGAATCAAAAAAGAAAAACTTACGAAGCAAGGAAGGAAAGTAGATAAAAGTTCAAAATTTGCTAATCCACATTATCACTATTGGCTAATCATTTGAACTTTAAGATGAGATTAATATTTTACCATGTTAGACCAAAAGGCTAATTTGTACTATATTCAGGCTATGCATTATTTCTCTCCTATCTATTAATCTCCTTATTCACTCATCCTCTCACAGATTCATTCTATGTATTTCTCCAACCAAATGTTGCATTCCTCATCAATGGACCATTTAATATTCAATAAATCTTGCACCTTAGTAACATACTAGGAGTACCTTGCATCAATCAAAATCTTGGCTTCCTTAACAAACATATCCACTTTTTATTCAATTTCCACTATTGTATCAATGTTTGAATTGAGCAAGATGTAATAGGTGACATAAAAATTCATCATAGCCACTCCAAGCATTCCTCCCAAATCTATCTTCCAGGTGTCAAATGGGTGTATTTCATGTTTAGAGTTCAATATTTTAGGCATACCATGTTCCTCAATCTCCTTGAATATTTTCAACTTACTCTAGAGCCATATACCCAAATTTCCATGGAAAGTAGTTATCTCGTTTATTGAGTCAATAGTTTTCAAGATGTCAAGAACATTTTTGGGTGACTCAGGTTCCTCAGTCATTTTTGGCATCATTTCTTTCAAAGCATTTACTCTAGCAATCCAATTATTTGGACATTCATTCCTAGAGGCCTCTTGTACTTGCAGATACTTTGTATTTTCCTCATGAATATTCTTATATGTCACCTAGACATCATTAGCCCTGTGGAACAACTTAGTCACCCTATACTTTAGTACATCAACAAAAATTTCATTGGCCACCCTAACTATTTCTAGTCTGACCTACTTGACATTTTCCTTCTCCATAATTAACTTTCCTTTCAAATCATCAATTCTTAGGGCCAAAGTCTCGCTATCCTATGTAGACATATCAAATGAAGAATAAGAAGGTTGAGTCATTATTTTCTAAGTAGCCTAAATAGTAGCTCTCATTTTATTCAACTCATTCAAGGCCTTATTATATTCCTTAACCAAGGATTCATATTTTTCTTGAGAAATATGTGCAGTATCCACACTAAGCACTGCAACATGTGTAGTCAACTCAGTTGCCTGGATTGGGATTATGGCAATAGCTCTCTTGACCACTAGTGAACCAATAACTTCTTCAATAGCCCTAGCAACCTCATGTTTACTAGTATTAGGTACCATAGACCAAATTGCAAAGGTATGCAGCTTTGGACTATATCCATAACCAAACACTTTATCCTCAAATTAATCTTCAAATATGAAAGCTTGAGGATCTCTCCTAACTGTATCATATGCTATGGCAAAAATGATAGTACATCCTAGTAACAACATGATTCCACTATCTTTGACAATCCTTTGAGCCTTAGTGATAGTAATAGCTGTAATTTCAGCCCTAATTTTCTCTTCCTTTGCTTTCTCATCTTCCTCCTAATGACAAGGTTTAACATTATCAACCAACCTAGTGGTAACAACAACTTATCCTATAGGCCTTTTACCAATCCATGACCCTCCTTTTGTGACACATCCAAAGGTTTCTTGCATAAATTTTTCTATTTCTTTCTTTGCACTCCTAGATCTAGTGGAAGCAACAGGGGTACTAGGCAAAGTGTTAGACACAGTCACTGGCTTAGGCTTAATTTCAGCTAAAGGGTGTTGATTTTTAAGTCTTTTAACCCTTTTATAATTTGGTTTCCTTTCTGGTCTAACACTGGATTCACTAGGCTCTAGGTCACTCATGCTTGTAATGTAAATGTAACTAGGGTTTACAATTTCTTATGGCCAAATAAAACCCTTCACAATTATGATAGGACAAAACACTACTATTGAATAGGAAACCTTTCTTCACAATCTATACAATGCTCAATCACCAAATTGAAACTACCAGAAATGACTAAATTGCTAATTCACCCAATTTTCCTATCAACTTTCTAAGGCATTCACCTTACTACCTCAATTAGAAGGAAGTATAAGTTTTTCTTACCCAGACGAAAGCAGTTTCACTTTGGTTGTTGATAACTTATCGAGCTTGCCTTGCAAATTCTTCTACTTCTAGTATTCTTTCTACTAGCCAAGGAATTAGGATGCACGATAAACTAGATATCTACTTTTTGTTATGGCCAAAAGGGGAGCATGTCACCATTAATAGTTGATAGCAAGCTCGCGTGAGTGAACTAACAATTACCCATTCAGTTTTAAACCTTGATCATTGATCCTTCAACTTTAAAACTATATCAATGGTTATTGATCCACCTTGGCACCTTCCCTTTAGCTTTATACGAAATCCTTAGGATTTCACCACGTTGCCTCTTCATGTAGTGCTTGTTGCCAATCACTGATTTATTTCATTCTCGTCCAATTTTATCAGCGATGCAAGTGCTTCATGTGATAAAATCTCATCCCTTAGATATGTGGCTTGTTTCTTGATCATGTTCATCTCCATCGTTCCACGCTAATTCAATCTAGCATCTTGATTTTTATCAACAAAATGAGATGAAAGGACCATATTTTGACATGTGTACCTACATAAACAATCAATGGTACAAAAAAGATATTGCAAAGAAGGTGTATTAAGGTTAGAGAGAGAAACCTTCTTGAAAGTAACCTTATCACTTATCACTAATCCTTCTTATAAGGTTCACAAGTAATTAGTGATGAGAGATTATCCTAATATCATTACATATCACACATCGCTAATCAAGAGCTTCACACTTAAGAGAAATTTGTCAGTTGTGATGCAATTGGAAACTCATCTCCTCACTCATCACTGATTTAAAACAATCTCTTCATAACACAATTGTGATAAGTGATGAAAATATGATCATAAGTTCAAAGGTCATCGCTCATCACTATTACATCTTTAAGAATTCAGAAATCGTTAGAGATAAGTGATCCCTTAAGATCCTCACTCATCGCTATTTGTAATTAGAAGTTCAAGGAATAATTCACAATGAGTGATATCAAAGAGATATCACCTCATCACTCGTCGCTTATTTGAAACATACATTTCAAAAGTGACTAGTGATGAGTGATAAATACATAAGGCCGATTGATCTTAAGTGAAAACCTTTAGGCATGTGCTCATAAGTATTTTTAATGGAGGGTACTTCCTAGGATGATACGATAAATAAAAAGGACTTAGATACCCCAAAACCATTGTATCTAGATTATTGGTTAGGGAACCAGATGCCCAATAATAAAAGTAGACACAAAATTTTAAATAGTGACCAACAATGGGCAATAGGGAGTCAACAACAAAATAGAACATTCAAGTGCATTAAGAAAATGAATCCTAAAACCCTCCTAAATGAAACAAGGCTTTAAGATTGGACACGATAATTAAGGTTCCATCACATTCTTCTGCTATCTTCTATCTCGAGGGATTTTTGCAATTGCAAGGTATGGATCTCTATAGAAATAGGAAAAACTACCTCTTTTCCATATACTAGTTCATAAGGAGAGGTATTTAGGATTATGTCTACCCACAGAGTAGCTCACAGCTGCTTGTACCAATCCCTTTGTCACTCTGACCCAATGCACTTGATTAACCTAATTAGGTTTTTGTTGGTCGACTCCGCTAGCCCATTTCCTTGTGGGTAGTAATTTGATGAAGTTTGAAGGTAAACCCCATGTTTGATAGAGAAATATGACATCCTCAAACCTCAAAAATCATGTGCGTTGTTGTATATGATGGTTTTTGGTGAACCAAATCTGGTTACCAACTCTTCAAGGAAGTTGACGATCTTGCCTTCTATAGCATTTTTTAGGGTGACATCCTCCATCCACCTTGTGAAGTAATTAGTCATTGTAAGGATCCACTTATAGCTAGCACTAGAAATAGGATTTATCATCCCAATGAAGTCCAAACCCCATTGAGCAAAGGGTTCTTTAGTTATAATTGGGCTCAAAGGAAACACAAAATTATTTCTTTTGCTAACAAAATATTGGCACTAAGTACACTTTTGCACTAGATGATGCACTTTGGAAACCATGGAGGGCCAACAGTATCCTACTCCAATTATCTTAAGGTGGTAGTCTTGGCGCAAAAATTTCCACCCTCAGGATTACTATGAAACTCATTAAGAAATCTTTATGCCTATGGATTTTTCAAGCATTGGAGGAGGACACCATCATAATTCCTTTTAAATAAGATACCTTCTATTAATACATACCTAGTGCCTTACAATTGATAGTATCGCATTTTGTAGGAAAAAAGGTTTGTTGGGTATTGCATCTTTTACATATACTATGTTCGATCCATCACCAAGAACTCGTTAGACTCGAACTGGTTTGTGTAAAATTGATCAGTCTCCTTCTTAGCTACAAAACTTGATTCCTACACAAGATATTCACACAAACCTCTTCCTTGAACCAGTTTGGTTGGTCTAATGTCGACATCATACTCTAGGATCTTGGTGATATAGTTTTCCCTATTCTTGGTTATCTTGCCTTTTATTATATACTACTATACATTGGGATGTCCGATGAGAATGGTGATTCTATTGGCCGACACTAGTTTTCAAAACTTCTTTAGGATTTTAACAATGGAAAAAGCTTGTTTTTCAACAAAATCATACCTGGCTTCATATCCTTTAAGAGTTCTTGAGTAGAAGGCGATAGGATGCTCTCCATTATTTTCTTCATCCTTCTGAGTGAGTACAAAAGCTATACTATGTTGGCCACTGTATACATAGAGTAGAAAATCCTTGGAAAAGTCTGTGTTACCCAAAATTGTGGCAGCAGGGATAGCTACCTTTATCTACTTGAAAGCTTCTTTTCCTTTAGGGTTCCATTTTAACATTAGGTTCTTTTTGAGCATCAACGTAATGGACCTCACGATGCCTATGAAACTTGAAATGAACTTGTTGATAAACTTTATCTTCCATGGAAAAGACTATAGCCCCTTTTGATTTAGTGGTAGGGGTAGCTCCATTATAGATATCACCCTTTCTAGGTCTATTAATCTTCCCTCCTTTGAGACCAAAAAACCAAGTAGCTTACCTTGGTGCACTCCTAAAACATATTTTTTGGGATTAAAATAATTTGATTAATTAATCCTCTCAAAGCAATATCCATTGCTCACTAAAAATTTGCACCATCATTTAAAAGTCCAAAGGGAATTTTTGAGTATGAAAATGTTCCCCACTTAGTGGTAAACATTGTTTTATGTTGGTCACTTTCCTTCACATATACCTAGTTATAACCCAATAAACCATCAAGCAATGAAAACATCTTCGATGTGGCCACAATATATAGGATCTTCTCCATTGATGGAAAAGGGTAGTGGTCCTTGAGTGAGGCTTTATTCAAATCTCTTAAATCAACACAAAGCCTAATATCACCATTATTTTCCTGAACTTGTACTAGATTTGACACCTAGGTGGAATTCTTAATTGAATATGTGATCTTTGATTTGATCCATTTGGTGATCTCTTGCATCATCAACACTTCAACCTTTAGATTAATTGGCCTTTGTTTTTGTCAAATGGGATTTGATCCTTTAGCCATGTGAATAGTATGTTGAATTATGCCTAGATCATACCCTCTAAGATTCTCATAGGTCTAGGCTACAACCCCATCATACCTAGAACATAGATCCCTTAGTCTTTCCTTATCATTTTGTGGAACATCCCTTCTAACCTTTAATTTTCTATCACTTTTGACATCAAGCTCTTCATAATCTCTTACATCTGCAGTGAACCTTTGTTTGTTATTTATTGCATCCTAGCAATCAAAATGATTTTCAAGGGAGATCAAACCTCAAGGAAGCTTATTTCCTTTTAACTAGATAAATTTCCCTTCAAGGGATTCTAATTTAGGTTGTGGATAGTTAGAATCTCTTCCTAATTTCTATAAAGAGGCAGCAATTTGAATATCATCCTCAAATACCTACCAATTTTGATCATTGTTGGGAATTGCTAGTCGAACAATTATTTGTATTGCATTCTACATTGTTGTTGAATCAGAAACTGGTTCAAATTGTGAACTGATTGAAGCCATTTGATTAGCAACACTCTTTTGAGATCAAAGAATGACTTGTATATTAAAAGCTTCAAAAATCTCAATCAAATCCCATATCTAATGTTTTTATGGCTTCATTCTTATATTCTTTGCAGTCGCTTGCCCATGGATCTAGCTCACAACTAACTCTAAATCTTTGAATGCTTATATTCTCTTCATGCCTATTTTTTCTACAAGAATAAGACCATGAACCAAGGATTCATATTTCGCATCATTGTTCAAGCATGAGAACTAAAAATGAAAATCCTTGAGGTTTTTTTATCCTGTCAAGGACACTAATTAGACACCTACTCTAGAACTAACTTTGCATTTGGTGCCATCAAAATATAAGGTCCACAGATGGTTGTCACCTAGATTATCATATTCCTCTTGATCCTTTATCAATTTTAGAAAGACTTGATCATCATTGAAGATCACATAGGTGTCTAGTCTCGTCACATGAAAGTTTCCAAATGGGTCAGAGTCAATCAATTGGTTGAGGAGGACCTCCTCTTCAAGGGTTAGATCATTAATGTCTTCTTCATCCTCCAACATTTCTACACAATATCTCTCCCTTTGCAAGAAGGAGGTATGTGTTGCTTCAAAGCATAGGATTGCATTATCCACTAAGTGTTTCAGATGTGAAGATTCAGACAAGATTTTTATATTTTCCCCATGCTTGGTCTTCAATATCAAGTGGAACCAATCGATCATCAAATACCTACCAAGATTTGTGGTGAAATATCTTGAAAGACACATTCTAAAGACTGGGGGAATGTCTATCACCACTATTTCTTGTGTGATCATTTATCTTGGACATGAGAAGAGAGTTAAAGAAAGATATTTAATGCAACTGATGATCAGAACCTTCTTCCCATCTAATTGCATGATTCCCCTCTCAAGGGGCTCATACTTAAGTTTTAGGGCATCAACCACTTGCTTTGGCATCACCATTGTACTAGCTCTTGAATCAATTATGTTATTATGCAAAAGCTTATCTCCCACAATAAGTGTTAAAAATAAATGTGTGGACTTTCGATTGCTTACCTCTTTCTATTATTCATTGTTGATGTCATTCACATAAGCTACAACTTTCAAAGGTTGAGGGTCTAATGCCGGTTCTTTATCTTTATCTTGATCATAATGGAAAATTCACATCCATCTACGATATGTATTCTTCCTTCTTTAATGATTCCCAAAGAAACATCTTTTGTTTGGGAATATATATGACATCCCATAGAGATACATTAGCAAGCACCTTCTTCAATTGTTCCACCACATTGAGCATTCTAACTGGCTAGACCTTGGGATTAAATGGTGGTATCTCTCTTGTCTTTGGAGGAAAATGATACATCATGAATGGGCTCGAAATCTTATCCAACTCCCTCACTAGCAACGATGAAGTTTGTGGCTATTGAGTAGGTCGGCTAGTGCCATGTGGAGCCTGATTTTCTTCTAATGATAGTTGACATAGTTGAGGACACAAAAGAGCTTATTGTATGTATTCTCTCATTATGCCCCTTTTAGATCTTGTGTTGTAGTCTGATTGTACTTGTGGAGCACTAGTCGTCAGAGCTTCATTCAAAAATACCGCATCTTCTTCCTCCATCCATGAAAATAGCACTTGGTATAGCATGATATCCAGTTCTTGTTCTAAAGAAATCCCTTGCATTTGTGCTCTAAAGTGGTCACTTTTCATTTTAGGAGACTCATATTCTTTCGCATTTGGGGGCATGCCCTTTTTTTCATTTTTTTGCTATCTTCTTTTGCATATTTCCCCTTGAACTATTTTTGGGCATGTGACTATCACTACATGGGAAGCACCATACATTCTCATCTTCTGCTAGGTTGTTCTAGCCTAGGATTAACTCTTTAATTTAGTTGTCTTTGACTGTCTGTAGTGGCATAGTGACTGGAACTATCTGGTTTACGGATGTCATTTGTTGACCTCCTACTCTTGTTGGTCCTTGGTACAAGTTTTGATGATAGGATGGCCTTCCCCCATGATAGGTATGAGTGGCTTGCTTTGAAGGTGTCACTTGATACCATTTGATGAGAACTAACTCATTAGTAAAATACTGCATGAGACTCTTCATATTGTTGATGTATGCTGATAGAGCATAATAGCCTGACATTCTTGGCTATACGATAGGGTATACATACATGGATTGTGGCACAATCGATGTTACTACTTATGTAGCAAAATTTCTTGGAGTAGCTTCTTCCTAAAGACCACTAGATATTTCTATGAATATGGGCATTGAAGGTCATAGTGGAAGCTTTCGAGAATTGATCAAAGTGTTCTCCACATTCATACCCAAATCATATATGTTAGGTAAGATATCCCCTCATAGAGGTTATCATAACCATGACATCTGAATTGAAATTCTTTAGGTAGAACATAAACTCCATTGCAGTAGGGGGTTCACTAGTCACTAGGTCTCTTTACTAGGTTTTGTGAAACTTGGGGTTGAAGTCACTCATGGCCTCTTGTGGGGCTCTTTTGATAGTGATTAATTGATGTAGCAACGAGGAGCAATATCCCTTCTTTGAGAAGTGTTCAAACAACTTTTCTCTGAGCTGATCCTAGGAGCGGATAGAACCATAAGCCAAAGATCCATACCAATCTTGAGTTTTCCTTTGAAGGAGGTGTCTTATAGCCTAAGAATGATATTTTCTTCCACTATGCTTTGTACCCTGCATACCTCTGCTATATCTTGGAATAGCCTTGAGGGTGTTAGTAGGTATGGCAGGGCACATGTCTTGGGTTGTGGGTGGTTGTAGTGAACTACCACTATCCTTGGTCACAAATTTCTAGGAGCAGGGGTAGCTACATGAGCCATGGAGAAAAAATTCCTATGAATTGTGTATATTACTAGTATTTTGATTTGGAAAGTTCAGCCTCTAGGTGGAGTAGATAAGGCTCTAAATCCTAGGCTCTCACTCGTCGATCTATCACTCCTTATAGGTGATATAGAACTTGTAAGTTTTCTTCTCCTAGATACCAAGGATGGTAACTATGAGTACTAGAAATGGCCTCTTGAGGATGCTCTTGTTTGGATTATGGGCATGAAATTTCTAGCTTATTCCCGTGGCCTAATTTATGAAATATTTTAGACTTACAATTAGACATTTGGAAAACTTTAGGTCCCACCAGGCATGCCAAAAAAAGAATTGTTCATCATCAAAGCTCATGCCTCTCTGATAGCCTTATGGGAAATTCAACGAGTGGGGCACCAATTTGTGCCTCACTAAATACCTCCAAGATTTTTATAGAAAGATGACTCTTCTCTGAGTTTGGAGAAAAAGGTAGAAGGAAATGTAAAAATAAAAATAAAAGTGGTGATGTACCAAAGGTTTTACAACATTTTAAACTCAAATTTTCTCCTATGAATGATATAATAGACACATAACTCCAAAAACCTTCATTGTTGGGAAGAGAACAAGAAGCAGAGGCTAAATACAAGTATAATACAGTATTTCAAATCTCCCTACAAGAAGTATTCATTAAGGTCTAATCAAGCATAAAAGTTCCCAATGTTAATAGAAAAGTATTCAGAAATTGCATAAACTCTCCCTCTTGTTACAACATAATATGAAGAAACAATAACCCTTAAAGAAACTAGAAAATTTCAATGGAAATAATCCAATTCCTATAGGTTATTAATATATCAGATAAGCTTGTAGCATGGAAATCAACTACTCAAACTATTTGAATCAAGCTTAACATAGTGTTTTATTCTTAATGAAAGAATAAAGAAGGAACTTGACAAAGGAAATAACATGCATAGTTTCAAATATTTCTCCCAAACACTTCGCACTTCAGTATAAAATGAACTTAAAAAACAAAGGTCAAATGCCAATCCAATAATAATTTGAGTTAAAACAATATAACATGCTAGAGAAAGGCAATGTTCTACCAACTTTAAACTTCTGAAAATGTCTATAACTAAGGAAAACTAAAAGAACTTCTTTATTTAGGAAGGGAGCTTCATGGAAACTCCTTTCTGTTGTCACCTCTTATTTATAGTTGGAAAGGGAGAACCACCATCAACATCTCAAAAGTAAATATTGCTAGATTCCAGCATCTGATAGCTAATGATCCAATTGTAGATCTTTGGTTAGGTTGCAGAAATATTTTCTCATTAATTCTCAACTACCTCATTATGCCATTTAGATATTTAGCAAAGATTGCTATCTAAAAACAATATGATCCTAGAAAACAACTTGAAAAAATTTGGTTGACCAATCATGTAGATTAATAATGCTGACTCAAATGTTCCAGCCCAAAAATAAGGAAAACCTAGCATGCTCTGACAAACTCCAAAGGAGATTTCTCCTTAAAGTTCAACCTTCCCAAAGCGAAGAAATGACATGTCGAGCTGGAAGAGAATCTCAGTTTTATGAAGATAGCCTCAAAGAAAATCCTCGTAAAGTTGACACGTGCCTTGACTTTCTCTTGAAAGGAAGATGATAAACAAATCTGTGTAGCCACCAAGTGGTGCATTGCACACTTTTTTGAACAATTTTTTGTTTAAGCATGAACACATACCAAAGCCAAAAATGTATAAAATCCAAAAATAAAAAGGAGATTAAGGAAAAAAAAATTCACACTATCATTTTTGTATAAGAATAGATTAAAGTATTATTCTTATTCTACATTTTTTTTTCTTTCTATACTCTTCCCATAAATATATAAAAGTTTTTTAGTCAAGTCGTTAGTAGCCCCTTTGAGCTTTTTGTTTTTCTGCTAGACCCCTATCTATAGAGGATGCAAATGCATCTATGAGATGCTAGTGCATCATGTTGGATTTTGGCTCCCACACTATCATCATTAGGAAGTGAGTTATCTTGTCTACAGTCTAAAACCTTTGAGGCCGACTCACCTTGTTCTGAACACACCTATCTTTTGCAGAAGGAAAGTAGTGCACTCATTTCCCTTCCCTTTTAGCCTCTCTCAACCTCTAAAATTGTGTGAGGTAGTTTAGGGTAGTTCATTCCTTGGTGATCTCCCAACACCTAGAGTCTTGAAGGTGATGAATGTCTCTAATATACACTATATTACTAAACACTAATCTTCTATTGGTCTGTGTAACTTAGTTGTTATTTTCTATCTACATCTCCAATCAGTTGTTTGCTCCAAAAAAAATCAAAATATATTTAATATCGGTACACTCTTTTCATGTTCCCATTTTTTTCATAGCTATGTAGGATGACATTAAATTCACACCCTAAAAATATTGAATCATTAGTATTCAAGAAAAAAAATCCCATTTCCTTCGAAAACTCTTTTTTTTTATGCAAGATGAATGCCCATAAATATTAATCAAAATGAAAGCCAAATTTGATGTTAGACTATTTACCTTAGATGTAATCCAATGTCTATGTACATACAGCTTCTCTAAATGCACTAATTTAGGTCTTCATAGAGTGATCAATCCCTTTGAGGCCTTGATTGACTCTACCAACATGGCATTCTATATTTTGCACCTTTTTTAAATGATTCTTTATCTTTTGTATAGTAGTTAATTTGCACCCCTCTCACAAATTCCCCTTTTACACCCTCTACTTTAGAAAAAACAAACTCGACTAAATGATTCTACATTACCTACCTAATTTTCATCCAATTCACGTTTGTCTCTTGTGTCGGTGGCATAATTTATACTGGGGACATGTATGTGGTGCATAGAATTCTATGCAACATGCTACCATCCCTAACAGATACATGGCTCTAGAATTTGCAAAGATGTTACATTATCCATTGGAGATGAAGCATAATGGCTAGGTTCCTTCTAGTCAACCCAAGAATGGCTCTTTCTCTCATTATTCCACTTCAAATTCCTATCTTTCTACTAGACTTCATCTTCTTGGCAATACTTCATCTCTTCAACACCTCTTGAGCACTTCCAATGCATTCTCTACACACTATTTGAGCTCATACATGTCTTCTCTACATCTTGTTACAGATTTTCCACCATTGGAATTCCAACTTGGCGTCCCAAGCGATTGCTTCTTCATTTTTGTAGTAGCGTAGACCTTACCAAGCTTGCATCCTCTTCTATGTTCTTGAGGGTACCTCGATTGAGAAGGTGATATTGTTTTCTAATTTACATAGCATAGTGTTATCATTGTTTTTTGATACTCTTTCCATTTTTCTCTTTATCATATTTTATATCTTGTTTCTTTCCTAGTTATTCGTGGAGGTGGAAAAACCAAAGTGGGGGTTTGACTGAGGCAAGCCCCTATACAACACCAAAATTTTTCCCCTCTTGGTTGTGTGTAGGTACACATACGTGTGGAGCTTGTTGGAGAATTGGACTTGTAGTGATTTCATCTTCATCACTTTTATCTTTCTCACTTTTACTTTCAATATCTCCTTCATCATATTTTTAGTTATCTAGTTCATTTAGTTATTTGTTATTTCATTTAGTACCTTTAAACTTTGTTTGCTAAACCAATTAGTATATTTTTGGCATTTTCACTATACTATTGTACTATTTGGTCATAGAGATGCCAATTCCCCAGAGAAACACCATCACACCATGCTATCATCACTGACCTGTGCTATTGTCATCACACAAAGAGCTACTTGAGGTACAACTCAGGTTCTAGAAATCCACTTGTTTAGCTCTATCCAACCTCCCAGGTTAGTAGAGTGATAGAAGCACTTGGAATTTCTCTTCACTTTTTATCCTTGACCTAAGACACTTATCCAACTTGAGGTAGATTACGATAGACATTTGTTCTTGACTAGAGCCTTGGTTTGGTTGGTCCCCCTCTTCTACATTTTGGTGAACCCGATGTGAACCATTTTGGTTCCATTTAGTAGTGTTGAAAGACCATTTCCTCCTATCCTAGGAGTGTTGTGGGTGTGAGTGTTGTGAGGTGCTCAGCCTTACAACTTGACCTGCAACCTCTAGTGGCATAGTTGGAAGGTTCCATAGGAATTGTGGAATGAAACCTTAGTTGGGTTGAACTATCTAGTTGCAAAACCCTTGGGGGCTCTATGAAAGTTCTGTCTGGTATACATGATGGCCTCATTTTTACATGTTCCCATCCCATTTGTGCAACCTAAAAATGGATACCCTATCATAATTTTCACCTCATAGGATTTTTTGATGAAATATAATAGAGAGAAATCTCCCCTATACATCTCTATGCTTATTAATGGGAATACTATAATAGGTGTTCTTGTTGACCCAACATGTTGGGTGAATGTCATCACTGAGGATATTAAGTTGATTAAATTCTTGCATAGAGATGGGTATGATGAATCCAAGAGAACCATCCATACACATGATGGGATTTCCATGCCTCCCATCAACTACATCCCCTTTTCTATTTTAGTTGGACCTAAATCTGTAAATTTACTCTTTGACATAATCCTGAGGTTTGAACTCTTCAAGGTGAAACTAGGTATCCCTTAGTTTATCATTATGAATGTAGTTCCCTTAGTGGTGCATAAGTGTTTGAAGTTCATCCATGAGGGTAAAGTACATGTTGTCCATGGCACAGGCTATAAACTGCCAATTGTGCCTGGTGGCTACTTGTTGGATCACTTATGGCTTGTGTACGTTGTTCTTCTTCCTCTTAGGATGTATCTCATGTATTGAACCTATGTGAAGTACAAGAGTGGGGGCATAATGCCTAAGGTGAGATGACCTCCTTCTCCTTATGTCATCTCGCATAGGGCCTACTTCAAGGCTGAAAATGATGCCACCTTAGCTCAAAGAAGCAAGGAAGAGAAATGTGCTCAAGGTTCTCCTTCCTCCTCTTCCATCATTCCACCTATCACTCCCTCTCACCCTATTGTGGAATCATCCTCATCTACTCCTAGGATTTTGTTGGAGATCCTGATGGTGCTTGCTTGGTGAAATCCTAAGCATCCAATGTTCAAACTTCCCATCTTACCCACGGTACCTCAACTCATTCGATATGGTAAGGGGAAGGGTCCCTATAGGGAGTTGTCTATGTCTCGTCCTTCACAACCTACTACCACTCCTACCCCTAAGGTGGTGAATGGGAAGAGGCACAACGTTGAGGTGTTAGGGTTGAAACCCCATGTTATTCCAATCTCTCCCTCATGTTCCCATCTAGGAGTCTCCTCCTCTGTTGGAAACAACCATGATAAACACTCCAATGGTATAACAAGAGTCCTCCATTCAATCTTAGCTTTTGGAATTTAGCTCCCAAAGTCATAGGAATTTCCTTGTGTGTGAGTGCAAGTTTCAATGAAAGGCTCCGACCGCTAAGAAGGTCACCTTGCGAAGGAAGGAAGGGGATTCAGGAGTTCCTTCTTTGACACCTTCTACTATGTCTTCCTCTCTTGTCCCCTCTACTTCAATTCCTTTAGCTTTGGTGTTGCTTCTTGCTCTTGACTTGAGCATAAACATTCCTAACCTGAAGAGGGTGAAGGTGTTTATTTCTCCTTCGATTGAGCCACCCCTTCTAATTTCCCTCCCAGACATCTCATCATTCTCAAAGCTCGTGGACATGCCAAACACCTCAGTGGTGTCCACGGTGGCTTTCTCCTCCTCCTTCTCCATGCCTTTTATCTCATCCATGTGGATCTCACATCCTCCGAAAAATAAAAAGATGGAGGATGGGCTTGTTAGCAATGGGGATCAAAATGGGGGTCCACCTACTTTAGAAGGTGGTTTTGCATTAGCATGTGTCATCCTAGTGACGAAGGAAGTTAGGATGTCCCCAAAGTCTGTCACTACTCCCGAGTTACTCGGTGAGCCTAACATTGAATCTCGAGTGTCACCTCCCTCATCCATTGAGTTAACACATGGAACTCTTGTGAAGTGTAGGTTTAACTCTCTAGAAGGGGTCCCAGCCCTATCAGCAATCTTTGTAAATTATTTAACTTTCACCCCACAAGAACTGAGTGGAGAAGACCTTGAGGGGAATTCTTCCTTGGCTCCTCTTGTACGAGGGTTGAAGGGTTCCCCCCATGATATTATTCCCTTGCATGCTCATCTGCTTTCCACTTATAATGATCTATATTGAGAGACCGATGACCTCTTGGTTGATGAGGACTAATGGTGCACCTCTTCTTTATTTGTAGAGTAGATTGTGTGTGTGTATGTTTGTGTTCCCCTTCATGCTTGTGTTACGTGTTCCTGGATGACCCTTGTCACTCTTGTAGGTGCTTAGATATAGGAGTGTTTACGTGTCATAAAAATTCCTCTATTTTTTGCATCATTCTTCCTCCGTTATGTGTATTAGTTATTGATAATTAGGGATGGTGTAAAGTGTTGGGGGCATTTAGGCTTCCCTTCCATGTTGACCAAATTTTTTATTTTTATTTTTTCTTCTCGTGCATTCTTCATATGGTCTTGTATAATAGGGGGTTGATGACATTTCATTAATATACTATTATACTTATCTATATTTATGAGCAGCTCTAACCCCGAAATATTAGATCACCTCTATGTCTCTTGTTCATAATGTTTTTGTTCCTTTTTGCATTCTTTGTCCTCTTATCTTTCTTGCTTGCTTTATGATGTTATGATGCTTCCACGGTTACATCTCACTACATTCCGCAAGCCACAACATCACTTTTTCATTCTTGCTTTTCTCTCCTTAGGATGCCACATCCCTCTGTATTCAACACACACCATCCTAAGGGGGGGCTATCATGTCACTTTGATTTAAAAAAAAAAACATTCAATGGCCATTGAATATTTTCTTGGAAATCCCTTCAAAACATTTTTTCAAAAAATCACATTCCTCAACAAGGACCCCTAGCGAAATACTTTTCCTTCATCATGGGTTCATAAAGAAAGAATTTGAAAAACCTTCTTCTGAGGAGGAAGCACCTTCTCTTGTGGGTGAAACCTAAACTTCCCCTTGTGAGGGACCTTCTTCCTTTTGAATCCTTTGATGAAGTGAACATCTTTCAAAAGGATTCCTTGATGTTGAATTGATTTGCAAAAAATTCTCTCATATTAAAAAATGTGCATCCCTTGAGTGGAACCCCTTTCCTTTGAAGGGTTCCCTAGGGACCCCTTTGAAAGCTTCTCCTTCAATTTTTAACTATTTGTGTGACTGTCTGCTTGCTTGTCTGCCTATGTGGCTAATCTTTGTTTTCTAACATGTTTTATCTACAGATCAACATGTTGCTTTGCATGTGCACTTGTGAAGATTATTTTTAGTCTAACTCTAGGGAGTCCCCTTAAATCGGGCTTCCTTTAGGAGAGAGTACTTGGAGGTTTGCCTTCTTTGCAAGTCTAGGGATTTGTGAAGCACTTACATCCTGTGGGATATTTCCATCATTTGTCTACAGGCCTTTGGTGCACTTTAATCAACTATGTAGCTCTGAGGATCTACAGAGTCCTTTATTAGAACCTCCTCATGTGAGAGTACTTGTGGAGTTATTTTCATGCTTGTGCTTTCAAGCTCACCAAATTGTAGTTTGCTTCCTCAACAATTTAGGTATACATTTCTAAACACTTCAATCTATTTTACTAAACATTTCTTTGCACTCATGCTTGCTAAAGTGGGGGAAAAATGTATAGGAGTGAATTTGCACCCCTCTCACAAATTCCCCTTTTACACCCTATACTTTAGAAAAATCAAACTTGACTAAATAATTCCACATCACCTGCCTATTTTACATGCACTTGTGCTTGTCTCTTGTGTCAATGGGGGAATTTATGTTGGGGACACATGGGTGCCATGTGAACATATGTGCCACGCGTTTCCATCCTTGAAAAATTTCTGCCTTTGGAATCTATGGAGACATTATGTTCTCCATTGGCGATGAAGTGTAACACCTCTACAACTTCTAGTTGACCCAAGAATGGCTCTTTCCCTCCTTATTCACTTTCAAATGCTAATCTTTCTACTAGACTTCATCTTCTTGGCAATACTTCATCTCTTTAGCACCTCTTGAGAATGTTTAGTCCATCCTCTACACACTAGTTGAGCTCATGCAGACCTTCTCTACATCTTGTTCCACTTTTTCCACCATTGGAATTGCAACTTGGTGTATTGAGGGACTGCTTCTTTGTTGTTATGGCAACATAGACCTTACCAAACTTGCATCCTCCTCTATGTACTTGAGAGCACCTTGATTGAGAAGGTGATATTTTTTTTTCTTTGCATAGTATAGTGTTATCGTTATTGTTTGGTACTTTTTCCATTGTTCTCTTTATCACATTTTCTATCTCATGGCTTTCCTAGTTGTTCATGAAGGTGGAAACACCAAAGTGGGGGTTTGACTGAGTCAAACCCCTATACAGCTCCAACATTTTTCCCCTCTTGGTTGTGTGTAGGTACACATACATGTGGAGCATGTTGGTGAACTAGACTCGTAGTGAGTTAATCTTCATCACTTTCATCTTCGTCACCTTTACTTTCATCATATCCTTCATCACCTTTTTAGTTATCTAGTTCATTATGTTATTTATTGTTCCATTCAGTACCTTTAAGCTCTATTTGCTAAATCAATTAGTAGATTTATAGAATTTTCATTGTACGCTTGTACTTTCTAGTCTTAAAGACACTAGCACCCCATAGAGATGACATCATGTCGCATTGTCGTCCCTAACCTACGTTGTTGTCCTTGGGCAGAGAGTTGCTTGAGGTATGGATTGGATTATAGAAATTGACTCATTTAGCACTATCCAACCTCCTAGATTAGTAGAGTGATAGAAGCACTTGAGAGTGCTCTTCATTCTCTATCCTTGACCTAAGATGCTTATCCAACTTTAGGTAGATTAGGGTAGCCCTCCACTCTTAGCTCTCCATGACCTGGAGCCTTGGTGTGGTTGGTCCCCCTCTTCTACACTTTTATATTCATTTTAGAATATTGGATCATAAATATATAGGCCAAGGATGTTTCCAAAAAATTCCTTACCGAGTGCTCATTCTTAGGGGCATTTAAGCCCCTAATATTCCAAGAGATTCCTTATTGTGTCCCAGGAGGTGTAATGCCCTTCCCTAATATTAATAATTTGGTTATTTTGACTCAAACCTTTGCATCTCTGTAAATGGATCATTTCTCCATGTTTATATTTCTACATTTCTTCCTTCCTTCACTCCAATCTTGAGATCTCCTTCCCATGCCCATCTATTTGATTCCCAATGTCCCACCTATCTCTTATATGCTTGGTAGGTTTTCCAGCTCAATTATCTCACCCTCAAAGTTTCCCATAGTTGTTTCCATGATCTCCACTTCTTCCAACAAACTATCAACCCCTAGGTGTGACTCTCCTTGTTCTAGTTTTTCCTCCTCAATTATTACTCTATCCATGTCCTTGATCATTAACTTTGTTATACTCCTCAGCTCACAACCAACCTCCATAATGCTGTCTAGATCCTCCAACTCCTATATTGTTTCACCTATATTTGGAGGGATAGTGGTATTCTACATCTCATCTTCAAATAACCAAGATTTTATACCCGTTCCTTCCTTTTGTGCACCTATATTATCCTTAGGGGCTTGGGGTGTTTTCATGCCCAAATCAACTTTAATTGTTGCTATTTATTTTACCACCTCCTCATCCCTCATCGGATCTACATTCTCTTTCAATTTTTTCCCTTCTCTGCCTTCTAGTTGTAGCTTACCTCTTGGCTTATTAAAACTCCTCCTACTTACTAAGTTAGGGGTTAACTCCCATTCAATTATCTACAACTACATTCCCTCTATCATTTTGATTTCCAATTCATCCCACCTATTTCTATTTGGATAGATATCCACACATGTTGTGGCATATGTTTTCTACTCCCCTACCATAATATTTTCATCCAAAATGACGTAAGTTCCTAATTCTTCCCCAATCAATTCCAAAATGTCCCTACTCCAATACTATGTTTGCAAGTTGTATATAGATTCACCCATATTGTTAATTTTTCCATTCTATACTTTTCGGGATTAATGCTTGGCTCCAAATATTTTAGATAGAAAATGATTCCTTGTATTATCAAAGGTTTCTCTTTCATTATGTTTTCTTTCAAATTTTTTAAAGTACATATCACAAATAAAAATTCACTAGGCAAAAAATTGATACTTACCTTAACACCCCATCTTTCTAGCCACCAGTTTTGTATCTTTTCCCTTTGACATCCCCTCCCATACCACTTGGTGAAGATAACTCCCTTTGATATCCCCTCCCATACAACTTGGTGAAGATAACTCACTCTTTTAGAGTGCTTATGGGCATTTGCATAAGCTTTTCTAGAACCAACATCACTTTTCTTAGGTTCACTAGCCTTGGTTGTCCACTTTTCTTAGGTTCACTAGCCTTGGTTGTCCACCTCCTTGGTTCTATGAACTTGTTCGATTCATCCATCCCTTATCCCACCAACAATCTTGATTCCTCTAGCTTTTCCAATGGTTATCCTTCTTTGGTGGCCTATTTCCCCCTTCGTTTATGTGAATTGCATTCACTTCTATAGCAAATGGCGACATTTGTTCACCAAGGTCTTCAATTGATTTCCATTCGGACATCCCTTGTTTGTTGCCCTCTACCTGCCACCGATCTAGTTGTTCATTTGAGAAAGCGCCATCATTTTTCCCTAGCCACCTATACCTAGAATCTAGACTTTTTCTTTATTTGTTCCCTGAGCAGATCCCTACTTTATCGCATTTATTAGATCGTTGATCTTTCCAATTTGAAGATCATCCAAAATCATGTGTATCCCAAGGAGCTCACCAACTTTTGGTTTATATTTCACTCCCCCAATTTGTTTTGTAGACTTTTGTCCAAGATCTATAATGACACAACACTGTTCAAGGAATAAAGTGAAAAGTATTTGAGAGGAAAAAAACATGACATATAATAGGCAATGATGTATCCAAATAAGCAATGTGAAATCATTTATTTTTCTCAGTCATTGTTTTATTTAATGCGCACATCTTTTCCTTGGGCTATGATTTGATCCACCAAAACATAAAGAAATGGTGGTGTAATTATATTTTTATAAAAATGTAGACCCCAATGGGTCCCTCCTTCTTCTCTCATGTTTCTCATCACACTCGAGAAATCATTTTTGCCCGTAACGAAAAAAATAGCCCAACCTTAGATGTGTAAAGGAAATCTTTTCAATCAATCTTCTCGTATATTACATTATCAGAAATATTGTACAAATTTACGAGTTTCTCTCTCCAATGAAGCGCAACATCACCTTAACCACTTGATTCGCAAGCAATTCCATATTTATAGAATATTACTTTTAATTTAATTGGTCTCAACCAGAATAGGCATTCTGATTTACTTTATTTATTTCATTATTTTATTTTATTTTATTTATAATATATTAGTTTTTTTTAATATAATTTTTAATTTTATTTAAAAAAATTATGATTCCTGATTTGGATTTTTTTTAAATTGTATTAATTATTATATATTAGTTTGCTATTTTTTAATCATTTTGATTCGATAATTCAATTTTTATTAATTAAATATATATTTATTGTGTTTTCGTTTTTATATATAAATTATTATATAATTGTTAATAGTGGCTTGTCATATCTTTATTATGCACATAAAAATGAACAATCATATTGTGATTATGTAAACTATCAAACACAGCCCATGCGTTAAAAAATAAATAATAAAACTATAAAATGACTTTCAAATAAATAAATAAATAACTCAAATATTCAAAAGTATAAAAAAATAATATATATATATTTTTTAAAAAAAGTGGCAAAGCCACATATTTTTATTAACGAAAAAGAGGATTACATGAGGTATTACATAAGAACGGTATTGTATAACTGAAAATATGTTATACTTTTGTGAATCCTTGCATGCAAGGATACTCAATAATGGGTTCTCGCAAATCAATTCACAGCTCTCTATCCAAGAAGAGCATGGATTGATATTGTGGCCCTCAGATTGACCCAGTTACCCCTGCAAATACAGTCTCGAAATGAGAGATTCAAAGAGGAGAAGCAAAAATGCCAATCTACATGAATCCTATTCTTGCAATGCAACAATGAAAACTAATCTAAATGACTGTAAAATGCAATAAACAAAACTAATTTATTGAAATGAAAATTGATCTACATGCAATGCCATAAATGAATTACTTTGCAAATTAATCTACTATGAAGATTAAGCTAAAATATTAAACTATATGCTCTAAAACTAAGATGCTTATAAAATCAAACTAATGTGTAATCTCAAATGATAAAATTCAAGAAAATTTGTAGCATAAGTCTAATGTAAAAATTCATGATTTTTTGAAATGAGAATGAGAGAGGCTCATTTTATAGGAAAAAGTGGAATTGAAGGCAAATTCGAAGCAATGTGGGATAAATAGAAAAATAGAAACAAATCTTGATTGGAATTCTTTTTTTAGTTTATTTCCCTTTTAACTAATTTGTTTCCCTTTTTTTCATCACGGGATATTCTTGAGAGGATATTTCATTTATTTTATTGTTAAGATAATCATATCCTCTTTTTAATAAATAAAATAAGATTATGTAATTTAGAAATGAATAATATAATAAAATAAAAATAAAATTATTTAATTAAAAATAGGAATTTAATTAAAATAGCATCATTTTATTTAAGTAAT